>PVIA01002573.1:55058-137423 GCA_004024845.1 Tonatia bakeri
CTTACTATTTGTACCTCCTGCTTCTCCCTTTCCTCGAGGAGATGAGGTCTGGGTCTGGGCTTTTTTGGGAGGAAGAGTGGGACAGAAATCCTTTCCTTGGCATCGTCCACGGGCGAGCAGTGGTTTGGACAGAGTTCTCATGAGTCGTGAATTTAAAGCTTCTGTGTTTGCCCATCTGTCACTGGCATCAGGTTGTCCGAGTGCAGTTCCATCCTAAGTAGAAAGCACATTCTGACACCGGAAGTGTCTCTAGGGTCTGTGTAGCATTGCATTACAACTGCACAGAAAACCTCAAGGTACTTCCATTGCTCTGCTCTAATGGTTCTCTTCCCTCCAAACTGGCTCACAGCTGGAGATGTCACTGCGGTTTGCAGTCCCTGGAGGGACAGGGGCGCCAGTGCTTCGGAGCCAGGTGCCTGCCGAAGCACCTGTGGACTCCAGCACCTGCAGTGTCTTGGTGTCCAGTCCAGTTTTTTAAATTGCTTCGTTCTGTGGGGTTGATATCTAGCCCGATCTGGGTTTCTTGTTTAAGTCTCAGGTTGGCGAGGAGGGAGTAGAGAGCAGAGGCGCCTTGGAGTGCGTGGGTCCACAGTTGGGTGGGTACGCACGGGCAGAAGAGCAGCACTGCCAGACCCCGGAGTCCTTCCTGTTCCTTCTTTGCTTTCCCAGCGGGAGTCAGTTCCTTACCCATCCACACTAGCTGGGCTCAAAGGGAGCACAAGGGTGGTCCTTGTCACACAGGATTGTTTGCTTCTGATGGGTGTCGCCTCACAGGACATGAGAACGGAACTGTGTGTTCCATCCTTGCATCCATTGCCACTAGAACTCAGGCACCCTTTTCTTAAGGGACTGTAGATATGAGCTGTCGCCGTTAATCGAATGAAGCTGTGCTCAGAGGTGGCTGGTGTTTTCCAGGTGGGACGCTGAGGATCTACGCAGACAGTTTAAAACCAAATATTCCCTACAAGACAATCCTGTTGTCCACTACTGACCCTGCTGACTTCGCTGTGGCCGAAGCCTTGGAGAAGTATGGTCTAGAGAAGGAGAGCCCGAGGGATTACTGCATTGCTCGGGTGAGCCCCTGCCACGAGGCGCTTGCCCTGGGAGTGGGGCAGGGACCTTTAAATGAAGTTGAGCCTGGGATGGTTTTCTTCCCACGGTACCGTTTAGAATCTGAAAAACCGGAACCATGTGTTAAGTGCACGGGGAAACATCCTCTCTTCCATTACAAAAGTAATGTATGTTCTTGTCGTAAAGTAAAGAAAGTGTAAAAAGGCAAATTGGGAGTAAAAATTACCCGTAGTTCTAGTGCCAGAGGGTCACAACGACTTAACATTTTGATTTAGATTCTTTCTATTGTCATTTTACATATATAGGTAACTTTATTTTAGAAAGATCTGGTTTAATAATTTTGTTTTTACATGAAGTCTATCATGAAGGTTCAACTTTTAAGTAAATTGCATTTTGCTATTCATAATTCGCCAGCACGTGGTTGGTGTGGTCAGAGCTTCCCATATGCCTTGGAGATGTAAGTTTTACTTTTGACCCTGGTGTGTGCAGATTCATTAAATAATAATTAGTTTTCATAAAGTTGCATTTGAGATGATGTGTCATCATGAACTTCATAACATTTTTTTGTCTTGATAATTTCTGCTTAATTTATACAGTAAGATCAGAAAGTTCATCAGAGTCATGAAGTTATAAAAGCCTACTCTGGGTTGTTATTTACAGTCCCTGTGGAGGTCATTTGATGATTTCTTTTGAGGCTTTCATGATTTTGGTGTTTCTTTTAGTATATTCTTGCACATTTTCTTTTGCAAGCTTATGCTATACAAATCGAGTTGATTGTTTTAACTTTGCACTAGATATTCTTTGTTTTCTTGGCTTATCATCCTATAACTTCTGTAGTATATAGCTCTTTTGTACTCATTCTTTCATGTGTTATTTTACCTACTTTATTATTAAATAAATATGTAAGTTTTTCTTCTTTGGTCGATACCATGCTGGGATAGAAAATAAGAGCTGCCTTCAAAACAGCTCATAGTAAGGGGGGCAGAGAGGCCAAGACTGAGAAGTGCAAACAGGGAGCTTTCACAGTGGAACGAGGCGGAGAAGGCTTCCTGCAGGGAGGGGCAGGTGGTAGCTAGGAAGGTAGGGATGGAAGCGTGAGCGCACGGCCTGGTCGGAGAACTCGGAGTTGTCTCGTGTGGCTGGGTCTACCAGGGTACGTGCCACGGCCTAGGTGAGTGAAGGCCAGACCTTGAAGTCGTATGTGTTTTGAGCCAAAGATATTAAGTGTAATACAACAAGCAAAGAAAGATCGATCACTTTGGCAGAAGGGTGTGTTGTGACACACTTGTCCTTGGAAGATAACTCGAAGCAGCATAGAGAGACCTGGCAGGGCCCTGTGGGAAGGCTTGGCCATTTGGGGTGTGAGTGTGTCGGCATGTAGAGGGGTGACGTTCTATCGAGACAACACTGTCACATTAGCTGTGGGCTTAAAAGGAAGCTCAGGTGGCTGTGACTCGGCTTCATTTCCGAATTCTGTGACTGGTTTCGGTCGCACCAGTGCTGAGTTAGAACAGGCAGCAGCGCAGCAGGTGCCGCCACCCTGCCCTCCGTCTGCGTCGCTGGGGCTCTCTCGGACAACGAAGAAGTCTAGCTACCAAAAAATACTGGTGCGGTGCCAGGGCTGCTTAAGAGTGTAGTGATGTGGTATGAGAACCGGGGTTGAATGAGCGGACCTGTAACACATATCTGAACTGTCTGATTAAAGTGTGTTCACACAGACAGACCACTGCGAGGAGAAGGAGCCATTCTGTTCGGCTGCTCTGTGCGGTTGTCCTGCGAGAGCCCGTGGGAAGAGATGGCCGTGCGAGAGCAGCTGTTGATCTTTTCTTAAGAATCACTCATGAGTTAACCGTTGCACACCGTCCTTCTATATGAACATTTGTTTGTTTGCTTGCTTATTTGTTTGTGTGCTTGGACTGCCTGTTTGGGGGGCCAGAGAGAAGCAGGTAGATAAAAACGACCCAGTTGAGCTGGCAAAGCTTTTTATTGGAAACTGTTTTCTTTCGCTTTCGTTGGTGGTTTACTTGGAGAATTGTCCATGGTGTTTGATCAGCTTGATTTCTCAGTGACTTTATTTGCCTAAAACAGCGAGCTCTTTAAATACCTGCTGACTCACCTCCTGGGTACAGTCACAGGTGACTGCTTTTTTGCTTTAGGTCATGCTTCCTCCTGGAGCCCAGCATTCTGATGAGAAAGGTGCTAAAGAAATTATCCTTGACGACGACGAATGTCCCTTACAAATCTTCAGGGAGTGGCCCAGTGACAGAGGTAAAGAGTTTCCTTAGTTGATGAGTTCTTCCTCTGATGAGTGCCTGGCCCACCGGCTGCTCGAGTTGGCTGGGGCGAAGTGGGCGGGTGGGGTGGTGGTTTCTGATGCTGCTCACTGGCGGGGCTGCCCCCTTTCCTGCACTGGCTCGCGGGCTCTGAGGCCGTCCTCTGGGCCCGAGGGCCACACTCAGTGGCAGCCGCGTGTGTAGACCTGGAGCAGACTGCCATACTCAGTAGGCGTGCCATGTCTCAGCTGGTGGGAGGTCATTGTGTCAGCACTGGCACCCTTGCTGTGCTGGCCAGAGGGACTGGTGGGTTGGGACAGGTGTGTTACAACAAAGAAAACAACCTGCCACCCTACAGATTGTCCAGTAATTTCTCTACTTCAAAAATGAGCCCAGACTTTTCATGAAGCAAACAGTGTCCTCCCGTTATCTCAGAGCAGTGAAATAGCGGGGCTGCGTTTGGACGGGATGGCGTTCTTGCCCTCAGACTCCCGTCCCCAGCTCACTGCCGCTCTGTGGGCGGCCTGTGCATCAGCGAGCACGCGGGCCGTGGCCCGTCAGTGCCGTCAGCACTGCCGTGAGTCGGGGTTTCAGAGGTGCTCTGGCTTAGCGCTCTTCCTGGATGGCACAAAGTGCGACTTTGTCAGAGGCAAACTCCTTTGAATTTGGAGGTGATTCAGTGGAATTAAATGAGAATCTGCCAGACACGTGTTTGTGTGTGCACGTGTTGTGTGTGTGAATACATGCACTGTTCATCGAGCGGTTGTTCATGTGAAATGGACGTCTTTGCAGACTGAGTATTAGTGCTCTTCACAACCCACTGGAAGGCCAGTGTCTTCTCCGTGCAGGAGAAGTGTGAGTGGGTAAGCCCCACACGGTCATGCCCTGGGGCTTGCTGTGTCAAATTGTGTTTTCTTGGTGATTCTTCGAGTCTTGCCTGCTGGCCAGCCAGCCGCACCCACTTGAGTCTGGCTCCTGATGGGCAGTGTCGCTGTTGCAGGGGTTCTAGTCTTTCAGTTGAAGAGGAGGCCACCGGACCACATCCCGAAGAAGACGAGGAAGCACCTGGATGGGAAGCCCGTGAGGGGGAAGGAGCGAGTGGACGGGTCTGGTTATGGCTCCGCATTGCCGCCCGAGAAGCTGCCCTACCTGGTGGAGCTGAGCCCAGGTGAGCAGTGTGCAGGCGCTCGTGTTCATAGTGGCCTTTCTGCTGGCTGGCCGCCCTGTGTGGGCTGTCGATTTGTAGCACAGGAACCCTCATAAGATGACATCTGGTTTAAAAAAAAAAAACAAAACCTTAAGGTCCTGAGGTATGTATTTTCATGCATAGAAGTAAACTTCACATAGGCAGAAATTAATATTGTCAAGCAAAAGTTAAAAAAGTGAACATAGAGAGTGAAAGAGAGGTTGAATTGATCTACTCCCTTTGAAACCTTTTTTTCAGAATGTTAAAGTAAGACGGACTCCTGTTAGGGCAGATTCTTAGAGACAAGTGTGTATGTATTATACTGTTTACGAGCACTGTCTGAAAAGACCATCTTTAAATTTAACAGTACATTTAAGAACTCCATGTGTAAGAGGAACGATATTTGTTTGGTTTTGAAATGATCGTAGACTGAGTTTATTTTCATGTTAGTCCTCTGAGTATTTTGTTTATAGAACTGTTTTGACCGAAGCTGTTGTTGTTGTAAGTGAGCCGTCAGGTTGAGAAATACATCGGTATTCTTGAAGAAGTGTTTTATGCACACACATCTGTAAGTAGTGTGTGTGTACATGTATATATATATATATATATTTGCATCAGTGTGGTATATGTTTATTACTCAGAAAAACTCCACCATTCCTTATTTGGTTAAAATACTAATATGTGACCTTTATTGTAAGACGCTATGAAAACCAGGCTATTGCTTCTTCCCCGAGAACTGCCTTTAAGTAAAGCCCTTCCAGTCATTACAGAAAGAGCTGAAAACCAACCCCGTTACGAAGGCCTCTATGCTGTGGCTCCCTAGACAGGAGTGGTGTGGCTCTCTCCCTTGATTCCTGGTGGTCGTGTCTGTTGACAAGACTGTGACTGGTGGTTGGGCATGGTGCAGTCTTAGGACACAACCAGGTTCCGTCAGTGCAGAAGACATGGCGTCATTTGACTGATGCAGATGACTTCTTAGTGGCCATGTGCTGCCGGCAGTGGTTTTTGTACTAGTTATGTTTGAGGGCTTTTAACTGACTAGCTGTTTGGGAGGAAAGTGTTTGTTGCTTTGTTCCTCAGTTCTCTGGCTGAAAAGTTAACTTAAACTTTTGTTTCTCACTGTGGTTTGGAAACTTGTATTATGATGTGTCTCTAGCCCAGGGGCGTCAAACTCATTTTCACTGGGGGCCACATCAGTCTTGTGGTTGCCTTCAAAGGGCCAAATGTAATTTCAGGACTGTATAAATGAAACTACTCCTTAAGAGTTAAGCGAGAGCTCGGTGTTGCCACCGGGTAGAAACCAGGTGCCGGGCTGGGTAGAACCAGCCGGAGGCCCGGCCCATGGGCCCTGTGTCCACGCCTGTGCTCTGGCGTGTGAGTGCGCTACCTAAGGTGGTGAGTAGCCACTAGAGACAGTGGTTTGTTTTCGAGCTTAAAATTTGTTAGAATCCTTGGGCATTGGGTCTGTTCTTAAAAATTTTGCATTACATGTTAGAAATTAATGATTTCATTTTCTCTGAACCAAAATTTTTGAGGATTTAGGAGCATTATTAGTGCAGGGAGCATTGATAAATGGCCGACATGGAACAACTTTCAGGTGGATAATGGAAAGCTGATGTGGGTGGCCACAGAGACAGTGAGGATTCATTCGTCACTTAGGTAACAGGTAGTTACTGAACACTTGCGTGTGTCTGACACCGTTCTGGGCCTGGGAGACGGAGCACCAACAAACAGGTAACCCTCCGACCTTGGGAGCTCACGTTCCAGTGAGAATCGCTGTTCTGACTGCTCGTTTCATACTTACGGGTTCCCGGGTGATGCTGTGCGTAAAGTTTTTTGCATAGAGGCTAGGTGAGTGTTCATTTGGGACCACTGCCAAATGTTGGCAGTGGCTAATGTTCCATGCTTGTTTGTACACTCTTTGACCGGGTCTTCTGCTACCTTTGTTCCAAGCTTCATGAACTCTGCTGTAGGCTGGGCCATGGGCACCGTGGTGGAGAAGGGTGCTCCCGCCTCAGGCGAGTGTCATGCCAAGAGCTGCTCCTAGTACAGTCTGAAGAGTCCCAGGGGCTCTGTGTCGTCTGACGTCACTCCCGAGTACTCCCCCTGCCTCCTGGAGAGCTTTATGTCTTCGACAGGTGCCTGAAACGCAGGTCTGCTGCCACTCTGTCAGGGGCGAGCAAATCGTTGGTGGCAGCACTCAGTGCTGGGCTGGGGTCTTACCCTAGAGCCGTGTTTGTTTTGCTGCTTTGTGCTCTGAGTTTTCACTGTTGCCCTCGGCTTGCTGAGAGAATGGTTTGTTTTCCATGTACAAGCGAACAGCATTCGTAAGTGCTGACTTGGCACACATAGGCAAGTTCTGTACTTCCACCAGGCACGTCCTCAGGCAGGCACCTGTCCTCAAGCGGGCTGAGGTGCTGGAGAGGCAGGCGAGGTCCCTGCAATGCAGGGCACGCGCTTGCACTGTCATTGGGAGAAACAGGGCTAACAAGTCGCTTTACCCTTTGCTTTGGATTTGACTGTGTTCTCTCAACAGAAGGAGCCGAGTGGGGTGCTAGTCTTCTGGAAGGTTCACTAACTTGCTCTTCCACCCCTGCTGACTCCTCACCTGTCGTCCTGGTGTTTCCCTTACCAGTCTGCGCTATCTCTAAAACACACTGTCCGGAGCGAGCACAGCTGTCCTGGCCTCGTGCTCTGAAAGCTGGGGGGGCGAACGCACTCGTGCAGGGCGCGCCGTCTCACTGCAGCTCACCTCTCTGTCTCTCTCCTCCCTCCCACGTGCTCTGCACGCCTCTGCCCTGCTGACGCTGCCTTCACCGGGGTCCCCCGCATGCGTTCGGACCCCAGGGAGAAGGGGTCTCTCTGCCTGCCACAGCTGTCCCACTCACGAAGGTAACACTCTGCTTCCTACTTACTCCTCTCGTGCTAGCACGCTCGCGGAGCTGCCGGGCCAGATGTGGCCAGCTGAGCATATAGCTCGTGGGCTAGTTTCTGCATGTTTGCAAATGACTTGTTTTAAGGACTTTAATGTACTGGCATTTAATTCATATCTACTAAGTAAGTATTCCACGTCCAGAATTCATTTCATTTAATATTAGGAAGTGTATTTTGCAAAAATGTCTCATTCCTTTATTCAGGCTGTCTTAAGGGAAAATTTGGACTAAAGAAGGGAGAGAGCTGTTTCCCTTTTTCTCCCTCACCCCACCCCCCAGAATAAGGAGGAAGGGGAGGAGGGAGAGGGACATCGAGGGTGGCAAGAGAAGGAGACCAAGGCTGAGAGGCAGGAGGGTGGCCTCGTGGTCACGGCTGACAGGAGCCGCGCCCCAAACCCGAGGCCGCCTGTCTGGGCCCTGCACAGGGCCCTCGCTCCTAGGGGTGATCTTTGTTGTGGGGAAGGAGCTTGCTTACCTGTGACCAGGTCCCGGGTATTCCTGGGGGCCCCCTGCTCTCGGCGTGGAGGTTCATTTCTCCGTGTTGGCAGAGCTGCACTTTCGCACTGGGAATGTGTCCCTCAGAGCTTGTGTGTCTCTGTCATTCTGAATGGTGCAGCTGGGCTGGTCCTAAAGGAAGTTCTTCTTCTTGTCTGGTTTTGTATTTCAGAGCTGCTTTAACTGTTTCTTACACATTGAATGTGACAATTGAATACTTCCCCATGCTGTATAAAGTTTATTTACCTTTTAACATCTTATTTCAGTTGAATTTTCTCTAAACTGGTCATACACATTTTCATTGGATATTAACCAAACTTGGACTTTGGTGTTTTTTTTTGTGATAGGAACAAGTCATATTTTTTGCTTATTTTGATATTTGTGTGTACACACAAAAGATCCTAAGGCATGTTTTGTTATATTACGCCTGAGGGAGATCCCCTGAATGTTCTCATGTGTTTGTTAATGTCCCAGTCTAAAATGATGGCGCATTGGCGGGGAAATGCCTTTACCCGTCTTCCTGGTGTGCACCCAGAACCAGAGCATTCTTCCTTTTTGTGCCAGTTCTGTTGGAGGAGCATTGGTTTTTTTCCAGCATTTAGTAAAAATATGTGCAAGGTTTATTTCAATAAGTTTTAATATTTTTTTGATAATCTCTTCACCATTGCATCAATCTCACTGAAGGTAAGCTCTGTGGGAATGTGGCTCTGTTGACTCGATAACGGCTCCTCCCCAGCACCGGCACAGCGCCTGGGGTGCAGGGGCTCCCTAGTCAGCCTTCTGGAAATGAACCCCCGCCCAGCACGACCACAGAAAGAGGCGTTAGCACCATGGACTGCCTCCTGGAGCTCCCCTGCGGGTGTGGAGCTGCAGAGCGAAAATTGGTGCCCGTATGAGCACTTCCTCTGGTCTGTTCAGGACAGGCTCCTGCCCTTCATTTTTAGACCCTTCCAGAGAACTTGCCTACAGACAGGATGCGGAACAGCGAGTTGTACTTCAGGGTGCCAGGGCTGGCGAGTAGAATTCAGGACACCCAGACAAATGAGAGTTTCAGCTGAAACAGCATCTTGTTAGTGTCTGTCCCAAATGCTGCACAGGAGACTGGGTGTCATGCATTTCACATGACAGCCCTGAGTGGTGTTCCGATGTTTGTGCTGTGCCCACGAAGGGAGGAGGAGGGAGTGTCCAGTTGTCCAGTCACAGGTGCCCCGAGTGGGTGGCGAGAGGCTTGCTTCTGGGGAGGATCAGACAGACGGGCATCGGGGGAGGGCACGCGTTCCCCTGTACTTCTTGTGCCTTCTACACTGTGAGCCATGTGACATGTTAAATGTTTTCAGGACAGAATCATAAAGTTGAAAAGTTTAAAATGTCTGGTAGGAAGACCCTTGTAGGCGGTAGGGTTGCTTTGAGAGATTTGTTGGAGGTACCTGGCTATTTGTAGCACACCTGTTGAGGAAGAGGAGAAGGCTGGAGATTTGTTTGAGGAAACGATTTTCTGTGTTTATGACCGCCTCCGAGGCGCTCATTAGTATGCGCTAACAAGGAGCCAGTAATGGACGTGGTGGAGGGGAGACACCACTGCTGCTCGGAGACTCGAGTGGGGCCTGCCCGTCTCCCTCTCCGTCCCTGAGCTCAGACCAGGCCCCACTTCATCCCCTCGGCCCCGTGGCCACCGTTGAGGCTGCGCAGAGCCCTGTCTGTGAAGGCAGTGCCTGTGTTTTCTCTGGCCACGGGGGACTGGTCAGAGCGGAGGGACGCAGATGGAGTTCATCTCTGCCCCATTGTTGATGGTGAAACGGTAGGGAAGGGGAGGCTGGGAGACACCTCTGTGTTTCTCCCTCTGCTTATGGTTCCGAGTCCGCTGGTGCAGATGCGGACGCAGGAAAGCACATCATCCCTACTTATTTACCTGTTTGTTAGCTCCCCACATGCCTTCTTTCAGAAGCATTCAACATTCAGAAGAGTTTTATGTGAATTTTTCTTTCACCTCCAGTTTTCATGTTCTTGTGTTATAACTTCATATTGAAATAATTATCTTTGATTGGTTATTTGCTGCTTTTGTTTTCTTTATAATTTATGTAATTTCTGTGTGACCATGTAGCATTATTTTGTTTTCTTCATTTTTTGTTAATGATTTCTGAATGTTCACACATGAAATCTTTATCAGATGCATACTATGGACCAGATGCTGTGCTGAGTGCCAGGACACGCCCGGCCCCCCATGAGCTCAGAACTGGGGCAGCGAGTCCATGGAAAGTGTGGAGAGACGTGGCTAGTGGTGTGGGTTGCAGGGTGAGAAGGACACTGGCCCCCCTTGGCCAGGGCGCCGTGGGACCTGCCGGGTGTTCCCAGTGAGCACACCACACACCTGCTGGGGCCTGGATGGAGTGAGTCCTCAAGGAGCAGCCCATGTCTAGGGAGAGCCCACGGGTTTGGGTGCCTCGTTTTGGGTCAGGACTTGGAGTCAGAATTGAAAATGAATTGGTGTGAAGACTTTGGCTGCCACCATATCTGATGAGGCTCTGAGCCTGCTGTGAGGCCGCGGGTTAGACGCTGTGTCTCACACGCCACTGCAGTCTCTTGCATCAGTGTCTAGGGGAGTTCAGACCACAGCGTGGCCTGGAACCAGGCATGCTCCAGATGTGAAGCTCCTGCCACCCTCAGGGCTTCAGGTCCTGAGTCCAGCAGCTGGGGGTTTGACTGGCAGGTCGATGAGCAGTTCTGAAGGTTACTCAGGCGCTAGTGCAGTGGGTTCTGGAGACTCCGCTTGGTCTTGTGAGGAGACTGGGAGTTTGTACATACATGCAAACTGGGCTGGCCCCCATGGCTGAGGTTTGTCATGGTTCTTGGATTCTCTGGGGCTTGTTTCCTCATAGGCTGGCAGCTCTGGAACCAGAGCACGTCTCTGACGGACGTCGTCCTCTAGTGCATGGACCACGGTGGGTGTGGCGTGAGCAGCTCGCCTGGGTATAAACGAGATGCACCTGGCGCTTCCCAGGCTCTCTCCGTCACAGCAGCAGCTCAGGCACAGGGAGAGCCAGAGCGCTGGCACTCCCAGAGCGCGGAGTGCTGCACAGAGAGCAGGTCCAGGCGCCCTTCCTGCCCGCCACCCCGGCTCCGCTCCCTGGTGAAGCACTGGCACAGTGGTTCCTGCCGGAACTCAACATCAGTAGTGGGCATCAGAGCCCCTGGGGACAGTGTTCATAAGACACAGATGTGTGCCTCCTCCCCAAGGATTTTGGTCCAGGAAGTCTGGGGTGAGCCCTGAGGCTGTACCTTTAAAAGCCTCCATCAGCGATCCATCCATACCCCCCAGCCGAGTGGTGCTGAGTGCCGTTTCAGTGGCGGGGTCACCTTTCTGGTCTGAAGGGAAGGTCCGTGTATCTTGGATGATCTTCACTTGCTAGTAGAATGGCTCCTCAGAATCGTTTACAGAAATCTTTTTATGTGATGAGGCAATGTTGGTATGAATGACAGTATTCAGCACCTTAAATTACATTAAACAGAAGCTGATGTGTTCGAATGTCTTACTTTGAGTTTTCTCGATCCAGTCAGTTAAATCTCATGCTGTAAATTTGGAGAGAGCCGTGGCGTCGTTTCTAAGGTGCCTTTCATTCGCTTCTTGCAGACGGCTCGGACTCCAGAGATAAGCCCAAGCTTTACCGCCTTCAGCTCAGTGTTACCGAGGTCGGGACGGAGAAGTTTGAGGACAGCTCCATCCAGGTGCGTTCAGCCCCTTTTGTCATTGGTTCTCCAGTCTCAGAAGGGGTAGCACGTGGTTGTGAAGGGATGAGTGGGTAAAAACCAGAAGCTTCTGTTTAAACATGAATAGCTTGTTCACTGGGGGTCACTCTCCTTTGCCTGGGTGTGAAAAGAGCAGAGTGTGAATTTTTGTCCACACTCCTCCTCTGGAAGCATGGAGCGGTCGTGACCCTCCTCTGAGTGCATGTTCTCCAAGAGATGGCGGTCCTTCCACAGGTCTGTTTCGGGGCCAAGGGCGACAGCCTCTGGAACCCTGTCCCTGGGCCCAGCACACGGAGTAGGAGGCAGTCGACCAATCCTAGTGACAGTGTCAGCTGCACGCAGTTCTCCACGCCCAGTGAAGTGGAGCCCAAGGCGCTCTGCGCGAGGGAGGTCTGGGCTCCTCCGTGCCTCCGGGCGGGCTCGCCGGCCCCCTCCTGTGCCCTTGCTTCTCAGTTAGGAAAGGGGGGTCAGGCTCTTATGGTTGTGCTCAATTCTGACCTCCTGCCCTCCTCTGCACAGCAATGCAGTGGGTAACCAGGAATTTGTGGTCACGATGATCTGTGTGGAGTTGCCCATTAAATTGTTTAACGTTCAGAATGACCGTATGCTTTGTAATGCAAAGTTACAATGTGCGTTAAATCATGGCGCTGGGTGCTAAAAATAAAATGTTAGATTATTTTGACAGAGTTTAATTATTTTTGGACTATTGGTAGAAAATCCACTTCAACACCAAAAATCCAGATTTATTAGATTACATGTCCCACGGAAGGGAGACTCAGAGTTTTAAAACTCTGCCTTCAAACACTGTGGCCTTCACAGTGGCAGCTGCTCTGACTCCTCCTGTTTCTAGCTGTTTGGGTCAGGAATTCAGCCCCATCACTGTGACCTCACGAACATGGATGGAGTTGTCACTGTCACCCCGAGGAGCATGGATGCCGAGACCTACGTGGAGGGACAGCGCATCTCAGAAACCACCATGCTGCAGAGCGGGATGAGTGTGCAGTTTGGGGCGTCGCATGTGTTCAAGTTTGTGGACCCCAGCCAGGACCACGTACTCGCGAGAAGGCCCGTGGACGGGGGCCTGCCCGCCAAGGGCCCCAGACACAAGCCTGGGTAAGTGACGGACACGCATGGCTTCCAGGAAGCGGAGGGTGTTTCTTTGTGGGGCTGAAAGTATTCTGATGCAGGCATAGGTCCCATGGTTTCACTTTTATTTTAATTCTTAAAACTTCAAAGTGGGTTTGTGGTTCTGGTTCTTGTTAATTTAGTTGGTTTCAGAGGGAAGAAGAGGAAGGAAGGGTCTTCATCTTAACAATGGGGCTGTGGCTGGTCCTTAAATTACGTTCGAGTGCTTTGTTTTTCATTTCATCCTTTCTAACAGTACTTGACTTGCTCCTTTGTGGGGAGTGGCGGTGTTCTGCCCAGTGCTGCTGTGCTGGTCTCCCCACTGCTGATAGGAACCGCAGTCGGGCTCTCTGGGCCTTCCTACTGTGCTGTGTGGTTTGGCTCCACCTAGTGCCTCTCGGAGGACTTGCGGAGTGGGCCTGGGACGGGAAACCAGAGCCTTCCTTACCCTCTGCTGACTGTCCAGGAGCGTGTTTGAGGGGAGGGAGTGAGGCACTGTTCCATGATGTGTCTCTGCATGAGCGGCCATTTTGCAGGCTGGCAGGGTGTGACTCTCACGCTGTTCAAAGCAAGTGGACTGCCCACTGATGTGGATGCTGAGGCCAAGGAGCACGGCCATGGGCGGCCGCCTCTGGGCCTCGGCACCACCTCCGTGTCTGTCCTGAGGCCTACCTTTGTTTCACCACCTGCAGCCTGTCCTTCAGGCCAGCTGTGAGTTTTCAGCTTCTTCATGTTGGTGTTTGGACCGACTGTAGTGCTTCCTGGTGGGTAACTGGGGCGCTCTGTGCCCCCTTTGGCACTGCCTGTCCGTTTTGAGTCCAGGTGGAGGAAAGGGTGGAGGCAGCTCGTGCAGTAGGATGCCGCGTCTCTCTTCAAGACGAGCACTCTGCGGGCCAACCATGTCCTCAGGCTGACACCCTGGGCGCTGCAGATCACGTGGGCTGTTGGAGACCTGTGTCTAGCCCCTGTCCTTGAGCTCCAGCGAGTGACCAGGCCTCTTCGTCTCCTCGCGCCCTCACCGTCTACTTCTTGGGAAGTCTGCATTCCAACATCAAAGCGAGGGTGCATCTAAGCTCTTACCTCTATTCTGTGCCTGGGAGGGCCAGGTTTTTCCCTCCCTTTCTTAAGCTCTGTTATTATCCCCCTGTCCACCCCTTCCTGTCCCCTGTCATGACCTCAGCATGGCTCCTGCCTTCCGCTTGTAGCCCTGCTCACATGTCTGCCGTTGGCGTTTCCACTGCCAGCTTTTCTCCGGCTTGCCTCTTGCTTTCAGCACCAGACACCCTGACGGGGGGCGTGCCTGCTTGGCGTCCTCCCTTCCCCCATTCCTGAGGTGTTCACTGTCCCTCGGAGAGGCGTCTTCAGTGTGCTACCATTGTCTTTGGACAGGACCTCCTGCTGTTGCCTCTCACCGCAGTGGTGCTTTCCGAGCTCGTGTGATGTGTTTTGGTGGCGTTGGCTGCTGTTGCAACGTGCAGGGGCAATTTACGATCTGCCTGCCCCACTGTACAGCCATTGCTTCGGATCTGCCCCATACCTAAGCCGGCTTTCACTTCCTGGACTGTCTCCTTAGAGTGCGCGAACTTGAAGAGCATTTCAGCTGGTGTCTGTATTTCTGAGAATTTTAGAGTGCCCCATCCTAACGTGCATCTGCCTTACGTTTATTTTAACAGTACTGTCCAGAGGTAGAAAATCGCTTCACCCTTGTGATGAACGCGCACAGACATACAGCACACACAGACAGACAAGCAGAGCACGGGTGCACCCCTTGTTTGTTTTGCAGGCATTCACAATTTGTCTGTCCTTGACCAGTCCAGTTCAAGTGGCCTTCCCCTCTTTAAGTAAGGACAGCTGTTCGTAATACCTCAAAGAATTGGGGTGATGTCTTTGTGGGGTCACAACTTGATCCATTTCCCCAAACCCTCTCTGAGCCTTCGAGAGGCCAGTTCAGTGATTACTGCTTCTTCCGCCTAACTGTTCAGCAGGCTTTCCTGGCGTGGGCACAGATCGGTGCAGAGGTGGCAAAGGGCCCTGACCCCAGCCGTCTGTGTACTGGCCTGGGGGGCACGGTTTCCCGGGTTAGTGTCAGGATCTGTAGGGTTTGAGCAGACCTCCAGGGGACACTGGCCTTCACCTGCCATCTCCGTGGACGACGCACAACGGATATCGCTCTGCAGTGGCTACTCCTGAGAAGGTGTTTTCCTCAGGCAGCCCCATTGAGACGCTCAGTCACCTGGAACCACCTGAGCAACAGCTGGCCAGAGCTGGTGGGACACCTCCAAAATAGCAACGCTTTCCAAGGCCCAGGTCCCCTCTCAGAGCGAACCCCTTCCAGGGTGCCCTGCCTATCCTCCGTGCCTTCCTCCAGCTTCTCTGGATCGGCTGCGTTGCGGCACCCTCACCCCCTGCCTTCTGGAGTTGGGAGTCTGAGCACCTGTCTCGTCCCTTTGACTGTTCGGGTTAGGAGCTGGTGCCTTTTCTCTCTCTCGGAGCTGAGGGAGCTCAGCTTCCCATTTAACCAGCAGGAACATTGTTCAGACTCTCTGTGAGCAATCTGAATTAAAAAGCTAAAAAGCTAAAGTTAAAAGCAACAGCACATTTTTTTTTCTTTCTCTGAGTTATCTCAACCCTTACTCACCTCAAGGACTTTGTAAGAACAGCTTCAGTCAAGTCCTGGCCTGCTGCTGGAAGGCAGGGGTCACTCCCCGAGTCCTGAGACCCTCACCCCGTCCTTCCAGTGCGGAGTAGGGAGTCGGTGGGCTGCTGGGGCCCCAGCTGGTGCCTCTCACTGGGTCTGCAGAAAGGTCCTGGGGGTCTCCTTTGGATTCCTGCTGACCACGCCAAGTAAATGTCACCACGAGGAACACTCACACCTGTGGGAGTTTTTGTCAGAGTTTGTTGGAGCCAAACTGCGGCCGTGCTGGGGAACAAGATCTCAGATGCTCCCTGGTTTTAACTCCTTTGAGGAACCAGTTTGCATTCCTACCAGCAGTGCACAGGAATTCCCTTTTCCTCATTTATCACCCACTCTTGCTGTCTCGTCCCGTTGATGACTGCGAATCTGGCAGGTGCAAGGTGAGCGCTTGCAGTGACTTTGGTGTGCGTTTCCCGCCGATGAGTGCTGCTGAGCCCCTTCGAGTGTTCCTGCCCTGCCTTGCCTCTGCTCAGGTCCTCTGCCCGGTTTATACTTGCATTGTTTGGGTTTTTGCTATTGTGTTGTGTTGAG
Organism: Tonatia bakeri; assembly: GCA_004024845.1. Classification (NCBI taxonomy): domain Eukaryota; kingdom Metazoa; phylum Chordata; class Mammalia; order Chiroptera; family Phyllostomidae; genus Tonatia; species Tonatia bakeri. The sequence goes on from PVIA01002573.1 coordinate 71,112, forward strand.
TTCTCTATATGCAGGGTGGAGCACAAGTAGTTTTATAATCATTCATCTTGAGAATGATGTAATAATCATAATATGAGAATAGACTGTTTGGCATGCTCCCAACTGCAGACCTACCCCTGCCCTACTCTAAGTGCTGGATGTTCACCCCCCCGTCAGATGCGTGGCTGGCGGGCATTTCTTCCTATCCACAGGCTGCCTTTTTGTTGTGTTGGTAGTGTTCTTTGTGGCTCTAAAGCTTTTCAGTGTGGTGGAGTCCCACTTGTTTGTTTTTGCTTCTGTGGCCTTGGCTTTCGGTGTCAGATCCAGAAAATGGGTTGTCAAAACCCATGTCAAGGAGCTCACTGCCTGTGCCTTCCAAGAGTGTCATGGCTGCAGGTGGCACTTGCAGGCCTTTCGTCCACATGGAGCTCGTTTTTGCGTCCAGGATAGACGATCAGTCCAGTTCCATTCTCTGCATTGGTTGTCAGTTTTCCCAGCGCCGTTCATTGAAGAGACTGTTCTTTGCATTCTTGTGCGTCCTTAGCTCCTTTGTCTTAAATTAATTGACCCCCTATGAATGGGTTCATTTCTGGGCTCTCCGTTCTGTTCCATCAATCTGGATGTCTGTTTTTATGCCAGCGCCATGCTGTTTTGATTACTATGGCCTTGTATTGTAGTTTAATGTGAAGGAAGGTGATAGCTCTGGCTTTGCGCTTCCCCAAGATTGAGTTTGTTGTTTGGGGTCTTTGCTGGTTCTATACAAAGTGCAGGATTGTGTGTTCTGTTTCTGTGAAGGGTGTCATGGACTTCTAATGTGGATGGCACCTGGAAACCACTGTGGGTAGTATGGACATTTTAGCAATAATCTCCCAGTTCATGAGCATGGAATAGCTTTTGCTTTTTGTGTGTCTTCTTCAATTTCTTTTATAAATGTCTTAAATTTATACTCGACAGACCTTTGGCCTCCTTGGTTAAATTTATTTCTAGTGTTTTATTCTTTTTGATGCATTTAAATTTATTCTTAGGCATTTTATTCATTTCTGATTTTATGTGAGTCCTTTCTCTCTTTTTTTCCTGGTTAGTTTAGCTAAGGGTTTATTCATTTTGTTTATCTTTTCAAAGACCTGGCTCTTAGTTTCATCAATCCTTTCTGATGTCTTCGGTGTCTGTTTCTGCTCTGGTCTGTGTTACTTCTTTCCTCATGCGGTGCCCAGCTTTGTTTGTCCTTCTTTTGCTTCCTGGAGGGGCACGCAACTGTGGGTCTTGGCTGCAGAGGTCAGGGCCCTCGCCTTCGAGGCTGAACCAGGGCACGCAGACGGACGCAGCGCAGGTGGGGTAGGGGCTTCTAAGGCTGTGGCAGGTCACTGATAACTTTATCCAGTCCGTGCTCACGGAGCCCGTGGCCTGTGGCTGTGCGCTCGGGGTGCTGAGAGGACCACAGCACCGTGGCTCTTACACACGGAGCCAGGCGTGGATAACGTCACCCAAGGCGTCAGTGATGTCACTCTCTAGTCATGCATCCAGGGTGCAGTGCAAATGGACCCATGTTGGACTTGAAAGTTTTAGTTGCTTTAGGGAGAGACGGGATTTGCAAGGTGTTGAGTACATCTGTGATTCCAGGACGATACTGCAGATGGGACTGAGAAGGCTTCGGTTGTACTTTGGCACTCTCAGAGGGAGTGAGGGCTGGGTGGGGTGTGTGCCACTGTGCGGGGTGGTGAGAGAGGGCGGTCAGCTCTCCTGGCCCCTCTCTGCACTGTCTGACTCAGAGCAGAGCAATTTCTGCTCTCGGTGTATGTCTTGGTGACAGAGAGTAAGTGTTTGATTTCACAAAAGTTTGTAAGCATAAAGTCATTTTCTGAGGTTGATAGTCAACCTTTAGTAAAAAGTTCTACTTTCTCAAAAGTTACTCTGTATTTTAAATCATGATATTATTTTGCATCACAAGATGATTTTATTTTTATGGTGATGAGGTAGAGGAAGAACTTGTACTTGCTTTTTAATTTGAAAAAAACTGTTTTGAACTTCTCTGTCACTTCCTAGTTTTATTTTGTACTTCTGTTTTATTCAAGCTCTGTCTATAGATTGTGCTTAAATAAAAGGTTCAGGTTAATATAGTGCTTTAAAATTGGACCATACACTTCTCAACATGGTAAAGTGGGGAGACTAGAGCTTTTCTGATGACCTGTGAAGCCCAGGAAGTCCTGGCACTGCCTCACGGTGGGGCTCCAGGGCCCCTGGTGCTGCTTCCCCTGGGCGGGGCTACTGCTGGGGGCGGGACCAGCGGGCTCGAGCACCTGCACTGTTGCCAATGCTGGCAGCTTGCCCTGGTTTACTGGCTGTTAGGAGGTTTTGTTTATAATCTGAGTTTTTCATAAGGATAGTTTTAAATTTTTGGTATTTTGTGCTAGTCTAAAAAATTGTTTAAACAAGATAACTCTTGATCTGATTACTAACACTATCAAAAATTGTTTATTTCTTTATTTGTGGCCTATGTAGTAGGGTCCATAGAAATCATCAGCCTGACTTTCTGGCAGGCTTGCCGCTCGGCCCTGGATCTTGTCCTGCCGCGGAGCACTGTGGCCCCTGGGGCAGCTACGCTTTATTTCTATGGCATGTGCAGCCTGGAGAGGCTGCAGGAAGAAAACAGCTTGCTTTTTTCTTTAAGGTTCTTTTCAATTTATTGTTTTTAAATACGGTTTTAAAAAATGTGATCTTGAGAGTATTTAACATGCATCAGTAAGACAAGTTCTTAAAGTTACAATCACTTTTTCAAATTCTGTAACTTCATATGATAAAAAGAAAAGGGTTCCTTGAAGATCTTTGAACGACGGGGAACTTAGGTAACTGTTCCTTTTCTATTGCTAGGAAGAAACTACCTCACGATTCGAGAGTTATCATTCTCTGTGTTGTTTTTTCTCCTGACAGAATTGTTCAGGAGACCACTTTTGACTTAGGAGGAGATATTCATAGTGGAACAGCATTACCAACAAGTAAGGTAGGTGATTGCATGTTACCTGGTGTGTGTGTTTAACGTCATAGGACACATGGATGAATGATCAGTAGTGTCCTCGTAAAACTTGTTCAAACTCACTCTGCTGTGTCTGCACTGGGGGGGGTGTGACTCTCGGTGGCACACAGCACAGCCGGCTGTCCTTTTCCCTAAGGACTGGGGCGGTGCTTTCTCTTCCCTGCTCTGTGTGACCAGCCTCGCTTGGTCATGTGACCCCTAAAGACAGTGGCTCCTGCTCCCCTGAGCCCCTCCGACTCAGCCGTCGTTGCTGCCTGTCCGAGTGCTGCCTCGTCGGGCACTGGGCCTCCCCAGCCGCCCTTATCTCTGGTGGGATCAGGTCCCTCTCTCCTCACTGTGGCTGTCTGTTGCTGGGAAGCCAGCACCCCGGAAGGCAGCGGACCAAACAGTAGGCCCCTGCGTGCTCACTGCTGTACGGGCAGCTGGGCCTCCCCGGGCGGCATGTTTGCTGGTCTTGCTGATGCCTACTGTATGGCTGCATTCAGCTGGTGTGGCGGTTTTCATCTTGTGGCACACTAAGTAATTACTGAAATCCTGCGGCACACCAAAAAGTGCTGTTTTCTGCTGACCTGACAAAAAACAGGTATAGTTCTGATTGACTTACAAAAATAATAATAATAATAGTAATTACCTACACTTTTTTGCCCTGAAGTGACTTTTAAAAAAACTGCATGCCTCTTCTTGCGTCTAGGATTGACCAGTCATTCACAACCTCATTGTGAGACATGGTCAGTGAGATGCACTCTGACCTGTATGTTCATGGTTCAGGACAGAGCACACGCACTGGATGGCTAGCGTTGTGCTGGCTGTTGCCGTTGTTTTATTGGAAGTCTAAGAGCAAAGATGTCAGTGCCCCTGACTCCGTGATTGGGTGCTGCGGGTGTGACAAGTTCTCGCGCACGCTGGGTGAGAACCGGCTGTGCCAGTGGGCCGGCCGGGGGCCAGGCTGTGCAGGGACATGGGGCCTGCTGGGCCGCCCATCTTCTTGTCCCCTCAGGTTCTCTCTCGGACCTTGTGCCCCATCGTCTCTCCATGGGGCAGCCCGATGCGCTGGGGCTGCTCAGGAAGCATGGGATCTGCAGGTCTCCTTCCCGGCTTGGGCTGGGCACTGGCACAGCCTCGGTTCCCTCCCATTCCAGTGGGTAAAGCAAAGCCCAGGCTCTGCCTGGGTTCAGGCTTCGCAGGAGCCAGGGCACAGACTGCACAGCCCTGACCTTTCCCTGCTCCGAAAGCTTACTTGTGTGCTGTGGGCATGGCTGGCACATAGTTGCAGATCAAACAAGCCAGCACAGAGGGGATGTTCTCTGTCCTGAGGGGCCCCCTCCACAGGGCTGGTCCAGGGACCTGTCCCGGTTCCCCTTGGGGCCTTTCCTCCCTCAGCCTCCACCTCCAGCCGCTGGCAAGTTCTGCTTCTCCACCTGTGGAAGAGTCCACAGGTGTCCACCTTTCTCCATCGTCACTGGGTGGTCACAGGCAGGAGTGTTGTGCGGCTCTGGAGGCAGCACCTCTCTCCCATAAGTCTTCCTCCTCCTCCTCCAGTAGCTTCCACAGTGTACATTTGATTCTGTGACTGCCCCACCGTCAAAGCCCCCAGTGGTTTCTTACCCCAGATACCACACAGCCCTCCCTTTGGCTACACAGCTCCTTCAGACCTGCCCGCCTTCCCTTGCAGCTGAGTGTGTGCTGGCCTCACCCCAGCCCTGACCCCCCATTCCTCACCCCCCATCCCTCCCACCAAAGACCTGGGGCACTGCCCTCTCTACCACACCCCGCCTGCTGTTTCCACACGCTCGCCCTGCTCTCCTCCAGCAGCAACTTCGCCACTTCCCGGAGACGGGTTCTCGCAGTGTCCGGCAGCAGTGTCTATGAATTCTTTGTGCAGCTGAGTTCCCATCTGGCCCCTGCCTGTCTGCCGACTGACTGGAGCTCAGTGAAGGGGGGGTCCTGCCGGACCTGCTCCCCACTGCCCTTCTGGGGTGCAGAGCAGCATGCCGAGCAGCACAGCGGCTCAGGGAGGAGCTGCTGAACACTGAGCAAATACATGCTCTGGGAGCTAAACATCACTACCTTCATAAAAGTTTTAGTTTTTTATGAAATGGGTAGTCAACATAAAAAACCTGGAAAATTGAAAAAAGTAAAAACATGAAGATTGTTCATCATAATGTATAGTTGGCTTTGGTGGCATCTCGGTGGGCCCTTTTCTGAACTCCTCACGCACGTGACTGCGTTCACCTGTGCGTCTGAATGCAGATCTGTGCGTGCACGCCTCTCTGGCCCGCTCCCTCTGGCTGCCACTCCGTGAGCATTTCCTTTGGAAATATGTGAAAGCAAGCTAAAGTTTAAATTATATTGTAATATGTTGACACATAAACATACCATAGTTTACCCATTGCCTTATTATTCACTTAAAATAACTTTTCATAGTCTGTGTTGCTGTGCACCGACCCAGCAGGTATATCATACAGATGCACCTCACGGCCATAACCGTCATGCGTGCGTCCACGTACGCAAGTGCACAGCTGTCATGCGCCCTGTGCCGACGAGCATCTCACACCACATAAAGCATCGCTTCAGTGGGTTTTGATGAGTAGACAGCAGGATGTTATGCATCTACACAGTTTGGTAGCATAAAAATGATACTGTAAGATGTTTAAAACATGCGGAAAGAGTATTTTTTACAAAGTAGGTTGTATACTCTCATTTGTGGAAAATGAAAAATTACAAAGATGCAGCATGATATTAATTTCTAGTTGGTAAGACAAGGGTGATTTTTATTTTACTTACCTGTGTGCAGTCTCCTCAGTAAACAGGTGTGCTGAGAACTCTTAGGTAAAATGTTGCTACAGTGGGTTTCTTTCTGTAAGTTTGTTGCTTCTGTTCAGCTTGTTTACTTAACATAGGGCACTCATCCCTTTTGTCTGCTGCCAGTTGGTTAGGCTGTGGATTGTGTGGGAGGGGCCGCTGTACCTGTGTGTTCTCCCTGCACCAGGGCAAGAAGTAATGCATTCTCTGGACTCCGTCCTTCATTAGGTGGTGAGCTCTAACAAGCAGGTTTTTAATCCTTTCGTAAAGCTAACAATACACCAGAAGAACCCAACGCCTCCTGTTGTATGGATTCTGTGTGCTCTGTCCCAATTTAAGAGAGCTCTTTGGGATAAAGTCACTGTTCTTACCGTGCTTTTGAAGAGCCCTTGTGTGCCGTGTACCTGGTGTGCCTGCCTGTGTTGTAAAGTGACCCTCTGGCATCGGGAAGGGAAGTGACTGTGTGTCTCATCATTCTTTAATGACAGCAGGTTCCTGGGCATCCACTCTAGACATGCTGTCCTCTGCCTGCAGTGTGTCTCTTGCCTGCACTCCTCTCTGCGTCCCTGCCTTGCTTCCCGCTCAGCCTCACGCCACTCCCTTGCCTGCAGCACGGAGTGGACAGCTGGGGTGTCCGCACGGTGCTCACACTCCCCGTTTCTCCCCTTGGTCAGAGCTCGACCAGACTGGACAGCGACAGGGCGCCGTCTGCCTGCAGCACTGCCGAGCGGGGGATGGTGAGGCCCATGGTCCGCGTGGAGCAGCAGACCGAGTGCCGCCGGCAGGAGAGCAGGTAGGACGCCCTCGCTGTCGTTCTGAAGGCAGGGAACGCTCTCCCCTAGGGGGCGAGGGGTGAGGACCAGTGGCCCTGTCTGGGTTCGTGTGATGTTTCTAGAACATTGTCAGTGTTTGTCAGACTCTTTCCTCTCCGTGTGGTTGGTTTGGGAGAAATGGCATACATGCTCAGTGCTGCGCAGCTGAGAGGGGCCAGTGGAGTCAGGCCGACGGTTTCTGTGTTAAATGTGCTCCTCCGTCAGCACTTGGGGAGAGCTTTCACAGGATTTCAATATTTGATACTTCGTGTATTTACATAAAACTCGTCATGTTACCCATCTTTAGCAGAAATCCTCACGTTTAAAAATACACAAAGCTGAAAATGAGTTTGAGGCAGGGTTGTTGAGGGTTGTGGCGCGTCCCAGGCTCTGATGCAGCGTGCCCCCATTGAGCTTTGATGGGGTGCCTCTTCTGTTCTCCTTGCCTTCTTCTTACCTGTTTTTTTTTTTTAACAGAGAACGTCTGTCTTTTGTTATTTCCTTTTCTTACTGTTTTTAAATTATGTTACCCTAGCAAATCGAAATATTACTTCCTAGTGACCTTGAAATCGTTTGAGTGTTGAGGAGTAACACCAGTGCCTCAGGAGCAGTGGTGCAGGAGCAGACGGGGGACAGGGCTCTGGGTGCACGCAGACAGCTGGGGGACACCGGGGCACCTCACTGCTCCCTCTGGTCACCAGTGAGATGGGGTGTTCCCCCCCCCACCCACCCCTTTCATGGACCCAGGAACAGAGGCTGGAGCTGGAGCCGTGGCTTGCCCAGGGCCCAGGGCCCTGCAGGGCTCGGGCCTTCCCTTTGTGCACATCCAGCAGAGGGCACTGTGTGTCCTGAGTTCCAACAGAGGACTTGATTTTATTGTGGGCTTTTAGTTATTACCACAGTGTTTGTTGGCTTTGTGTGTATTTTAAGATGTAATAGTAAATTTCTGTACTTGATTTTGGTGCTGTGTTCAGGAGTGAGGGTCCTGAATGGTGAGTTGGTGTTGGAGGAGGGCCTCTGTTTGTGCAGAAGGTGGCAGAGAGGCGTGTGTGTGTGTGTGTGTGTGTGTGTGTTCCGAGCCCACAGACGCCACGAGTGGGAGAATCAAGACAGGAGAGAGGAGAGAGCGATTGGGACAGCACGTCCACGAGATGAGGGTTAGGGCTCGCAGCTGTTTGCTGAGTGAGGGCGTGTGGTTGTGGAGTGAGCCTGGCTAAGGGGCAGGCAGTCAGTCCTCGGTCGGAAACTGTCGCACTCTGTGAATGTACCCATTCGTTAATGTTTTCACAATGAGAATGTTCTGCTTTGCAGAGACTTACTAAAGGTTTTATTTGAACAGTGAATATGTGTGTTGATAATAACAAAGTGATGGAAACATGATTCCTCCCATTTTCATCTTCGTGTTTTTCACATAGGCAGCAGTGGTGTGAGTGATCCTTGATTTAATCGATGCACTCATAAAAATCTAAGTTGCTTTAATAAGCGTGTTTAATAAGCATGTTTAAAATTCTACGCTTAGTCAAGGAAAAAAACATTGAATGATGGGAGTGACTTGAAGTTATCACTGGCACTTCACTTTTTCAATGAGAATTTCAATTTCTTATTGATACTGGATGTGTTACATTGATGAAACAAATAATTGGTGAAGTTTATCGAGCATCGTTTTGTGGATATTAAATTGAAGATAACTACCTGTAATTTCAGATTTCTATAAATATGGCAGTGTAAGAGAGACATATCAAAATAATGGAGCGTTTAAATTATATTGTGTTTTTAAGAGTATTTTCACACCTACATTGTTGAGTTAGATCTAAGTTACTAAGTCGTAGACTACATAAACTTCGTTGCATATAATTTGATGAAAGCATTTTTGTTTTCACTTGTAATGACTGTCCTAGTTTGAGTGAACGCATGTTGCATGTTCTCCTTGCTTGTTGTGTGTGTGTGGAGAAGACGAGGGCAGGGGAGGCCATGGGGGCTGCGGGGGGTGCACCCCAGTCTGTGACTGAGTAGATCTGTGATCATCAGAGGTGCTTGTTTTGTTTGTTTGTTTTACATTCTTGAAGACATTTTTTCTATTATTATTTGAACTAACTTTACAATTTAATGAGTGGACATAAATGACTCCAAATACTTATTTCTGGCCAGTTTATTACCATTAGTCTAAAGATGAGTAGACTTAAATGTTGTTGCTGAAAATGACTATCATTTTAAGTCGGTAACAAATGCAGATATCCTGATAACTGTGACTTTCCATTGTGCCATATTTAACTCAATAGATGTTTTCATTCCATTGTAAGTCATTATAATCCCCACTATTTAATTTTCAGTTAACTTTGCAGAAAAGGGAAACCACATTATCATACACATTTTTTAAAAAGTCTTTCCTTACTAATGGCTTTTAAATATTTTTTTACCACAATGCACAACAAAACGTGTGTATATTTATGTTTCTGACTGAAAGATAATCATGTGACATTGCCCTGCCTTATGTGCTGTCAGTGGGGGCAGGGTCACCATGGTTTGAAGAACTTCTTAATACAGATTACCTACCCTTTGAATTAATGTGATCTGGGATACCTGGAAATATAAAAACATTAGTATAGTGCTAGCTCTTAGAATGTTCCAAGTTACAGTTTCTCTTTCTTTATATTTTTGGCAGCTGCTTATTTTTGTAGTGTCAGGCTAAGTGATGAAAGTGCCTTGAATTGACGTGACTTGGAGGAACAGTGTGAGTGGGTAGGCTGTCTTCTGTAAGGCCCGTGTCTCTGTGAGCATCGGCAGTACTGACCGGGCGATTGAAGGGGTGTCTCCAGGGGCCTCTTGTCTCCTCTTTGCCTGGAAAGGAAGGCAGTATCTGACTCTGTGGAAGTTTCTCTCTCTCATGCACTAGAGCTCGGTTTCGGGCTCAGCGTGGTTTAGGTTTTCTTCGTGCCCGCAGCAGTGTCTCCGCATCGTCACTTGAGCGGTGGCTGCGGCAGGTGCACAACGGCCTGGTCTCTGCTCTCTCGGAGCCTTCATGAATAATAGAGAGTGGTGGTCAGATATGCTCTCCCGAGGGAAGCAGACACTCCAGGGCGCTGACCTGTGGCAGCTGGGGCAGGACGACTGCCAGTCAGTGTTGGCCCCTGCAACATGTGGAAAGGGGGCAGGGGCTGTTTCTTGGGTCATGAAAGTGGCACAGAGGGTTTTTTTTAAAGCTCCAGAAATCAGCACAGGATGTCAGGATGTTATTAGCTTTGTGACCTGATGTTAAGAGATGGCAACATTCTTTTTTCAGAACGCAGGATGCGCCCGGTCCTGAGCTGACGCTGCCTGCCAGCATCGAGTTCAGGGAGAGCTGTGAGTACCTGCAGATCCCAGTGCTGGGGAGTGATTTCTGGTCCCACTGTCTCCATCTGATTTTCATGTTTTGTTTTTGTTTTTCTGTCGTTCTTTTTTTTCTTCTTTTCTGAAACCTTTTCACAGCTGAAGATTCATTTTTATCTGCCATTATAAATTACACTAATAGCTCTACAGTCCATTTTAAGTTGTCACCCACCTATGTATTATATATGGCATGTCGGTATGTATTGTCAAGCCAGTACAGACCTGACCTCAGCCCCGCCGAGCGCATGCACAAGGTGGTTGCCATCGTCAACAAGATGGTGAGCATGATGGAAGGCGTGATCCAGGTAAGCCCCCGCCCGCCCTGCCAATGCCGCATCCTGGTGATGGCTGTGGGCCAGCTCGGTCTGGTTCTTCCATGTTTCAGATTTGGTTACATGCTTGACTTTGTTTTGAGAGCTTTTCCTAAAATAAAAGTTATATAAATTGTATTGAAAATTGTGTAGCTTTAAAAGTTGAAAAGTGTCAACTTTTTCTTTTACTTCCCACAAACTTGAGAAAAGGGAAGATAAATGGTGCATGGTTACATAATTATTATGAGGAAGACCATTACAGTAGTAGTTGTGAGAAAGTCTTGAGACTTGATGTGGGTTTTCTTAGAATTTTTTACAAAATAAAGTATTGAAATGAAATTTGCACAATGTAAAATTAACCATTTTAAAATGAATGGCTCAGCAGCATTCTGCACAGGCACAGTGCTGTGCGGCCCCAGCTCCGCCCGGTCTGGGCACCTCCATCCCTGCAGACCCCGGGCCACCAGCCGGGTCTCGTGCCCTCCCCCACTTCTGGCAGCCGTCCCCAGAGCTCTTCAGTGGGCACGCAGGGCTCCGGCTCTCCTGAGAGGAGCCTCCTGCAGCGCTGGCGGTGACTGTCCGTGTTTCGGACAGCATGCACTGGGGTGTAGGCATTGTGACATTTCTCACGGTGAAATTCAGGTCCATTCTTTCATAAATCATCTTGAAAAGTTGGGGAAGTAAGGGTATTCTCTTGGTAGAATGGTTTGTTTCTTTTAGGTCCTCTCTGTAGTTGATAGAATTGGCATACCAATTTCCAGACTTACCAAGAATCTGAAGTTTATCGTAAAGTAAAATGTATAGATTTTTTTTTAAAGTTTTCCTAAGTCATGCGTCAGTACGATTACTTGTTAGAAAACTGCAATTATGTAGTGTTAAGTAACATGATAATGTTGTTTTTCTCTTGTCAGGGTAGTTGGAGGAAAACTAATCTTTTAATTCCTTCAGAATTGTTTTTAAAGGCCAAACGTTTTTCAACACATGTTTCTTTTATGTTTGAGTGATTAGCATATGCATTTGATGGGGTTGTTCTTTTACCCCAGTGAGAATAGAGATCAGGAAGGAAAGTCATTTCGTTTGGATACCATTTTGTTACTCTATCGTTTTATAAACAGGCATGATTTCCTGTTCAGTTGTCATTCAGAGCCATTGTCTGTCTTACATCACATTTGGATTCGTAAAGCCTGTTTCAAATTACGAGACTCCTACCATCAACTGCTTCGGACAGATTTTTCCATAGTGTATTTGAACTTCACTGAAATCACCATTATCAAAACAAGTCTTTAAATTTCAGATTTGGGTTTAGTATGTGATTGGAGGAATCTTCACATTTTAGAAACTGTGGTAGTGAATAATTTAAATTTGGGTTTTCTTAATAGTTTCTTCAAATTTTTATTTATTTTCAGAAAGAGGGGAAAGAAGGGAGAGCGATAGGAACATTTGTGTGCAAGAGAAACATTGATCGGCCATCTTTCACATGCTCACACCTGGGGACCTTGCCTGCAACACAGGCTTGTGTTCAGTTCCTGGCCCTTTGCTCCACAGGAGAATACCCACCCCGCTGAGTCGTACCAGTCAGGGCTAATTTAAATTTTTCAACTTCTACAAACCCACTTTCAAAATGATTTACTTCTTTTTAGTATAGGTTTGTTTTTCATATGTTTTTAGAGTCTCAGTGTCCTTGACTTTTATTTTTATTGTTTCTGTTGATCTTTCCTGTCTCTTTCGTTCTTTTTAATTAATCCGGGGAAGAGACTCGTCTTACAGACCTTGAAGTACTCAGACTCAGAGTACCATTAGGACATTCAGAAGTCCTTCCCTTGTCAGTCTTTCAAAGAGACCAGTGTGCATGTTCACGTGTGTATCGGGACCTCTTCTTTGCGGGCGAGCTCCCCGGGGGCCCACTCAGTCACCGGGCCAGTGTAGAGATGCGGGACCGCCCCTCGGGCCGTGCATCCCCGGGGTGGCGGCGGGACGTCCACGAGTGTGCACTGGGGAAGAGCGAAACTGAATGTTGTGCTGTCGTGTCGTACCTTCGTGGTAGTGTGTTGATTTTTTTGAACTGTCATGATTGTTTACAAGTTTCTTTCTCTCGTTCTGCTTGGTTCCCCTCGTCTGTTTTCCTCCAGGAAGTAGACCAGGTTGATCAGGTAGGACCTGCTGCTGGGCGCTGATCCTGGCTGTGTCGGCTTAGCTGAGTTTCTCATGTCGCTTCCATGTCAGACACAGCGCTCCACACACGGGACTGAGCCGCCATAACACTCATTCAGCAGCTGAGACACGCACTACTAAACCCTTCCGACTGTGCACCTTTACCAGCATTTCATAACTTCTGCTTAACGCACTTCCGTGTGGACATGAGATGACAGCAGTTCTGCTTCTCTCCTCCTCCTCGTTTGCCCTGGGTCCCTACTCTCTGGGTCTCATCTGAGGTTGCCTGGCCTGCACATGTGGTCGGGAGAGGATGCGCTACATCACCACTTGATACCGAGTGGCTTATGTCCAAGCCAGTGACTGCGAGTATCAGGGTGGCTGTGGGTAACGTGGATGCGTGTGTGCGCGCGCAGATTACCAGATAGTGCACAATCTCCGATTCGGTGCTGAGATTTGATGCCCTCCTTTCTCCGTGGACTCCATGAATGGTAACCATGTGGAGCCATGTGTCTCCCTGAGTCCTGGGAAGTTGCGGTGGTCATTTATTTTCCACTGCTGTGTATATACCAAATTCCTGTGCAAATATCTGGTATCTGTGGTGAATACCTCGGCAAAAACGGGAAGGTGTGGCCTACCTTCAGCAGCTTTTCAGGAGCATCCCGTTCTGTTGTTGTCACACCTGTCTGCCCGGGAGCTGCTCATGGAGGTGTGTTCTGCCTGCAGAAACAGAAGAACATCGCAGGGGCGCTCGCCTTCTGGATGGCGAACGCGTCGGAGCTGCTCAACTTCATCAAGCAGGACCGCGACCTCAGCCGGCTCACGCTGGACGCCCAGGACGTGCTGGCTCACCTTGTTCAGATGGCGTTTAAGTAAGGGGTGCTCTCTGGGCCAGAATTCTGTCTTAGAAGGATGCAGATGTTCGTGTGTTTTCTTGTGAAGTTTTCAAAACTGATTTTAAAGGTTTTTATTTACCCTAGTAATGTCAAGAAACATCAATAACTATGCAAATATGTTGACTTAATAAATTGAATTCAGTGAGCTGTGCTTCATGAACCCTGAGAGCAAAGGTGTTCCTGAACAGCAGACGGTTGCGCTGAGTTCATTACAGTCCTCGGTGTGTTTCAGATACCTGGTTCACTGTCTGCAGTCGGAACTGAATAATTACATGCCGGCTTTTCTGGATGATCCTGAAGAGAACAGTCTGCAAAGACCAAAAATAGGTTAGGATGTTCTTTTTATCCTCCCTCCCTCCCTTCTGGTTCACTTCGTGTTAATATTTCATACTGAATATAGGTAAGAGGAGGCATTGTAAAAGTCAGCGAGATACCCTGTTGGATTTGACATTCTCTCTAAAACAGTGAACTGTGACTGCTATCTGCTGTAAGATTAGCTCGATTTTACATGTCATGCTTTTTCCAAAAGCCTCTCGGTGGGTACACGTGGTTTACAACCACATCACTGTCCCCCGTTTGAGTGAGGCTGGTGTTGCCAGGGCTGCTGGTATCTAAAGGGACGCCCAGCCCAGGCCCGTGCCCAAGTGACCTCGGGCGCCCTGCCCTCACCCTGTGTCTCTGAACAGACGACGTCCTGCACACGCTCACGGGGGCCATGGCGCTGCTGCGGCGCTGCAGAGTCAACGCGGCCCTGACCATCCAGCTCTTCTCCCAGCTCTTCCACTTCCTCAACATGTGGCTGTTCAACAGGCTGGTGACCGACCCCGAGTCGGGGCTATGCTCTCACTATTGGGGGGCCATCATCCGCCAGCAGCTGGGGCACGTGGAGGCGTGGGCGGAGAAGCAGGGGCTGGAGCTGGCCGCTGACTGTCACCTCAGCAGGATCGTGCAGGTGGGTCGTCTGAGGCCCGCCAGCCCCCATGCTTGCATTTCCTCTGACAGTCTGAGTCTCTCATGGGCCGGGACTCGGACTCAGCAGAACCCAACGCCCCCGTTGGGGTTTCCAGGTGCACAACCATGAGACCATGGTGTGCTTGTTTGCTTGGGTCCCTGTAACAAATGCAGCAGGCTGTGGGCGCGTGCCACAGAAATGTATCCTCTCGCAGTTTGAAGGCTGGAAGTCCAGGGCCAAGGTCAGGTGGGGCTGGGCTCTCTGGGCTGTGAGGGGCTTGACCCCAGGTCTCTTTCTGAGTCCCAGGGCCCTGCTGGCATTTGGGGGGTTTCAAGGCTTACAGAGGCATCCCTGATCTGCTCTCATCTCCACAGGACCTTCTCCCTGTGCACGTCTCTGTCCAGTGTCTGCCTCTCATAAGGGCCCTAGTTTGAACTTGTTTGCTCTGTCAAGACCCTATCTCCAAACCCAGTTGCTTTCTGTGGGGCGAGGGGCTAGCCCTTCAGCATGCTAACCTAGGGAGCACAGTGCAGCCCCCAGCAGGTGGTGACCAGTGGAGAAGATAGGTGTAAAGGGTCTTTTTTATTGAGATTAGTGAGGCATGTCTTCTAAAGATACATTCCAATTTAAAAGTGGGTAATAGTTAACTCCTAAGAATACAAAGCCAGGGAACCACAAAGCAGAAACCTGTGCAGTTGTAGGTACACAGAAGGTCAAGATAAAGGACTTGAAGCACACCGCTCCACGAGGTCCTCACAGAGCCAGGGCAGGACAAGAGGAGAAGGAACAAAGGAGCACAGCACAGGCCCCTATGCTGACGGTTCTGGTGGGGGGCTCATGGGGGCCAGGGCCTGGAGGCTGCTGGGTACAGTGAAGGAAGTGGGTGTCTGCAGCCTTGGAACTTAGGGCAGTGTTTCCCGCTGTTGCAGTGTGTAGTTTTGTGTCGTCTTCCTCAGTTTCGGAGTCTGTTCTGAAGAGAGTAGCATCAAAAGAGGCTGCCACCCTCCTGCTTTGAGTTAGCTGGTTATAAAAAAGGGCATTAGAGTGAAACTTTGTTTAGACCCCAGTAATTGGTCGTCCGAGTGGTTACATAAGTGTTTAAAGTTTCTACATTTTTTACATGCTTTGTGAACATGAACAATTGAATTTCATTATTTATATGTTTTAGTAAAATTAAGGGACATCAAAAACCTTTCTGAGACAATCCTTTGATTTCAGTTTGCCCATGTGAATGGAACTATGTCCTTAAAAATACCATGAATTTCAGAATCAGATCAGCAGGTTATCACAGGGTGCCTGTTACTCGAAGGGGATGGTTTATGAATGGCTATCACATCACATGTCATGCCATCCACTCTCCCAACCAGGCCACCACTCTGCTCACCATGGACAAGTACGCACCTGATGACATTCCCAACATAAACAGCACCTGCTTCAAGCTGAACTCGCTGCAGCTGCAGGCCCTGCTGCAGAACTATCACTGCGCACCCGATGAGCCATTCATCCCTGCGGTAAGTGGGTGGCGCCACGGACCACACAGTGGGGGACACATTTGCATAGGGAAGTGAGGACAATGTTACCTTTTTTTCTTAAAAATAAGCTTATTTACTTGACCATCTTATAGGATCATTTTCATTGTTGATATGTGAGTTTGGGCTTAGTGCGTGAAGTAGAAACTGCACGAGCATTTTAAGTAGAAAGGCATTTAACTCCGGAGATCAAGTCTTAGGAGACCATTGGAAGGCCTGTGGGGAGGGTAATAGGCAGTTGCCCTGGAGTCCTCAGTACACGGGCACACCCTTGCCCTTGAGACCCAGAGGCCCTCGAACTGCTGCCGTGGCCACAGGTGTCCTCGAGTTGCTGGGGCTGAGGCCCTTGCGCACAGCTACCTGCAGAGGTGCCTAACTAGAAAATCCACGCTCTCACATGGTGCAGCCTAGAGCTTGGGTGTTCCTGCTGTGGAGGGTGAAAGCCCAGTCTATGGTGTCTGCTGCAGCTGGCTAGCGGAACAGTGAGAGGTGCTGCAGACACCGCACGTCGCTATTGGGTCAGGGACCCGTCACACAGGCGTCCTGAGACAAGAGAAGCCAGGTGCTCGGATGGACATATCGACCGACTGGCCTCCAGGACCGAGTGATGCTGTAACAGACGTCCTCAAAAGTAGCCCTGGACTGGCAGTCACCCATGTCCCGGAGCAGTGCAGTATGCACATAAGCCGTGTCGTGGTCATTAAAGGGATGTGGCATGAGTGACCCTGAGCAAATTCCAGCCCACGACAACTTGGAGGGGTGTCATGGCATAAATTGCACAGCAGAGGTCAGATACAAGCTATTGACAGTGTGCTGCTATCTGTCTGAGTTTCCAGAGCAAATGGGGACCTGGTGTTGGTTGCCGGGGTAGCAGGGACCTGGGGAAGGGGCGGCAGGAGGGCTGCTCACCGGCAGTGGGCCACCGTGCTTGCTCCGTGTGCTGCAGCGTAGGGAGTGTGGACGTTCCGGTGTGTGTGTTGTGCACTCGTGAGAACTTTTTAAGCAAAGCCGCTTACAAACCCGTAATTCAGAAATAACCTCCGTATAAGCTGGAAGTAGATATTTTATCTTGGTTTTAAAAAGCTAACATGTGTGAGCTTTTTTTCCACGTCATTAAACATTCTACAGAAACAATGATTAGCACTGGGAGTTGGAGAATTGTGTGAGGAAAAATGATTACTTTTGAAGAGAGAAAATCTATTTTCTTGTGGTTGAACGATTTCTTTTTATTTAAAGCTACACAGCCTTTGAAATTAGCCACAACTCTCTCGGTCCACGTGCTGGAGTGTGCCCGTGCTGGTGTGGGGCTGCTGGGCAGCCTGATGTGGACCTGCGGTGCCTGTGGCCCGCGTGGCCTGCAGGAGTGGAGGCAGCCCCCGGGCAGCAGTGCCCATCCGGGGGCATCTGTTTGTAACTGTGCGTTTTTCCCAACCAGGACCTGATAGAAAACGTGGTGGCTGTGGCCGAAAACACGGCTGACGAGCTGGCCCGCAGCGATGGGAGGGAGGTGCAGCTGGAGGAGGACCCTGACCTGCAGCTGCCCTTCCTGCTGCCGGAGGATGGCTACTCCTGCGATGTCGTCAGGAACCTCCCAAATGGCTTGCAAGAGTTTCTAGACCCTTTGTGCCAGAGGGGTGAGTGCTGCTCCAGCGTCTCTGCATTCTGCGCCGAGACCTCGTTCAGGGCGTGTTTTACCAGTTCTGTGTTCCCACGCAGGCGGTCCCTGTGTGCTTCTAAGAAGTCAGTGTTCCAGGACTGGGAAGGAAGTGTTTCCTGGTGACACGGGGATCGCAGATGTCCAAAGTTCTTGTGGGTGGGCTGCACAAGAGCCTTGTGAGCCCTGGCTCTGCTCGCTGGGTGCCATGGTGGCATGTGGGCCTGAGCTGGAGGGAGGCCTTCACGGCTCCTCACTCCTCTTCCTGCCCCGCCCCACCCCGCCCCCCCATCTTGGGGTTTTTGGGCCTGGTCGCAGGTGCAGCCTTTGAAGCTGAAGTGTCACTGTTGGTGCCAGAGCAGCACAGGCTCTGGACCAGACAGCTAAACCCTGATGCCAGCTTCTCCCTGCAGTTCCTCATCACACAAGGGCTGTGGTGACAGCCTGCCTGGTGGGACAGTGCTGAGGGCGGATGGGCCACCCCTGGGTCTCTGAGTGCTGATACTGCTGCTCTCCTGGTGCCGGCCAGCACTCAGCTCATGTGAGGAACCTGGCACCAGTGCATGCTGTAGAGTGGGGCTCAGGTCCCTCGTCGTGCCCTGTGCCTGTTCCATGCCTCCGTGAGGTCGGTGGGTGGAAGGCCCTGTCAGACCTGAAGCAGGAGCTGTCAGATCAGAGCAGACTTCAGTCCCAGTCTGCTACTTCCTTGTAGTGCTGTGATGAGTAGGAAAACAGGTCCCAGTTTTAGGCATTGAAACAAGTGTAACAGAAGAGTTAAGGCTGTGTGTCCATGGGTGTGTAAACTGAGCCAGTATGATGCTTTACTTCAGTGAGTACTTCACTCGCCACAGTAGATTTTTATGTTTTCAGACAGTTTGACAGTGTGAGACGTTGACCAAGGCTGCCGCTGGGAATGAGATATGGCTGTGGCCGCAGCCGTCCAGGAGCGCAGATGGAGCGGTGGGGGGTGGGGCAAGTCTAAGGGACAGGAGGGAGGACCAGGCTGCGGTGCACTTCTGAGGAAGGCATTGGGGGGGCATCCCTGGGCTGGGTGCCTGCCAGAGGGGCCCTGAGCTAGGCCCGGGTCCTTCTGCTCTGCCCATGGAGACCACAGCACACACAGGTGTGGGTCCAGGCTCTCCCCCTTCTCCTTCCAAGCTCCACGCGGCCGTCGGGCCTGACAGCTGGGTGTTGTTCCTGGCTCCCCCGCTTGGACCTCGCCCCATCCCGTGTGGGACTGAAGACCAAATTGCAGGTGCATCTGTGTGCCCTCTGGGATGGGCACGCTGTGTGCTGTGGACCCTGTGGGGCCCGGCCTTTGTCCCTGTTCTCCTTTCTTTCCCTGCATCTAGAGGACTTCAGGCTCTTCTTAAAGCTTACACCATCTTCCCTGTGAGGGATGCTTTGTGACAGCATTGGCACGCTCACGTACAAGCAAGCATCCAGAGGACGGCTGGCTGTTCCTCACTGCCCCCAGCTGTGCTGCACTGACCCAGGGCTGCGTGCGGGAGTCCACCTCACTAGTGGGTGTGATGTGTGGTGTGGTGTGTGTGCGTGCAGCTACCGCGTAGGAACTTGAGTCGGGATGGGTGTGTGCCCAGTTGGAAGTCGTGAGACCTGGACTTGGTTATAAGGTTTCTCTGTGATGTCCCCTCAGGCGTAGAATGCTTGGTTTCAGGACATGGTGATGCTTCGTTGTGGTCTGGGCGTGGTGTTATTTCACATGTGTTACATGACAGTGTAGCTGAGTACACAGGTGCCGTGAGAGGGACCATGGTGTGCTCTCAACATCCATTCTTTTGGGGGGTTTTGGTATAATACTGTGAAAGAAGGCTATAAGATAGGTGTGGACTCATACCTGATCTGAGACATTCTTTTAGCAAAGAAAGGGGAAAATGCTTGCAGTGTGGTCCACACTTGTGGAAACTTGAGATTTAAAAAAATAAATTTCAGTTGTTGAGATTTAAAAACTAAGGTCATTATGATTCTCTAAAACAGGGAAAATAGTAGTTATAGGCTATATTTTAAAGAAACTGATTGACACTGATTTTTTTCACAAAGGACTAAAACTAAGTAAAATTAATAAGAATACATATTCTTACTTTAACTGAGAATATTTGTGTCATCTCCTTTTCTGTCTACCACAAAAAACTTTGTAACTGTCCAGATTTAACAGCCAGAATCCTTCCTGGTGGACACCAGAGTGGGTGGGCACAGTAGGTGCTGCCCACCGGACCCCTGGCCAGCACTCAGCAGCAGGGCCGATTGGGATAACACTCCTGACACGCTGTGGGCACAGGGTCTAGCACACAGGGTCCTCTTGGTGACTGTGAGCTAGGACTGGGGCGAGATCACGTGGGAACACCTAGCAAGAATGGTGTAAGCCCCATGTGGTGCGACTTTGCCAGGAAACTTCTGAGAAACAGTCACATCTGACTAGACGAACCAATTTTGAATATTTTATCATTTGTCCCTGATGAAAACATCATACTCTTTAAAACATTATGAAATGATTCTAAAGTTTATTAGAAATTCAAGTGAGTATGACTTACAAGGAATTAGGACAAAGAATAATGGGAGTGGGCCTATTCTACCCAGAACTGCTGTGCGGGTAGCTTGTATCTTATCTGCTACGCCCCGTGACCAGTGCCTGGCAGTGCAGGTGACATCACGCCTATCCATGTGGTCCCTTGTTCTCTGGGAGGGGGGACAGGCATTGCTGCGGCACCCTTGGCCGTTAGGAGCAGGCAGCCCTGCGGGGAGGGAGCACGGTGCGACTCCATAGTCCCTGACTCCACAGTCCCCGCCAAAGCGCGGAGGGCAGTGCCCTGGGACAGACGGGAGGGGAGCCCGTCTCGCCGCCCTGCTCAGTGGTGGGTGTCCTGCCTGATGGGAACCGACGCGTGGGCTGCGTGTTGGGCGGCCCACTCTCAGAGGACGGGAGGTGTCGAGAAGAACAGTAAGTGTTGCTGTTAGGTCGTAAGCCATTGAATCGAGGCTTCGTGCTAGTTCCCTTGCGCACGATCATAACGGCGTCTGCACGGTGCGCTTTGTAGTCTTGCAGTTCGCTTCTTTTCTCCTCAGGGTTCTGCAGGTTGATCCCTCACCCGCGCTCACCAGGCACTTGGACAATCTACTTTGAAGGCGCAGACTACGAAAGCCACCTGCTGCGCGAGAACACGGAGCTGGCAAGTATTGTGAGGGAGACAGATGGGCGGGACAGACTCCTGGGGCCCACAGGGCTTGGTAACCGATTGCAGATCTGTTACTTGCTTACAACGAGCATTGCTGTGATAGGAAGACTTTAAAATCACTTGTAAATACTGATTTTTTAAAAAAGTCTCAAGCCCACAATTTGGACATGAGGTTTTTACTTCAGGCCATGAGTATATAGTTTAGTGTGTAAACAAATTGTGCTTTTTAAAATAAAGAATATTTATTCCCACAACTATACCAGCCTTAATGTTAATACATGGTTTAAAAATATGTTAATAAGGTAGTGTTAACAAATTTTACTAGAAAATGTTTTTTTGGCTACAAATATTGTTTTCATAGTCAGTTCTACCTTGTCTTAAATGTGTGTCAAGTCATTTACTGGTTGGTTTCGGTACTGACCAGCTCCATGCATGCTAAGGATCCTCCTGCTTTGCCTGGTGCAGAGCACTGCGACCAGCAGGCCACTGCCCCACGCCCGAGAAAGGTACTGGCTCCCAGTGGTCTTGTACTCACACAGCAGAGTCTCTCTGTTTGGAGTGCCAGGCCTGAAAGGTTCCTCTCTGAGTTCGTGTAGTTCCATTTACCTTAAACACTGTTCTGTAGTTCAGAGATCCAGGTCTGACTCGGTGACGTGAGTCCCCTGCAGCTTCAGAGATTTGCTTGTGCTGTCCTGCAGGGTCCAAGCAATGTCCCTGCCACACCTACTTTCTCAGGAAACATGGAGCACGCAGAGCGGCAGTGCTGAACGCAACATCAGAGTGAAGTGTGTGCTTGTGCATGCCATTGAAACGAGCTAATTTGTTTTGGCTCAGTGGCCTGCGTCAGGTTTGAGCATATGTCACACCCATCTCCAAGGCTGGAGTGTTCGCGGTCTCTGCCTCGTTGGAGGGACACCTGCATTCAACCGCTGACACGGGGACGCGCCTCGTGTACTGATTATTGGCCACGTCAGCTGCCCTTTTTCAAATCCCAAGGGATAGCAATTTCTAATTCCCAGGTTTCGTAGAAAAACAGGGAACTTTTAGATGGAATTACTGATTCTTTATCTTCCTAGTGTATTCACAGATCCCTCAGGAGATTTCAGGTCTCAATTAAAAAAAAAATTCTAATGTCACCGAGCCTTAGTTCCCTTGAAGTGTTGTCTTGCAGCCTTTGGTTCTGTTGAGGCGAACGGCCATCCCCTCCTGGCGGCAGCCTTCGCCCTGCGCGTGTGCCACTCACTCCCCCGGGGGCTCTGGCGGTCCTCCTTAGCGCTGTGCACTCTCCGTGTGAGCTGGGAGGTGCGTGCAGCACGTCCCATCCGCGGGTCGCTTCACTTCCTCGTCTCTGTGGACCCGCTCGGTCGCTGGCCTGCCCTCCAGGACGCGGCTGTACGTTGCAGCCGAGGACTGAGTGCTGTGCCTGGACCCGGGGCAGCTGGGCTCTGCTGCTCCCAGAGACAAAGCTGTTGAGTCGCCTCTGTGAGAGCTTTTTTCCTCCTCCCCATAGATGGGGCGCGGTTAGTTTCGACTTCTTGCTTAAAGAACACCTGCCAAGATGGAGTCTGAAAGGCAGTAAAGGAACAGTGGGATTTTGTCATTATGGTCAGGGCCCTGTGACCTGATTGTAGTGCAAGTACAGTTCTGTTTCGCACCTCACGGTTGTCCTGGAACACGTCTACAGTACCCACGACTGGGCTGCCTCCGGCGCTCAGGTCGCGGGCACTGGCGTCTGCCTTCTCCCCCTGCTGCTCTGGAGGAGCCCCTGCACCACTAGTCAGGCAGCGCCCCTCCCCACTCACTGCAGGGGCCGTCACAGATTCCGTGGCAGCTGCGAAATAACCTCTGTCTTCATCGTTCAGGCTCAGCCTCTGCGGAAGGAGCCCGAAGTGATCACTGTGACCCTGAAGAAGCAGAACGGCATGGGCCTCAGCATCGTGGCGGCAAAGGTAGGCCTGGCCACGGGCGGGAGGCCTGCGGCTGCAGAGGCATCCTGCTTCGTTTCAGGGCGCGGGCCTGTAGTTCTGGGACTGGAGGCCTGTGCTCAGGCCCATTTAGCTGAGGGGTGGCCTCCACGTGGGAGTGGCGTGAGGGGCCCCCGGGGGTCGCCCAGGTGGTGCTCAGAAGGAAACTGTCGAGGCGGTGGCAGAAGTGGGTTGCCACAGTGGGCAGAAGGCCCGGCACGGGAGAGAGCTGTCACTTCGTGACATAGTAGGCAGGCCAGTCACCACGTCACAGCAGTGTCGGCAGGAGTGCAGGTCTGGGTACAAGTGAGCGCAGGTGGCCGGGTGCGCAGGCCGAGTCGGGGCTGCTGCTTCCTGAGACCGTAGGTGCTGGCTGTGCCCTGGTCTGTGTGTGGTGGTGGTGGGGTGCTCCCCAGGAGACCCGCCAGGGTCCTGCGCCCTCACCAGACCCCGGCTGACGGGACAGCTGCCACCGAGCCTTTGCCCACCTGGCTCCTGGCCACACGCCTCCCTGGTTTGTGTGTGCACTTGCCGCACTCGCCTCCCCACTCCAGCCTCTGCCTGGAGCTCCCCAAGCCGCTGCATGCCCTTTTTCGAACGAGGAAGTGCCGGTGTAGTTGAGAGAAGGTGAGAGAACGTTGTTTTGTCGTAAACACAGTAGGTGACTCAGGAGCCCTTGCTGCTAGTGAGTGGTTTGTGACCAGGATTCAGTCGGTCCCCGTCGCTGCTCTCCACCTGCCCCCACCCCTGGGGCCACAGAGCCACGGAGGGTGCAGGCTGTGCTGTGCCATCAGGGGCAGCCTTCTGCCCCTGTGCCTGGCATCCGAGCAAACTGCTGGGGAAGCGGCGGCTGATTTCTGGAGTGACGTGCACTCCATTCTGGAAGGGAGTGCTGAGTGCGTGCGAGCGCACAGGGCCGTTTCCACCACTCATTCTGGGCATCTGCAGGGTTTTTCTCTCGTTTCCTCCACGGACATGTTTAGAAAGAGGTCTGCACAAAATAACAGCATTAGTAGTGTTCTAGTTAGGATATAGGGTTGTAGAGCTGAGACTTCCTGGGGAATGGTAACAACACAGTAAGTTAGAAGAGTATAAAACAACAGATGACTTTTTTACCGACCGCATGTCTGTCTCCACAGGACACACAGCGTCCGAATTAAACATGCTCCCCTTCCCTCCCCCTGTGCCACTCCCAGGTCTCCACAAGACGGGTACTCCCAATCTCCCCCAACTTGCAGCCGCCTCGGGACGGGTGGGCGGGGGCAGCTGCAAGGTGTGTCCCTTCCAGTCCTGGAGGGCATTCTCTTAACGTGTCAGGGATTTTCATTGTTTTTGTTTCTGGTCTTTTAGATATTTTCCATAGTAAATAGTATGTGCATATAAATTTAGAACTGGAAGAAAAACAATAGTAAAAGAGTTGTTTGGAAAGAGAGTGCAGATTTAGCTCTGCTTAAGAGGGTTAACTCATCAGCTTATAAACACTTTTAATGAGACTGAGTATGCTTTTGGCTCTCATGAAGTTTTCTTCTCCTGCCAAGAATATCTGTGATCCAGGCAGCCCCTTTATTAGTACATGCTCTGATCCCTGGGGGGACAAGGCAGAAAAATGTGAGGGAGCACATGACATCAGAGGCCAACGCTGATTTGAGGGTGTTGATTGAGTGTCTCCCCTGCAGTGTAGCCTGGAGGCTGGGGGAGAGCAGGTGTGAGCCAGGTAAAGGCGGTGGGCCGTCCCAGCATGGAACCAAACGTGGGAATACCGGCGGAGGCTGCAGCCAGGCCTGAACCCTGGGAAGCTAGTTGGGGCGCCCCCTGAGCTGTGCTGAGAGGGGGTGACCCCAACACTGAGCAGGATCACAAGGCTTTTCTGTCAGGGGCAGGCCCTGCTTCCTGGCGGGCAGTCGGCCGGCAGCAGTCCCCCAGCCTCGCCGAGGAAGGGGCTCAAGTAAGGCCCTGTGGTGGGGAGGCAGTTCTGAAGGTTGATCCTTACAGTGGTGTGGAGGGTGGGTTGGAGGGGCTCAGAGGTGGTGTGGTCAGAGGAGCTGGCGGGTAAGCTCTTCCTGGTTTTCCGGGGGAGGTGACGGGCTTTGCAGCGGCTGAGGGTGGGAGGTCAGGTGGCATTGATGAGAGGGGAGGACGCCCTTCTGAGGCCAGGCCATGGGCACACTGCTGCTGGGCTGGCGGGGCTGGCTCCTCTCGCATGTGCGCTTGTGGGGTAGTGGGTGGAACAGGGAGAGGTCACCTTGCGTCCCCATGGTGCCCCCTGCACTGGGGTGTGTGGGAGCGTATTTACCGAGGGTGTGCTGCTGAAGAGCGGAGTGCTGCAGCTGGAGAGAAGCTGGAGTGCAGTGCTGCACGTGTCCACTGGAGATCTGGGAGGCCTGGGAGGCCCACTGGGGGGCATAGTGTCTAGTAGAGAGGTTAGCAGGTGAGTGTGGAATTCAGAAGGTGAGAGAGCCAGCGGTGAAGCTGGGGGGCTGCTAGGTGCTGGTAGAGGAGATCACTCTGAGAAAGCAGTCTGGGAACGCAGGTCTGCTCCCACAGCACGACTGGCAGACGCCCTTCCTCCTGCTCAGGCCAGCTCCGCTCCCAGCTGTCAGCTCTGGGTGGTCTGGAGCCCTGAGCAGCCCCTCCAGGCCTCAGCCCAGTGAGGGAGTGTGGCACGGCCTCCAGTGTCCTGCGAGGGACCCTGTGGGGTGAGGATCAGACTGCTCATCCTCTGCTACTTGTGTATGTCCCTGTCACTCACACTGTGTGTGCCCTTCCCTGTCTCGGCACAGCGCCGCCCTGGGTCTGTGGTTTCGATTGTCCCTCCCCTCCGTGCCGGGCTGCGCCTCTCTGGCCCAGGCCCTCTTCGCATTTCCCTGATGAGTGTGCGACTGGGAGCCTGGACATTGTTTTGACTTTGGTTCCCTGACGCCCTTGCACACTGCGGTTCCGTTTTATGAGATCCAGATGACTCGGGCCCATCGTGCACGCAGGTTACTTTCTGAAGCACTGCTTCGGGAAGTCGAACATGCTGCTTCCTGCTCGTCTGTGGGACAGCACTGTGCTTCCTGTTTGGGTTTTTAGAGTATAAACAATTCTGTCCCTTTTACTTTTCTGGCTCTTTTTAAAGTTTAATGAAGTACGAAGGGAGCAGAAATCAGAGCTGACTAGTTACGTAAGAGTCTGGATGCTGGTGTTGCTAAATGCCGTGTGCTGTCACTGTGTCCAGCGTGGGGCTGTGGTGACCCAGTCTCACCTTCCCCACTGGGCGGGCAGCTGTGGAGGCTGTGTGAAGCGGGCAGTGGTCTCCAGCTGGAGAAGGGGCTGCCATCTGGTGTCGGAATGTGGTTCTCCGTCGTTGGGAGAGCGGGCCCACTGGTGAGTGTCCTTGGAGCTGCGGGGGTGGGTGTTCCCGGGCCTGCCCCAGCTGCGATCTTAAAAGAATGTTTTTTCTTCCACTGTGACTTGTTTAAACCTGCCACTAATGAACGCTTATGAAGCAGCCATTTAACGTGGCTTCTAATTATTACACACCCAGGTGTTCGTTGCTTTTCGTTTTAATGCTGCAAGTTCTCAAGGTTCATGAAAGTACAAGGCTCTTATGTGCTTTTTGTACCAGAAAAAAACAAATTTAGTCCCGCTGGTTATAATATGGTGAAAATTGCCTGACATGATTATAACTACAACCGTATGATTTGCTGAGGAATACGCAGGAATACCCATGCCCTGACTTTGTTCTGTCTCCATGAGGTGGTGTTTACTGCAGGCTTTCTCTGAAACTGTTTTTTCTAAGAGTAAGCATAAAATGACAATTAAAAAAGTACTTAGAATATTTTACTATTTTAGTTAAAAATAAGTGGCTGCTTCAGCAGTGCCTTAAAGGTAGCTTTAGTGTGTGCTTTTAGACTGTAGAACAGTTGTAATTTTCTGAGTTTGATTTATCAGCATTTAGCTTAAAACACATAATTCGCTGTCCCTGCCCTCAAAGCAGAGGGCTCAGATTAGCATAGCACCCCCGCACCCCAGGAGCGGGGCTGTGTGCCGCCCACAGACCTGAGACACCCCCCCTCCCCACACCCCGCTTTGGGTCCTTGCCCATCCTGACTGTGGCCACGCAGGCAAGACCTCGTCTGAAAAGCGGAGTCAGGAAATTCTTGGTTCCTTTGTAAAATCCATTTCCAAGTACGCCTTGTGATTGCGGAGTTTCTTTGTGGAAATTCTAGAAATAACTCTCCACCGAGTTGTGTAAAATGACCTAGTGCCCTGCATGAGTCTTGCTTATGAGTTTAAAAACAGTATTTTATATTTTAGTTCTAAAAGCACAATAATAAGTTGTATAAAAGAAAACTTCTCCTTTTATGATACTGGCCTGAGTGCTTTGACTGAATGTGGGATTCAACCACAGTGTTAAAGTAGGGATGCTGGGTGTTCCTCCTCTGAAGCAGAGTCGTCACCCCACACGGTGGTCCTCTGGGGAGATGGCACATCCGTAAGATCCTTGAGGGAAGGGCACCTTCAGGCCACCCGGGCCTCACCCAGCCAGACTCAGCCAAGGCTTATTGTTAAGGCGCACCCCTGCCCAGGGCGCCTCTGTGAGCTGTGGGCGGAAGCAGGGGTAGGGCTGTGGGATCGTGCACCTCGGCCTCCCCCTTTTGACTTCCGGGTCACTTTAAGAATCTCAGGAGAGCTCTGTGCCTTCACCCTGGTGACGTCCCTACATAGCACATTTTGCATGGTTGTCAGGGGCCCATGGGCCTCCTGCAGCCCATCTGTGGGACCCAACTTAAAAACACCCTGTCCAGCTCCTCTCCTTCATTTTATGGAGAAGGGAAGAACTGATGTTGCGAAGTCTTTTGTTTCGTAATTGATGCAGAGAGTAAACAAACGAGCAGAGCTGGGCCTGGAGCCCCCGCACAGGAAAGTCAAGTTTCGACTCGCTCCCTGTGCTGCATCTGTCGGAGCACCTCCCACGCACCTTCACGGTGCTGAGCATAGTGTGTATCAGGAATGAGTTTCAAAAGTGATGATTTTAGAGTTAAGGTCATTCCTACAAAAAAGAGCGCTTTACGATGTTTTTAAACTTGGTTCTGAACTATAACAGGGAGTGAATCAGGGCCAGGTGACTGACAGTGCCGTCTCAGAGCCTGAGAAAGGGGCGCGAGTGGAGCTTCCTGCTGAGCGTCCTGCCTGGGGAGCTGTGGGTGTTTGGGGTCACCCAGCCCGCTTGCTGCTCAGGAGCCTCTGGCTGCAGTCGGGACTAGGGACTGGGTCTCTGTGCCCGGCAACTGTGGGGTGAGCTCATGCTGCTCTGGCTGCGCGTCCTTCTTCTTCCTACTGCTCTTTGTTTTTCTGGATTGTGTTTTGATGATGTCTTTATGCTGTTAGTCAGCTTGTACTCCTACACTTACTTGGAGTTTGCCCAGGGAATGCTGGGAGCCTGTGCCCCTCTCTTGGAGCCTCACTATGCGCTGCGCTGGAGCTGGTAGGGCCTGCACTTTGAAGTCTTCCCAAAAGGCACCTTGGGAGAATGAGAAACCCAAGACCCTCCAGCAGACTGAGAGGTGCATTCCTTCTGGACGCCGGGGAGCAGTCTGGAGCACAGCCTCTCTCGCCCTTGGGTTTGGGGGCCCTTTTTCATTAACTTCATTAACTTACACACCCTCCTTCCTGCCTTTTGCTTCACTCTCCCTCCCCCTACCCGTTCTCCCTTGCCTCCTCTCAGTCCCCCCACCCAAGGTCCCTTCTCACATCCTTCCCTTCCCTTTTAAAGGAAAGAAAAGCAGTTGCAACAGGCACTGTGTGGTTAGTACTGAGAACATACGTGTAGCGACCTTCATTACTTCATTTCAGTTGCTTTTTTTAAGGGCAGGGACCTAGGTCTTTGCGTTCTCTGCACCACCTGGCTAACGTGGCCGGCCCTTGTTCCCTGGTGGTCTGAAATGGTGAAGGCCAGCAGCACCCAGCAGCATGGTGCCCGATTGCCTGGAGACTCCCACACCAAAGTGTAGTTCAAGAGCAGAGTTGTAGCTCGGGACTCCAGAGCTCTCGGTGCCTTTGAAATGTGCAGTTGCTTTCAACATGACCTTTCTGAAAAGGGTTTTGATTTGTTAAGTGAGGAGTGTTAATTTTGAATGGTTATGCTTGTTTTTGAAATTTTACAAATAGTAAGTGCACTTAAATATATAGTAAGTTTTTCCAACCCCAGTGTAGATACCTTTGGGCAAGTAGTTCTTTAAAATTTTTAGCTTTAATATGTGTTTTTTATGTTGTGCTCCCTGTGTTGTGTTTCTCTTCCTGGGTTTGGAAATTAGGACGTATCATGATGGCGTGTACTGTATTTTGGTAAGGTCTCGTTTTTCACCCAGTTATCTGCAGAGTCACGAATTTATTGCTAGTCCTGTGGTGGTTGTAACACCCAGTGTGAAAAGCCTGTCATTTTGGAGCAGCGCCATCCAGGAGAAACGGAGCATGCGGCCCACATGGGTGTTCCACATTTTCTAGCAGACACCTTTCAAAAAAAGCAACAGGGAGATTAAGTTTAATAATGTTTTGTGTTTCGCATTGTGTCCAAAATGGAATGGCTTCAATGTGTAGTGGATGTGCATTAATGAGGTAGTTTGGATTCTTTCTTCCACACTCCATTTTTGAAACCCAGACCCATTTCGTATGGACACACGTTTCACTCAGGACGTGGGGCCCCATGGCTGCCCCACTTGGCGTGGCCTGCAGCCTCTGGCCAGCGTCTGCAAAGCTGTGTCTGCCTCTCCTGCCGACTTTGGTCAGCGCCCGCCTCCCTCCTGTGTGCGTTCTTGGAGCGGCAGGCGAGATGCGCTGGCGTGCAGCAGCGAGGAGTCGCCACTTGTGGGCCCACGTTCCCTCTGAGTTAGAGAAGGAGGGAAGTCGCTGTAAAACGAACTTCAATTGTATGCGCGTGTAAGTAAATAGAAACTAATAGAACCATTTTTGTAAATCATTTTAAGTTCAGTTTAGATAATCAGTGTGTGCCTTGTTGTTAAAGATGTGGACTAAGTGGTTTACTATTTCTGAAATTGATTCATCTTGTTTTATACGTTATGTTTATCGTCTCTAGTGTTCCGATTTGTATTCAGACAGAGTGGGGCAGGGGGCAGGTAGCAAGAGAGTTGTGTGATGCTGAGGAATTACAGTGGCTTTAAGGCAATGGTCAGCCGTATACCCAGCAAGAGCCTGCCTGTGCCCAGGCCAGGTGGCAGGCGGCAGAGATGAGGTGGAGCTCCCGGGCTCTGTCCCCCCATCAGGGTGGACATTCCAGGCCAAGGTTGCTGTGGCCAGAGGGACATGCTGGATCACCTTGCGTTGGTCGGGTTTGTGGTGTTCTGGGTTGATCTGAGACACAGCGGTAGTTCGACACGCCTCGGCGTGCTTCCGTCTCCCAGGACGCAGCCTATGGTTCTGTTTCCCTGAAACAGTCACCCCGGGGGGCTGCGATTTCTCTGTGCAGCAGGCACCTTTACAGGCGCTGGTGGCCAGTTCACAACTCTGAGCTGCGCCTGAAGTACAGCAAGGGTTCGAGTGATTGGGAGGGGGGCGGGGCACTCATTCCCACAGAGGCCCCTGGGCTGCAGAAAGGGCGTGTGTGTGGAGGAAAGCGGTCGAGGGTGGCTGCATGCCTACAGAAACGGGAGCAGAGCAGCCTGAGGTGGGTCGGGACTGGCTGGGGAAGCGCTGCTGCGTGAGACTGCAGCAGCGCGCTTCACCGCCAGCACGGTGGGGGGGCCTCTTAGGGTATGCCAGGTTCAGATTCTTCACGCCGCACCCGTCCGCCGCCGCCAAGAGTATTTTTAAAAATAGATTTCACGAGGCTTTGTCGATGACCTGTGAAGTGCTCCTGCGTCTTTTGCATCGAGGTCTCTTTCCCTGGACCTTCCTTTGTGATGAGTGGATGCACTGCTTACAGGTGGGACTGCCTTGGAATTAATAGAAATGGCTGTAACTAAGGACCTAGATAAGTTCCCCTCGCGTAGAAAACAACACCTATGACCTCTTCATTGCTGGGCCTTGCCCGTCCTGCGTCACGAGACCATCACAGGTGTGTGTAGCCCTCTAAAGAGAGTGAGTCTGGGGCCAGAATCCCAAGTGCTCAGGGCTTCAGCTTTGTGAACTGGCAGTTTTACAGGGTTGTCAGTGTTCTCTTACGCACTCACACAATGGGTGTAGCAGCTGCTTCCTAACCCACTAATGTGTTCCTTGCAACTCGGACTTCCTCGTAATAAGGAATTGTTTCCAAAACGAGGAATTGACCACATTCTAGTAGCCTTATAAGGAAGCTGCTCTGGAAGGGTGTTGGGGAGGAGCCTTCTGCTCAAGTAGCTGGAACACAGGACAAAGCAACCGTTCAGAGGGAGCAAAGGAAATCTTGTCTGACGTTGGGAAGGTAGTGGCAGGTAAGCCTGGGACACGGACGGTAAAGGATTTGGGCAGATGCAATCCATCAGAAAGAGGTTTTGTGTGGAGAGAACAGGGGATAGGGCAGCCTTGGGGCCTGCTCTGGCTCACGTCCATGCGTCGTGGGAAGCTCGCACCTGAGCTTGGGCCCTGGGAGTGCGGTGTCTCCTGCAGGGGGCCGCCACACAGTCACTGAGGGTGGTAGGAAGGGGCATCACCCAGGGCAGGTGGGACCTCAGATGACCAGCAGGTCATTCATGAGGACAGGGTCCACTTCTGTCTGAAGACATGGTGGTAATGATGCTGTCAGATGTCTCTGTTACACGGTCAGTTTCACCTGAATATTTCACTTAGTCTTATTAAATTTCATGTTGTGTGTAGTATAACAGGTTACCTGTTTTAAAATGTTTTAGGACTAAATGCTATTTAAATAGGGAGTCTGCTAAATTTAAGCTTATGTATTAAGTTGTCTAAAGTGGAGAGTGATCAGGAAATAACAGAGCCTAGTCGTTCCCCTCGGGTGTGAGATTGGTGATGTAAAAGAAGAGGTCGAAACATAGAATAGTAGCCCAGGGAAGCTGCAGGTGGCTGTGAGTGGGGAACACAGACATCTCCCTGGAGCGGGAGCCGCACCAGAACTCACTGATGGGCGATGACAGTGTGTGCACGGGGCTTCAGGGTATGAGGGAGAAGGCAAGAGTGTCGCTTTCATTTTCTTGGAGCATTCCGTTTTGTGGTTTTTTTAGAAGAGTTCTGTTGTTACAGTTTGTCCAGATGAAGTTTCTTTATTAATAGCGATACTTACACATCTCTTACAAAGGGATGGGGAGTGGAGGAAGGCTGCCTTTACTGCTTTTATTGTCTAAATCACAAGGAAGTGTTGCATTACCGAAGAGTAACTCTGTGCAGACATAGGCAAGTGTGCATTCACACTGAGACCAGAACTGTCGTCCCCGCGTGTCCCCTAGGCACACGTTCCCAGACCCCCAGCAGATGCCTGAAATCGGGGACAGTGCCAGGCTCTGTGTGTTGTGTCATTCCTAGACGTGCACGCCCATGCTGAGGTTGAGTCTGTAAGGTGGACACAGGAGAGGTGAACAATAATAAAATGAAACGACATGCTGTAGTAAAAGTTACGTTAATGTGGTCTGTCTTAAACCAGTGCGATGACAGCGCGGCTGTGAAATGTCTGGGGGATGGGCTGTGTACACCTTGGAGGTGCTGGACAGAGGGGTGAGTCACCGCCCAGGTGGGGTGGAGTGGGACAGCTGGAGGGCTCATGAACACGCTACTCAGAATGGTACACGTTCAAACTTCTTGTTGTTTATTTCTGGAATTTTCCATGTAATACTCTAATCTGGTTAACACAGGGAACTGAAACTGCGGAGCTGCTGTACTCTGAAATTCAGCAGGCGTTGCTTTTATACTAGTCACATAGGGAGCAGGAGGAGAAAGGGTGCTTTAAGAACCTGTTTTAAAACTCTGGCCTCTAGGGTAGTAGCTGTAAATAAATGTCATGTCGTATTTGCAGGAAAAGAGAGCTTTTCAGTGCCCTGATTGGAGTCAGTGCTTGACAGCTGTGAAGACCACTCCAGAATATACAGACTCCGTGTGAGCAGGGCACTCGGTCTCTGTTCGTGGGTATGTGCACAGCTTCAGACGGCACAGGCGCTCTGTGAGGGGTCGTGGGAGGGAGGGCCTGCCAGTCTGCAGCTGAGTTGTTGTACAGAGCAATCAGCTATACGTTGCACAAAGTATGGGATGTGGTTTTTCATCATTTAATAGAGTCTGTATGCAGGAGTGCCCACCTGAGCATGTGGGCACAGGGAGGGGTGTCTTGAAGTGATTTCCCACAGTGTGTCTTAGTCCCTACATTGCAGGACACCCAGCGTGGGTGGATGTGCAGTCAGGTGGAAGGTGTGTTTATTGCTCTTTGCTAATGGACATGATAAATTCAGAAAGTTGCCATTTATTAAGTGCCTCCTGTCTGTTTTATATCGTGAAATTGCAAATTTACCAAAAAGTGCAAAGTTTGCCAACTCTCCACATAAATTTTTTGTTTGTTTTTTGTCTTTTAATTTGATGGCAAAGGAACCCAGGTGAGGACCCTCGCTTGCACTTGGCTGTCACATTGTGTTAGAAGTGCTGCGTGGTTTCTGAGGGCGTCTCATGGGCGTCTGGGCCCAGGCAGGTCTACAGTGTGGACTGGGGGAGAGAAGGGTGTTACAGTGAGCAGGTTGGAAACCTGGGGGTTGTGCATGTGACAGATGTTTCTAGGCTCGCAGAACAGTGGCGTGCTGGGTGTCCCCAGAGGGGAGCGCCGGGCACACCCTCCGCCATGCTCGCTCGCTGGTCAGACTCCCCTTCAAACCCGCACTGCACTGCCGCCTGATGGGAAGAAGGAGTTTTCAGTCAGAAAGTAAGTAGTTTGAGCACTGCAGGTAGTGGTTTCAGTAGGTCATTTGTGGGAGTCACCGTCTTCCTAACTTTCTGTGGTGCCACCTTCTATTTTTTGCTTTCATGACACATGGCCTCTCTGCCGCTGGAGAGGGCATGACTGGGAAACACGTCGCCACTGCAGGGAGTTGGCCGTGCAGGCCCGTGCGAGCTCTCACACGTGATCATGTTTCCTCTGAGCCCCAGGGAGTAGTCCTGAGTTTGGTTTGTGGTTCCTGGCTGTGCAGTCCGAGCAAATCATCAGCCATTCTCTGAAACAGTGGTGTCTGTTTCTGCCACTGGTCTCGCTAAAGGTCCTCAGGCTCCGTGACGGGCCGTGCGGGAGTTCCTGTGTGTGCGGTGTGGCCTCTGGGTTTATTCACAGTCCCAGCACCTGCCCCTGAGTGGAGCCGTGCAGAGTGTTTGCTGTGTAATCTCTCCCCGAAGTCCTTCTCATTTGCTACCATACAGTGTTTCTTGTTTTTAATCCTTCAGTGAGGGTGTGAGGGGTCCAGGTAAATACCAGGATGCAGAAGTGCCGTGGTTGGTTGCTTCTGTGTTAAAGTGATGAGTGTAGGGTCGTGAGAGTAGTTTCAGTTCACTTACCATTGTGGCTGCACAACCAGTCTTAAATCACTTGTAGCTTTTGGTCTGTTCAAGACTTGTCAATAACTGATTTTTCAGCAGTAATTTTTCTTAATTTGGAAACAAAACAGACACATTTCCTGTTAGTCCCTTTGCATTCACCGAAGAGAGTGTTGATCCTGTGGACAGAGTGTTTGCAGTTCTGATCCCCACGTGAGCGCAGGAACCGGGACTTGTGTTGTAGCCACCGCATGCGAGTGTGATCTCCACTGCGCTCCACCAAGGGGTCCTCACTGAGTCTTCAGTGTGGCCTCTCTCCCTTATTTCTGTGCAGGGTGCTGGGCAAGACAAACTCGGGATCTACGTCAAGTCCGTGGTGAAAGGAGGCGCTGCGGACGTGGTTAGTACACTCTCTAAAGACGCGACTTCCCAGCGTGTGGCATCTAACACACGGCAGGAGATACTCCGCTGTGTTTCTAGTTACCAAACACTGCACTGTCCACAGAAGACAGGAGATGGGCAGTGTCCTTAACTGACTTTCTCCCTCCCTCTCCCCTCGCTGCCCACCTTGGATACGCTCTGCCTGGGCATGTGCGCAGGACGGACGGCTGGCGGCCGGGGACCAGCTGCTCAGCGTGGACGGGCGGAGTCTGGTGGGACTCTCTCAGGAAAGGTATCATTTGCTTGCTTTAAGCTTAATGTTAACATTTATAGGGATATTTCACAGTAAAGTTTGGGATTGGGAGACGAAAAGAATTAAAGAGCTGAGCCCCACTCTTCCCTGTGTGAGTGTAAAACTCAGTGCACATGCCCTGTCACTCATCAGGTGGGAGTGGCCCCTTCACAGTGTCAGTGAGCGCTGCTGCCACCCTGCACTTCTCCTGTGGCCTTGGGCAGGCGTGGGGCTCTTCGCGAGGAGACAGAAGGGCAGGGGGTGGTGGGTCTCAGCAGCAGCTGGGCCACTCAGGGCCCAGGCTCCTGTGGGGACAGAGCAGGTGGCACGTCTCCTTTTTCTTACCTTGTGACCCTCTCTTCCCAGGGCAGCAGAGCTCATGACAAGGACCAGCTCTGTGGTGACGTTGGAAGTAGCAAAGCAAGGAGCCATCTATCACGGTCTCGCCACCCTGCTCAATCAGCCGTCCCCGATGATGCAGAGACGTGAGTGAAGCCTACATAGGGGGAATGGGGTGTCTCGTCTGCTGACCACTGCCAGCCAGGCATCACACGGCTAGGCCCTGCTTCACTGTCAGTGAGCAGCCCGTGGAGTTGGGGCCACCGTGTTTAGTCTCCCCGTTTTAAAGACCAGGAGAGTAAGGGTGTGACTCGCTGGAGCCAGGGTTCAGTGTGGCCCTGCAAGCCACGATGGTGATGCATTAGATTGCCTGTCCCCTCAGAGCCACTGAGCCCCGCTCCCACAGGCCTGGCTCCCTGCCGGAAGCTCCCACAGGCCCAGCACAAGGGGATGCTCCGTCAGTAGTGAATGTGTGAATGGGTTTTCCGTTTTCCTAGCAAACGCAGGATGTAGTCTTTAGAAAGCAGGTAGAATTCTCTGCCAAAGGACTATTTCTGCATATGCGTAGCTACCGTAGACTACTATGCGTAGTCCTGTAGGCGCTGAACTGGGGCCTGATTATCTTGTTAGGAGAGTTCATTGTTTTAATAAAACACAGTTATTTGAATAAAGTAGTTTATTGGTGGGAACCGTGGTTTTGTAGCTACATTAAAAATCTCAGAATAAAAATCCATATAAACTTAGGACTTTATGAAGAAATTACTTCAGAAACCACAGGAAAAAAAGATGATGACTCACATCATATTTTATATCATTATATACTTTCCATCTCAGTCTTCATAACCCATCTGGCTCACTGTGCCCGACCAGAGTCTGGCCTGGCGGAGCTCTCTTCTCCGGAGGTCACATTTGGGGACTTCAGGCCCGGACTGGAAGTCTAGGTGGCACAGGTGTCTGAGAACTCGGGCCTTCTGCTCACTGGAACCGAAACAAGGCTGAGTCCAGGATGCCTTGGCTCGGCCTGTGCTTCCTTCTTTCGTAATGTGACACTTGACACACTTGTTATGTGAGTTCTAACTTCACCATCATTTCAGAGGCAAACTAGACAGCATTCAAGAAAAGAGAGGAAACTTAAAAGTCAGTAAGTTAGGGATACCAATCGAGAACCCGAAAAAACTGAAAAATAGAGATCACATGGCCCCATCAGATGTCGCCTGTGACCATGACCACCCTGAACAATTAAAAAAGTTAATGTATTTAAAACATGAGGGAGTGATTTATTTTCTGAAAAGTTACTTTAAAATGGGTTTGTAACTTCTGTTATTTTAGTTTTGTTACTTAAAACAGGTCACTTTATGAGAAAGTAAGCTTTGAAAGAGTACCTTTTTCCATTGATGCCTGGTCAGTGTTGCTTTACTTGAAAACCTTTTAAAGTTTCTCTAGAAAGATTTTATTATATAAAAATCATCTTATTTTCCACTAAGAACAGGTTTCCTTATGGAGTTTTAAATATTTGTAGATTTGTCTTTTTCTTAGAAGTAATCAGGTGTTTAGAATAAACCTTGAACATATGGTGACCTCTTGCTCACACTGTGATTCCAGTGTCGGATCGCCGGGGCTCGGGCAAACCCCGACCGAAGAGTGAAGGCTTCGAGCTTTATCATAACTCGGCTCCGAACGGGTCCCCCGAGAGCCCCCAGCTGCCCTGGGCGGAGTACAGTGAGCCAAAGAAGTTGGCCGGCGATGACAGGCTGCTGAAGAACAGAGCTGACCATCGGTCCAGCCCCAACGTAGCGAGTAAGAGAGTCCCCACAGCCCTTCTGCTCCACCCCAGGCCCACAGCCAGAGGGGCGGGGGCGCTCAGGTGTGCTCACGGGGAACACAGAACCGCCGCTCACATGTGCGGGCTCACTGGCCTGTTTTCCTGAGGCTGTCAGGGCAGGTGTTCTTGTGACAGGAAGTGGGAGCTAAGTAGGAAACCCTCTGGTTCAGTCCCTCCTCGGGGCAGGTGCGCTGGCAGTGGCGCTGGCTGGGCCACCTGGCGACTGGCAGGAGTGCGAGTGTGCAGCCCACACAGGTTTGCCCCACGCTGGAGACAGTCCGAAGCCCATCCGTAGGTGGACTTCATGGCTCTGGCTGTGACTATGCAGGAGCTGGGGGTGGGCATGGGGAGCCCAGTCCCTCCCAGGCCTCGTGCCTCTCTCTGAGCCATCCGCCTCGTGGGCGGAGTAAAGGTGGGCGGCACGTGGTGACTGCCCTCTGCACCCCTTGTTCGGTAGTGTCTTGTTACGGCATGTGACGTTTCTGTCCCTGACTCTCCACTAGATCAGCCTCCGAGTCCTGGTGGGAAGAGCGTGTATGCCCCCGGAGCAGCTGCGAAGATAACGTCCGTCTCCACGGGAAACCTCTGCACGGAGGTCCGAGCCCTGCTCCCACTCTCTCGTCTGAGTCCTTGGCTTCTCCTCAGAGCACCTCGCCACGCCCAGAGCGCGCCACAGGCTGGCCCTGTGGATAGCTTGGGGGGTTAATTTTTCTGTTTTGAATAGAATAGGTAAAGGAGCTGTAGGTGAACAAGTCTGGGCAAAGTAAAGTGTTTTTCATTATTTGCATTGTGTAGGATCAACACACTTATAACTTTTAACACGGTTTTCAAATAGACGTATACTATATTATAAAAGAGGTCACTGAAAGTCACGTTAGCCTGCTGTACAGACTGCAAAGCTCACCTGTCTTCCTCATGGTCCCCAGGAGCAGACGCCACCCCCGCGGCCCGAGGCCTACCCCATCCCCACACAGACCTACACCCGCGAGTACTTCACCTTCCCTGCTTCCAAGTCCCAGGACCGGGCAGCCCCACCCCCTCCTCACAACCAGTGGCCCACCTACGAGGAGGAGCCGCAGGTGCGCGTGGACAGCAGCCATCCCAGTGCCACCATGCAGGTTAGAAGGGCGGGGGCTCCATGCACACTCCACCCCAAGCAGGCACAGTGGAACCTCCTCTGGGACACACCATTTTCTGTCCACCAGCCCTGCTGACGGCATTGCTTTCTTTACCAGTTTTGTGGTTAGCTGAGGAGAAGGGGACAGGTAGGCTAGGGTGCTGGATGTGGGAAAGGGTGCCTTGTCTCATTGTGTAAAGAAAGGTTAGTGATGGTAATCACTAGGGCCAGTGGGCCACTGCCTCTGGGAGTGAGAAACGAGAGCTAAGGCGCAGGTGGGGCTCCATTTCCGCCTGGAGCTGCCAAGCCCCGGGAACACTGAGGGCCTCAGGTCCCTGCCTGTGGCGCTGCTGGAGTGGCCGGGGTGTGAGATGTGCATGTGACAAGGAGTAGAGAGCCAGGCCGTGGGGTGACAGAGCTGTCTTCTCTAGTCAGGTGTGCTAGACCCCGTGCTCCCAGGTGACATGACAACTGCCTAAATGGAGAAGTGCTTCAGAGTATGGGAGTAGGCCTAGAGCTAGAGGCCCATAGAGGGTCAGAGACAGCCAGTGCAGAGGGTGGTAGCCCCAGGGTGTGGGCGGGGTGGCGGCATTCCAGGCTGCAAAGGCAGCTGGCACGACATGGAGGGGCAACGTGTGACAAGCTGGGGATTTGAGTTCTGTCCTGATCAGTGGAGAAGGGGGTGTCAATTGTGGTAGTTAAGTGAGTGAGGGCACGTCATCAGATGTGTGTTCTTTCTCAGAAGGGTGACTTGGTGCTGCGTTGGGGAGGAATTTGAGTGTGTGCTCACGAGCAGGTCCAGTCTGGCTGCACAACAAGCACCTGTCCTGGGGGGGTCCCGGTCCGCCAATCTTGGACCAAGGCGGGCAGAGGTGCTGGGAGTCGAGATGGGGTTGCAAGTTGAGCCTAAAAGGACAACATGGCCAGGGGCTGGGGGGAGTTTTATTCACAGGGAGGTTGTGGGGGGAAAGAGGGGAGAAAGCCTCGTTTTCTGAGGGCAGAAGGGGCTCAGGGCACAGACCCTGCGTGTCCAAAAGATAGCACCTCGTCTTGTGCTTGCGTCTGTCCTGCCCGTGTCCTTGCCGGCCTGATGGCCCCCACCCCCGGCCCTGGCAGCCTCGGGAGTTAGCTGTGAGCAGAGGCCTTCTCCAGATCTCCCCTTCACAGTGAAGTGTCTGCATGCCCCGTTTCCTCCAGCGCACTCTCAGGGCCCCTGGGGGGGTCTGCTGGCCCTGAAGAAGCAGCCCACCCAGTCTCACATGCTGTCCTGGCAGCACAGGGTTGAGCCCCACATGTGCAGGTGACACCTGCCATTTGCTTCTGCCTCACAACGTGGGCGGATGATCCCAAAAGGA
The DNA here is from genome assembly GCA_004024845.1 of Tonatia bakeri. Taxonomy (NCBI): domain Eukaryota; kingdom Metazoa; phylum Chordata; class Mammalia; order Chiroptera; family Phyllostomidae; genus Tonatia; species Tonatia bakeri. Next base: position 110,495 of record PVIA01002573.1, read on the forward strand.
CGAGAGGACTGGGACAGGATGGGGGCGGGTATCGAAATGACTAAAAATTATGGTGGACTCAGCAGGGAGGGGGGAAGGTGCCAGGAATAAGCCCCAGGAGCTACCGTGGGTCTTAATAGGAGCAGAGCAGTGATCAGGAGTCACCAGGGGCAGCTGTGGGGAGGACCATGGGCGGCGTCCGAGGCGGGCCCTGACAGGGTGCACCTGGTGGTGCCCGTGTGGACGTGAAGCTGCAGCTGCGTGCCGGCTGTCCATGTGCCATGGTTCCTGAGGCTTGTTTTTCCAGGGGTGCTTTATCTTTCTGCTTCTTCAAGAAATAGTTCGTATTCTATTGTTTGTTTTTTAAGGAAAGGAAAACAGTTTATTTTCAGGTTTGCATCTTCAATTTTCACTCCTTAACAGGGCAGGGGAAAGTCCCTCAGACATCATAGTGAATCATTTTTATCTCAGACGTGCTGTTTTTCAGACGTCTAGACCTTTGGGACTATCATTTTGAGAAAAGTGTATTCATTTCTGTCTCTGATGTACACACAAAATTTGTGTCCAGCCAGTGCACACCACTGTAGACCCTCCTGAGAGGGGGCTGTGGGGGCCTGGCGCGTATGGCTCCTTGCACCGTGCGCGTGGCTGTTGGGGCAGGTAGGCAGCCAGGGATCAGCAGCGGTGATGTTCCGGAAGCCATGGGTGACAGCGTGGTTGAGGTTTGATGATTACTCTTTGGAAGAATTAAAATATTATTACAGAGAAGTAATTTTTGCTGCTGTTCACGTAATTAGGCTAAACATTCATCCTTTCCAAGCTGATCATGTGACCAGCCCTGAGGTGGGAGGCGTGTGGGGGACGCCATGCCGAGGTGGTGGAGTCTGCATGCATTTTTGTTTCCCAGTGACGCCTCGGGAGCGCATGCCCTCCGCTCCTTTCCCCAGGCCAGGAAGCCACCAGAGTGCCCATGGGGCAGGCTCAGCCTCTGTTCAGCACACTCACTCTCCTAAGAATTTTTCCCCTGGGGATGAAATGTTTATGGATTTCCAGTAATTTCTTCTGATGAGTGGCCAAAATATGACAGCCTTCCTTTGTCTCGTTCCAGCGTGTTGCCCGTTCCCAGGAGGAACTGCGGGAAGATAAAATTTACCACCTGGAGCGCCGAGTGGAGGCTGCACTGGACCGAAAGTCCGACAGCGACATGTGGATCCATCAGAGTTCCTCCATGGGCTCCAGCGCGTCCAGCCAAGAGCACCTGGACCATGTGTCCAAGACGGGTACACCTGCGTCCACTCTGACCAAAAGCGGCCCAGGGCGCTGGAAGACACCGGCCACCGGGCAGCCAACGCCGGCGGTGGTCCCCCAGCCAGGCCGCACAGACCTGCCCCCACCCCCTCCTCCGCCTCCTGTGCACTATGCCAGTGATTTCGACGGAGTCTCAATGGAGTTGCCTCTCCCACCGCCCCCTGCGAGCCAAGTGGGCCCCCAGTCTGCACAGGTGGCTGCCGCGGAGCGGAAGAAGAGGGAAGAGCACCAGCGCTGGTACGAGAAGGAGAAGGCCCGGCTGGAGGAGGAGCGGGAGAGGAAGCGCCGGGAGCAGGAGAGGAAGCTGGGCCAGATGCGCACGCAGCCGCTGAACCCCGTGCCCTTCTCTCCTGTGGCTGTGCAGCCCGTGAGGCCGGAGAAACCGGCCACACTGCAGAGGGCCCCGGACACAGTCATCCGAGAGCTGCAGCCCCAGCAGCAGCCCCGCACCATCGAGCGCAGAGACCTGCAGTACATCACCATCAGCAAGGAGGAGCTCTCCTCTGGCGACAGCCTGTCCCCAGACCCCTGGAAGCGGGATGCCAAGGAGAAGCTGGAGAAGCAGCAGCAGCTGCACATCGTGGACATGCTGAGCAGGGAGATCCAGGAGCTGCAGAGCAAGCCCGTGCGCACCGCTGAGGACAGCGACCGCCTGCGCAAGCTCATGCTCGAGTGGCAGTTCCAGAAGCGGCTGCAGGAGTCCAAGCAGAAGGACGAGGACGACGAGGAGGAGGAGGACGACGACGTGGACACCGTGCTGCTCATGCAGCGGCTGGAGGCAGAGCGCAGAGCCAGGGTAAAGGGGGCGCGGGGCGCGCTTGCCACTGCTGCACACCAGGGGCGGGGAGTCTCGCGAGGACTGTGAGCCAAGCCCCTAGAGACAAGCCTGTGTTGAGGCTGAGCTTTTCCCAGACACACCCAGTCCAGGTGGCATGGGCCATTCCAGCCAGCAAGTCCATATTTATTCTACAACACTTCCGCTAAGGAAACAATAATCTGATCGGGGTTGGCAAAATTTTTTTGTTGAGCAGGCAGGCAGTAAATATCTTGAGCCTTGTGGGCCATGCAGACTCTGTCTTCCCACCCAGCTGTGCAGCCGCACGGGAACGTGCTGAGTGCCAGCCAGACTGTGCACACAGTGCGGGGCACACCCACTGTGTCCCCGCAGTGGTCACACACACTGGGAACAGAGGGTTCTCTTCACTTCTCCGATTGTACAAGTAACTTCTGGTTCTCTTGTGTCACATAAAAGGAGGAGAGTAAAGTTTACGTTAGGTTAGTGGAATAGACTGTAACTGCCAAATTTAAGGTTTTTGTTAGCCTCTGGAGCACTGTCAACCGAGAGGCATGTATCAGCATTAATTTGAAGAGAGTACTATTGACTAAAGTGTTTTGGGTTTTTTTTGTTTTTTTTTTTTTAGCAGAATGCAGGGTTCTGAGAAAAGACAGCAGGGGCATGTCTTTCTGTCTTTCGGGTTTTGTTTCTATTCCAGCTCTTGTCTGATGCTCTCTGCCCCTGAAGACTGAGCCACGGGGCGGTGCAGGCGGGCACGGGGCCGGTGGGCAGCATCTCGCCGATGCCGATGCACGTACACGCATGCACGCTGCCTACTGTGCGCATGTGCTCCTTCGTGTATGGCTGTGCCCCAAGTCCAGGTGGGGGCCCACCGGTGCTGGTGCTGCAGTTCCTCAAGTGAGGGCTGAGACATCAGCTCCCTTGTTCATTAGCATTTTCTGCCTCGCCAGCGCACACTCCCTTCGAATCGACTGTGTTTGCCAGCGCTGCTACGTGATTGCAGCCAGTGGCACCTGGCACCTGCACTCTGGCCTCCGTGGCTGTGCACTGTTAGCCGTTCGCTTGCCCTTGGCTGCCGCCATCACTAGCAGGCACACTGAAGGCAGGCCGTTAGAAATGCTGAGCGTGTCTGTGGCTGGTGCCTCTCACCCACCACACAAAGGCAGCTTGGCTCTGCTGTCCCTGCAGTGCCAGCTCAGCACGTAGCCCACATTAAGGGGGAACGCGTAGCCGTGTGCTGTTCATCGTTGCAGCCTCATCCCAGTAACTGTGACGGGAGCTCCGTGCTGTGACGGTCCTGCAGGCACTCATGTCTGTGAGGGCTGGGTGTTCATTGAAGGTCTGTCCATTTTAAGCCTCTCAGTATGAACTAGGATATTTGGAAAGTTTTTTACGATAATTCAGTTAAAAGCATCTGTGTATTTATCATTGAATACATATTGAAATTTGTATCTTTGTCACCAAATCAGAGAGCTGAGGGAAACTCGACCTGGTTTAGTTTCCGTGCATCTTAAGTCACGCATCTCAGTGTTGACTTTCTGAGTGGCAGACGGGAGCCTGCACCACCCCCGCCCCCACGGGGCCCTTCAGAGGCAGCGGCAGGAGAGCAGCAGACGGGCTGGTGGCCGAGCACAGGTCGAAGCTAACTGTTCACACTTCCTCTTTCTTTTTTTCCCTCTGTCACCTGCAGCAGACTGCTATGCCAGCAATCTCTGTTCTAGATTTGGTATGTTCTTGTTTCTTTCCCTTTGGTACGTTTTCCTGTCTCGGTTTCCCCTTTCTTCAGTGGTGGTTTGTGTCTCGTAGCCGCAGCTCTCACGGCCCTCACTGGTGGGCGTCCGCGGTCCGTGACTTAGAGCATGCCTCTGACTGTTTCCACGCCCAGTGTTCCTCTGCTCTCCTGTGACGTTTACGTGTTCCTGTTCGCGGTCTGCACTCTTCCGTTAGTCGTAAACTGATTGTGTGTATTCTTAGTAGTTGTAAATACGTGAGCAAATGCAATTTTGGCAAGAGTAATAATCCATTTCATTCTTGTTACATTAGCAGTTGATTTTAGATATTCAGCCATTAGAAGCTCAATCGAACTGCTGTTGACATTGTTTGCCATTCAGATGGAACTGTCTAGGACGTGACTGTGGATGGCTAGCATGCAAGAGAGTTCCTGGAGCACGTCCCCTGTCCCCTGACAACGTCACCTGGATTTCAGTTTGTCAGCCACACCAGCGTTGTGTCCGCTCCGAGCACTCGCGGTGACCCTCCGCTGTGCGTGCGGCGTGCTCTCAGGGCCAGAGTCGCAGTCCTGTGGTCAGTCCCGTGGTGTCTGTCTGTGCCGTCTGCCGGACGACACAGTCCAGCCTCGGTTCTCAACTAGGTGCATTCGTGGAAATGGTCTCAGTTGTCGAACAAAACTTTAGTGTTTGACGCAGCAACCCTTTCGTGCTGACACCTGTGTGACAGTCACGTATCTCTCAGGTGACAGACAGGGGTTTGACTGTTTGAACACATCACTTCTCAAACAGCCTTTCCCAATAAACTGAGCTCAAGCATTGAGGTTCCCCTGATATTCTGACTGATACGTTGATTTTAAGTTATATTTGTTAGTCAGCTTTTACATGATAGGCTAGCATCAGATAATACTTAAAAAAAAAAGTCGCTGAATTCAGGTTTGACTTTAGCCTTTCACTGAGTAAAAGGCTACCTTTCATAAAAGTCGAAATCGCAGGGGGGTGATGATCCCTCCAGAGAGAAACCTGCTGCACCCTCCCCTCCTGGGTGGCAGAAAGGCCTGTTCCCTGAGCCTCACCTCTGTTACAAGACAGACGTAAGAAATGGGTGTGCTTCTCCCCCTCACCCCTGCGTGTGCAGATGCAAGTGTGGGGGGTGCTGGTGCTGGCGCCTAGGGCCACTACGTCAGCTCACAGGCACCCGCAGCCCCACTGTGGGCCAGGAGATATTGGTGTTGACATCTAAGGATAAGAGCTATTCAGACATTTCTATTTCAAAGAAGTGGTTGAGTTTCTCTTTCTTTGGAAGATAATTAAGTATTAATATTGACTTTACCACCCTGTTTCTGAGCATTTTTAGCCTAATTCCCCAATAAACATGAACGTTGCTGTCCCAGCGGTTCTCTCAGGCGTGGCTGCAGGGTTTGTGTGGCAAGTGGGACAGAGCGGGCAGCTGCTTCCTCCTGGGACGAGTGTTGGGGAGGTCGGAGGGCGCCCCACCGGCCCCTCCTCCTCTTCCAGGCTCAGTCCTCTGCCTGTGCCCTCTGATACCTCCAGTCTGGGACTTGTGCTGATGCCAGTGCCACCCCCGCCCCGCCCCGCCCCGGCCCACACACATGTCCAGGACAAGCCCCTCTCCCACGCGGCCACACAGCCCTCTCATGTTTCCACTTGTTCAGGAGGAAGTCCCGCTCTCTTTGCCCCATCGGCTCCACCTTCAGCCCCCTTTGACAGCAGTTCTCTGGGTGCTCCCTCCAAACACTTGATGACCACAGCCGTGATTTTCTCTGTGTTGAGAAATTCTGCTGTCTAGTTTCCCTGAGTCTGACTGCCTCTCTGCCGAGCCTAGCCTGAGCCACAGCATCTGAGTGACTACAGGAGAGCCCTTCCAGAACCCCTTGCCTCAGCCTCTGTCCCCTTACAGGCTGTTTTCGGCAGGGCGGCCACAGGGGGGCTGACAAACACATCAGATGGCAGGGCGCTCAGGGCCCTGTGGTGACTTCTCAGTTCCTTGGAGAAACGTTCCGAGTCTTCCCAGGCCCTCCAAGGTGCTGTGTTCTGCCCACACCCCCCAGGCCCCACCCAGGGTGCAGGGCAGAGGCTGTCACCATAGCTCCACCTGGCTCACGCCTGATGGGGACCCAGCCCTTTTCCCTCATGACAGAGTATGTGGCTTTGGGTTACCAAAGAATTGCACAGGCTGCTCTCTTCTTTCTTTGCGATAGTGACGGGGTGGGACAAGGGCCACTGGGGCTTCCAAACCTGGCCCAGTCTGAAGGTGTCGAGGCCCCTCAGAGCATTCTGAGTTTGTGCTTGGTGCTCTTTCTGCTACACAGTCTCTCCTGCTTGCGGGGATACTCCACTGCAAGGAGCCATCCTCCACTGAGAACTCGCAGGACCTGACCATCTGTCCCTGGCCAGTCCCACCTGGCCCCAATGGCCCAGCAGCTCCTACAGCCCCAGGGAATTTCCAGAGCTGTCATCGCCGTGAAGACCTCAGGGCTGCCCCCTCAAAGACCGTCTTCCTGTCTGCCCCTTGAGTGGGACTGGAGAACTTGGGCATCCCGGCCCAGAGGGGCTTGAGCTCAGTGATAGAAGCTTCACGGAGGAGCTAGCAGGCACATCCCTGAGAGTCGTCCCCGAGAGTGGAAGCAGCAGGCTGTCCTCGCGCTTGTTCGATGGAAGGTCTCAGAAATGGGCACTGGCCCTGCCCAGGACGTCAGAGCCCCAGGGCAGGCACACTCCCCTTCAGGAAGGGCCCGCAGCACCTGAGGAATTAGGAGGAGAAAGATGTTCACATGAAAGCCAACATGTGTCTGGACGTCGGGACCCTAAATTGCTCTGATTGTGGAACATCAGCCAGTCCCCCCAGAAGCACTGCAAAGGTTCACAGTGGGCACGGGCCCTTGGCCCCCTGCCCTGCGTGAGGCTCCTTGGATCTGTCTCTGCTGCTAGAGGATTTCTGCAGCTATGCTGCAGCTCTGACAACTCCTGACAGAAGAGTCATTCCTTACAGCTTAAAGGATGTGGTGTCTGCCCGGGGAGGGGCCCTCCCCACTGTCTCCAGGCACACACTCCCGTGGTGGCGGGCTTTGTTTCCCCAGCCAGGAGACACGTCCAGGTCTCAGGCAGGGCGGCAGTGGCTGCTGTGTCGGGGTTTCCTCATGTGGGGCCTCGACCTTCACGGGGTGTGCACTGCCCGTGGGTGGGCACTGCAGGAAGGCTGCGGAGAGAGGGTCCTTCGGACGGCGTGCTCAGCGCCTCAGGGGGTCTTCTCGGTGCAGGTGGCAGTGAGAGAAGTGCCAGTTAAAGACACAAGTTTGCACGGCGTTTTGACCCAAGCCACAGACACACAGATCCGAACTTTTCACACCCTTTTTTTTAACTTGAAAATACCTTTTTGGGAGATGCAGACTGCTAGTGTACCAGAGCCTTGGGTCAGACTTACATACTGGCTTTTGAAATATCAGCCTGGTTCTTGGTTTAGAGTAATTTTGGTCTGGCTCATTATTTTCATTCATTCTATAAGTATTACATCTGTTTATAACTGTTCCCCCAAACAGAACTTCCTTGCAAGACTGTTTTATGGCATATAACTTCTCCTTCCTGAGCTGCTGTTTAAAGGAAATTAAGGGATTAGATTGCTTTTTTCCTCTCATTAATGGGTTTGGGTTTTTTTTGGGGGGGGCGTTCATTTCTTGGTAAAGAAGCATATCTTTGAGGAAAAACGAATCTGAGTTTTGGCACAAACACACTGTGTTACATATCTCACCAGACTGGGAAGACATGACCTTCGTCCTAGGGATGGTCCTCGGTCTCAAAACAGGGACGATGAACCAAGCACAGGAGGGCTCCTTCTCACCACCAGCCAGGCTGAGGCGGAGGAAGGCTCTTAAGGAGAATGCCTGTTTCTAGACTGACAGGATAGCACTCTCTGCATGTTGCCGTGAGAACTCAGGTTGTCTTGATTCCTTGGTGTCGGAGAGCCGACCGGCTCTCTCGGTGTGTGCTGTCTTTCGTGCTCACCGCTGGGTTCCAGCGGGTCCAGGGAGCATCATGTCACGGCGTCAGTTCATGCTCTGATGGGTGCAGGGAGCATCATGTCACGGCGTCAGTTCGTGCTCTGATGGGTGCAGGGAGCATCATGTCACGGCGTCAGTTCGTGCTCTGATGGGTGCAGAAGTGCCTCTGTCGCACCGGTGCGGTTCTGCATTCCCTTGTAAGCTGCTTTCCTGTAGGATGTCAGGACCACCCACTGCCGTTTTGTTATGGGTGTTTGGGTGCCAATCTCGTGGTGTGTGCCGAGGACTCCAGAAGCCCCTGCTGGCTCTGCACCCCTCTGCAGCACTCCCCTCCTCTCCCTCGTGGCCCCTTCAGTCCTTCAGGCCCCTGCTGCAGACCCCCAGATGCCCTCGAGGGCTCACACCTGGACCTCACTGAGGGGCGGGGCTGCATCGACCAGAGGAGGGATTTTCATTTTCTTTGACGCACTTGCTTCACTGTTGTATGCCCACGGGAGGAAGCCACGTGGCCGGCTCGTTTGTTACCAGACGCAGCATTCTGCGCCATGGAAATTCACAAGAGCCACGATGTCAGGGTTTTGTTTACATCTAAAACACCCACGGTTCCAATGAGCAGATGACAGCATCACCAGGAGTTCTGTGAGCGCTGGAGCGTACCCCGTGGGGCTTGATGCAAGGGCCCCGCGGAGTCAGAGGCTGGGCAGCAGGCCTGGCACTGCGGGTTCCCATGCGGCGTGTTGAGTCCCCTCCTTGACGTAGGGCGTCCTGAGCCCTCTGGCCCAGACCTTGGACAGGAGGAGGAGTTGGGAGGAGGCAGGGTGTTCAGAGCTGCCGTCACGACAGACGCAGCTGTCTTACATTGAGGTGCTGAAGGAGAGTCTTGCTCTGTCCTGTGCTGGCCAGATGTGCTTTCAGTTCAGGGTTCTCTTGGAAAAGGCAGTTTCTGCCTGGAGTGAGTGCGTGGAAAAAGGACCAGGAGGACAAGGACAAAGGAGCTGAAATGCAAAGAGATTTGTTCTAGACTTTTAAAGAGATCCTCGAGTGTTTGAGTGGTGTGGAGGGAAGATAATAGATGACAAGCAGGTGACACATTTTAGAATGACAGAGCCTGGTGGCTGCCAGTAGCCTGAGACTAAGATGTGCTGTCCCTCGAGGCTAGTTCCCTCGCTGGCATGTCCCAGCAGCACAGGGAGTTGCTTGGCAGACAGGTAGCAGAAGAGAGTTCGAAGAAGGTTCTCCCACAGTTCTGGTTCTGTGATTCAGGGTTTGGGGGTCTCCCTGAACAGATGGGTGCAGAGGGAACTGCTGGTGGCAGAGGCCCAGAGTGGGAAGACCCAAGGAACTCTGCCCCCAGGACCGGATGTCCCTGTAAACCAGGTCACAGCCTCCCATGCTGCCCACCCAGAGGCTTGGCCGTGTCCACTCCTGCCCCGGGGCCCAGGCTCCTTTCCCCACCCACAGCGGCCATCCAAATGCACGGGGAGAGGTGGTTGGGGACGCATTTAGTTCACCAGAGATGGTTAACTCAAACTTGTTCTCACAAAATAATCATCCTTGTTTGATGTGTGAGCGTGTGAGTGAAATGCGTTCTCCTGGGCACCACGATCTGTGGACAGGTGATTCTGGGACTGGGGACAGCGCTTCCGGGTGACTTCCTCGGCCACAGCGGAGCTCTCGGTCACACCGTCTCAGCTGTGCTGGAGCCCGTGTTCCGTGTGAGCTTTGTGTGTGTGCGTCTGCTCATCCCCGTGTGCTGTTGCTCCGTGCTGGCAGGCCGCTGGGCGGAAGCTAAGGTCACTCTGCTGTCAGTTACAGGACGAGGAGCGCCGGCGGCAGCAGCAACTGGAGGAAATGCGGCAGCGCGAGGCCGAGGAGCGCGCCCGGCAGGAGGAGCAGCGGCTGCGGCAGGAGGAGGAGCGAGGCAGGCGAGACGCTGAAGCAAAGGTTCGGGTCCTGTAGGGCGCAGCGGGGCTGGCGCTGGCATGTGGCTCGCGGCATGCGGGGCAGAGCAGGGCCTGCCCCCCAGCTTCTGTTCCTGGACCAAAAACTGGAGCCTGCTGGCCCACCTACCTCTCTTCTCCACCGTTTCCAGACCCCTGTCTTCTGCGTGTTTCTCTCTGACTTCTGAACTCTTGGGCCTGGCCGGCACGAGCCTGTGCCTTGGGGCTGCCAACTGCGCTCTGTCCTTCCTGGCCGTGCCGGGGCCTGGCAGCTGCTGGGGAGCGGCCAGCGCTTCTGTTCCTGTCCAGCATGGGCTGGAGCTGTGGGGAGCACCAGGGGGTAGGAAGATGGTCTGCTAGCGCTATGTGCTTTAAGTAGATTGTTTCCTGAAATGACTCTACTCCAGTTGATGGTGAAGAGAGCATCTGGCTCATAAAAAACAAGACATGGGAAATTTTAACTTGGAGTGTAACCTGGTAGACGTGCTGAGTCATTAATCTGTGTCCATGTGCGGGTTTTTATTCACGTAGCCCTTTCAGTGGAATTTTAACAGGGCAGCCCTTTTCGCCTGTGTGATGTTGCCCGTCCCCTCCCCGTATGCAGTGAGTTCCTGCTGGCATTGCCGGGCATCCCCGGGTGTGCCGGGCCCTGCACGTGCTAGCACTTCCCTCCTGGGAAGGTGGAAGCCCCAGTGTCACACCTGGTTTGTCAGAAGTTCCTTCTGGGAGGGTCCAGGGGCAGTGCAGACAGAACGCCCCACCCACCCACAGAGAGTTCCAAGCAGCAGGGTGAACGTGAGGAGGTGAGGACGTGGCCCGTGCGGGCACCACTGGTGTCTGCACCGCACAGCCAGGCCCTGTCCCTCTCAGCCTGTCCTCCTGCCGCCTGTTGTGTCGGACGGCCTGGACCTCTCCTCGGGGAGTCCAAGCTTTCGGGCAGCTCAGCCTGGCGTCTCCCCCTATGTGGGGAAGTCATCCCGATGGTGTCTCCAGAACCCAGGCCCCTCAATGTTTCAGTTTGTGTTTGGGGTCCGGCTGTCCCTGGACCGCTGAGGGAGTGCCCGCTCCCCTGGCTGCCCGCCTGCTCAGCTGTCTCAGAGCACACGGTCCACCCCCTGGAGCCCTGCAGGGGCGCCGGGCTGGTGCGTGCTATGCTGAGACACTCCCGGGCCACGTGCTCGTCTGACGCGCTCCGCACGCACGAGCCCAGCAGAGGTTCTCTGTTTGCAGCAACTGCTTCTGTGGCCGAGCAGCCAGTGTAGCCCGCTGTCTTACACAGGACGTCCCCAGTCGGTGGGTTGGCTTTGTTGTAGAGACCTGCTGGGTGGAACGAGGTCTCTTGGCCCGATCGATGTGTCTGCTCTTAGCACGAGGGGGGCCTGCTGGCTCCCCTGGAAGGGCTCGCTGCTACTCTGGGCTAAGACCCGGACCCTCGGCAGCAGCCAGGGCAGCCACAGAGCACACTCCACATTTGGAGTCAACACCCCAAGAGGACACATATTTTGTATGGAAAATAAAATAAGTTTTCCCCTCAGGATGTCTCAACGTCAAGTAAGAAGATAGAGTGAAAAATTGGGTCCAGGCCACAACTGGGGCTGGTGTTTGCTCTTAGGGTTTTCTCCCTCAGAAGGTGAAGCGTCGGCCACTGTGTGTCCACTCACTCTGCGTGTGCGCGCACGTGTCTGTCTGTAGAGACAGCAGGGAGGGAGCGCAGGCGCACGGTTTGACAAGGCCCCGAACACCCGAACCCCGACGCCGCGGGGTCCCTGAAGGGAGTGTTCTCGGGCCGAGCCAAGTGGGAGCGCACTGCGCCGCGTTCAGCAGTGCTGCGTTCTTGTCCCGGTGATGACTTCCCGTCGGACCTCTCGTCCCCTTGCTTACTTTCTTCCTGTGTTCTGAAACCTCTGTCAACCTTTAACAAAGTTGTGCTGTAACCGTTTCTAATGTTAAAGTAACTTTCACACTGTCACCGGAGTCTCTGCGGACGTGCATCAGAAAAAAATGTATGGCACGTGTCACAATACATCTTGTGGACTGTGTCTCGTGGACTGTCTCTTGCTGTTGCTCCAGCTTTCTGTCCGACAGGGAGTGGAAGACCTGCTGTGGGAGTCCGGGCTCTGGCGAGCACACTAGCATGTTGCTTTGGGGGACCGAGTGATGCTTACACACTGATGGCGTCCTGTTGCTCTCCCTCGGAGTGACGGGGGACCCACCAGGCGACTTAATCGTGCCCTCCTCTTGGGGGGCCTGCCCTTGGGCAGCCTGGGGGGCGGGGTGCAGTGGGGAAGCAGGCCTGCCCTGGACGTGCCAGCTGCAGGAAGCCAGTTAGAACCTCTTTGGGGCTTTGCTTTGTCTTTAAACTCAGCTGTCACAGGTAAGTTCACAGTGCAGCAGAACCAGGAGAGAGACAGACCCAGAGAGGCTGGGAGGGCTGAGAGTCTGGGGGGCCGGGGGGTGGGGGGACATGGAACAGGACAGCGCTGTGTGCACTGCACACAGGAACCTGAGCGTGCCTGGAAGTCCATTCGCTCCTGGCCTTTGAGCAGCTTTATGCTGCTTAATGGCAGAACCCATGACTGTGCTCGTGAGTCTGGAGAAGGCCGCCTCCAGGTCGATGTGGCCGTCCGACTCCATGTTCATTATCAGTGTGGTGGCAGTGCTGCAGGCAGGCCTACCTTCTGCTGTCCTATGAGCCCTGTGGGTGGGCTGTTGCCCCTTCCTGATCTCGTCTGACCTTTGCCCTTTTGTCTCTCCGCCCACAGAGGCGACAGGAGGAGGGGTATTACAGCCGCCTGGAGGCCGAGCGGCGCAGACTGCATGAGGAGGCCGAGCGCCGGCTGCTGGGGCCTGAGGAGCCTGAGCTGGAGCCGGGTCTGGGCCGCCCACCACTGCCCCGGGGCTATGAGCCTGCGGCCCTGCCCCCCACAGCCCACATGCCGCCCCCACCACCACAGCGCACCGCCTCCTCCCTCCAGGCCCAGGCCCTCTCCCCTGACTCCCTGTACACCGCCAAGTACGTGGCATGCAACGCAGAGGAGGAGGAGGACTGCGGCCCAGCAGGTCAGGATGGGTGCACCAGCCCGAGGACATCTCACGGGCTCCGTCCTCCTGCTGCCCTTAAGCCACGGCGGCCCCCCTGGCAGCCGCGCCCGGCCTCCGATGGCGTCTTTCTCTCCACCTCATTCCAGCCACCCTCAGCCAGTGCCAACAGTACTGCCCACAAAGCAGGCCAGCCCCTGCCCCTTCCAAAAACCGCCAGCTTGTGCCATCTCGGCCCCTCCAGAGGTAGAGGTAACCAGCAGCACCGCCCACCGGCCCTCTGCCTTTCTGATCGGGTCCTGGCATCTGCCTGCACTGCCCACGGGGCGCGGTCTCCTTGGCCGCACCCACTGGGGAGTCTGGGTTGGGCGTGATCACGGGGCTCTGCGGGGCGGCCTCTTTCCTCCTCCACTGCGGTGTCTCGCTGGCTTGCGCCCATGGTTGACACTCTCGAGATGCCCTCTCCTGCCAGCTGAGCTGACCGCAGTTGGGCTTCTCCCTTCCTCCTCCCTCAGTGCTGTTGGTCTCGGCCTCCATCCCCTGCCATTTCCGGTCTCCTGCGTTCCCTTCGCCACATGCCCCTTCCCACACTCCGGTGTCTGGACCTAAGTGTCTGCTTATAACACTGTCACAGTACACATTAGGTTCTGGGTTTAACCGAGGTGGGACTTCCTGTCCAAGCTTCCGTGCCACGTCGTGGTGGTGTGGCCGGGACCCCTTGCGCTACAGCGTTTGCCAAGCTGGACCGGGGGAGCAGCTGGGTGCCAGGCTGCCCTTGCCACGAGCCCAGCACTGGGTCACTGTGGACTTACCTCCCCTGTCCCGCTTCCTTTCTCCCTCGCTGTTGCCTTCCCGCCTCTGAGCACTGCAGCGCAGGCAGCCAGGCTTCCCCAGCACGTACTTGCCTTGGGTTCTGACCCAGCACGGTGGCCCCTGCCTGTGCTGCTGCAGGCGCATGTCCGTGATGTTTCCTAGACAGCCCTGGAAGTTACACTGAACATAGAACTGAGTTATAAGGGTTCAGATTTCCGACTAATCGAGTGCTTCCCACCAGACTGGAGTGCTGGCAGTACAGGCTCCAACTGAGTGGTGTTACTTGCAGTAAGTACAAGACTCATCTAAATTCTCCACCATGCAGGAGCTCAGTCCTCACAGCCACGTGACTGGGCCTTGTGTAACAGGTGGCTTTGCCACCTAAGACAGAGCTGTGATCCCCTGGGAATTCATCGTAAATATCCAGAATGCTGTGTCTTTAGACTTGAATGGAATAGCAGTGATTTTTGCAGCAAAGTGCTATTCATGTCCCTGCAGCAGAGTGCAAGCTGAGCGTGAGACACTTTGTAAATGTCGCAGCAGATAAACATGAGGCTCAGTGACAGAGTCTCATAGCAGGCACTCTACTCACCTCGGCTTCCAGTCCCACCACAAACCCTGTCCTGTCTCACACTCGAACCCCGTGCAGCAGCAGGTCCCATCGCACCTCCTTGCTCCCTGAAGACTTCCTTCCTTCCTCTGAAACGCACAGCTGGTGTCCCTCTGTCACCTCCCACACATCGCCGCACCCATGTTCAGCTCTGTCCTGTCGTGAGTGCGCTGGAGAAGCACGGTTCTGCAGCCTGGACGGGTTTCTTCCACTGGACGCTGGTCACACACCGGCAGGGTGTTGGCTGCCCCACACCAGCCACCTCGCTAAAAGCGCCCTTGACCAAGGCTCCACAGGAAGCCTCTGTCACACGCAGTCGTGATTTCTGTGTGGCCATCAGAGAGTACTTGATACTCTGATGAACTGAAAATTTTAAAAGATGATTTTTACCAGTGGAAGAAACAAGTATTCTGAAAGCAAAGCTCAAAAGATACTTTTTCAAAATGAAACAAAAAACTTGAAATTGAATAGCTTTTATGCAAGTAATATATCTCAAGGCCTGCTCTGGATTACCTTAAATTAGAGATGGGCTCTTGCTTGATCTTTTGAGCCTTTGCTGCAGGGGACACTGCACGTGGTGATGGGGACCCGCACTGAGCCGTGAGGAAGGGTGCAGCGCACGGAGGAATCGCTCCCATGGCGGCCGGGCTGCCTGCCTCCCGCACGTCAGGCGCGGTTCCGCGCAGGAGGCCCTACGTGTGGGCGCACAGGGTCAGGTTGCAGCTGCTTGGCCAGCGGGACGGTTCTGAGGTTGACCTGGAGCCGGAATTCCACGGCCCGTCGAGTCCAGCTACTGCCCTATCAGTGTGCCGAACTGTCGGAGCACCCGTGGCTCTGGCCTGGGTTACTGTAAGCAGGTTTTCTGTGTGGCAGTTTCTTTATCCTGCTCAGTTAAAACTAATGGAGATACATTAGCATGGTTTTAATGCTCTACGATTTTAATACTCTAACGTTATAGGCAAGAGTAGGTCATCTGGATGCATTAAAGCCTTTCGTCTGTACCTGCATCCTATCTTTGGACCCCCTGCAGCCTGGGGCAGACGGTGGGTGGCTGTGCCCCCAGACTGCGGGCCCCTCGCCCAGCCCCCCCAGAGGGTGGTGCCCCCCAGGCTGCTTTAGCAGTGTGTCTGCCGTTCCCGATTCTGCGTCTGCAGCTTAGCGCAGCGCGGGGGGCAGGGCAGCTCACTTGTTTAAAGAGTTTTGTTTAGCAGTTATAGCCATTTATTTTGAAGAAATTAAGTAGCTGCTCTGAGAAAGAATCCCTGCCACATGACAACTTCTTAACCTGGCAGCCACATTCACTCTTGGCAGTTTTGTAGGAAGAGTCTCAGTGTCTGACACGCTGCTGCCTCCCACTGAAGTCAGTCTTCTGTGGGGCTTTCCTGGGAGTCTGCGGGGTCTGTGAGTTTTGTCCGATCAGGGATTGTGGGCCGTCTCCCGAAGGCCCATGCGTCCCCTCCCCTACACGAGCAGGTGGAGGCTGTTGGCTCAGCACCTGGCGGGGCAATGCTTGGGTGACTCGGGCTCCTGAGAGATGAGAGTTTCCCATGGGAGAACCTTGGTCATCCTTCGGGATTAGAAACGTCTTCTTTGGGCGCTGCATCCTTCTCACGAGTGAAGTTTTGCAAATAATGCAAGTACTTTAACTTCGACTTTCTCTTTTGTGGAAAAGGACTAAACTGTTTCACGGGATCTTCTGGGACGCTGACCGGTGCCCACGAGGCTTATCTGGACCTGAGAGAGAAACCAGCCAAAAGGTAGCGTGTTTGCACCGGACTGCACCTCCGTCGGGGCCCCTCCCCTTTCCTCACCCTCGTGCCCGTGGGGCTGCGCTGGCACTTCAGAGGCTCGGTCCCGTTCGGGTGTCTGCCATTGCCCAGAGCTGTGCGCACAAGCTCGCTGCTCGTGCCGCATTGCTCGCAGGGTGGGCCCTGGCAGGAATGGGTGCAGGCTGGAGAGGCAGGACTACAGGTGCCCTTGGACGCGCTGTTCATGCGTCTCCCCCAGGAGGGGGCGGGTTTGAAGGCAGTGCCCTGGTGGCGCCCAGGGAGTACCGGTTTCCTGTCCTCCCCCGGCGTCCTCCCCTTGCCCTCATCAGGAGCTCTGTTGCCCGCACAGTTCTCACAGCACTGGACTAAGCCAGGCAGTGCTGCTGTCCGCCTCTGACTTCTCACTCAGGGAAGGTGTGGGCAGGTACCTCCCGGGCACACGCAGGTAGGATGACTCGTGAAGAACGAGGCGCGCCCTCACTGAAACGTCACCATATTGCCCACTGACATGAACAACCTGACGCAATGGCCCTGCTTGTGGGTGGGCTGGCCTGTCCTGACCAGTGTTGTTTGCCTCTCCCTCTCCCGTAGCCAAGAGGCCGATGTTCCTGCCAGTTCAGGAGCCCCTGAGAACTTGACATTCAAGGAGCGCCAGCGTCTCTTTTCCCAAGGTCAAGACGTGTCTAATAAAGTAAAAGCTTCTCGTAAGCTAACAGAACTGGAGAACGAACTGAACACAAAGTGAGAAAGCACAGGGCACCTTCCGCTTGCGCCACGTCCTCTCCACCTTGGCCCTGTCAGTGTGAGCCTGAGGACGGGGCTGGGGCCTCTTTCTGAGTCACGTAGGGTCTGTCTCCAGGACGGTGGGGACTAGAGATGTTCCAGTTCCGAGAGACTTTTACTTCACCAGGAGATTGTCACGTATGCAACTTAAACACTGTCTGATTTCTCAGCTGTCTGGCTCACATGAAGACTTTCTCTGTTAGTTTCTTTTCCAGAGGGGGCGGGATGAAGGGGGTATCTCTTCTCTCTGGTCTTCCCCTGGAGCACACAGCAATCCCCTTTTTCTTCCTTCTCACACACTCGATTCGAGCTCTCAGAGAATAGCTTGAACTGCCCAGACTGTCGTTTGCACTGCTGAGTGGCAACTAGGGACCACGGGACAAGAGAGTCCCTGACCTTCCAGGAGAGGGGACAGGGGAGGCATGGCCCAGCCTCACCACCTCCCTGCCCCCCCACCCCACCCCATCCTGGGCAGCGGGGACCTGGTCCCTCTTGTGCCTTCTCAGGACATGCCCTCCTGATCAGGTCTGCCTGTTTGATTGCAAAGATTTTTCCAACCCAAAATGTTGAGGCTTTAAGCTTAGGAAAGTTTATTTCTATAAACACTAGATTATTGTTGTAAAAGTTATGGGTGGTTTTGAAGGTGGCAGTTAATGTGAGAAAGTTAACTGTTTGGGACGTGCAGGGGGCTCTGTGAAAGAGGCCGTGCTGGCTGCACAGTGTGGACAGGAGTCGGGGCGCAGCGCCCAAGCAGAGCACAGGGTCGGTGGGCAGCGCTGCATGCAGCCGCGGCTCTGGAACCTCAAGCTCCCACACGAGGGACTTGAGTCCGTGTGCTGTTGGCGGCGGGGCCGGGGCGCACGTGTGGCCTCTGCAGCTAAAGTCTGGGGTAACTCGTGCAGCAGTTCAAGCTGTGTTGTACACTCTGGTAGAATTATTTAATTTTCATTTGTCGAATTACTAGTCACCACTGTCATTTTCTCAGCTGTGAACATGTGGCTGACGTTGGGGAGGCAGACCTCATTCTGTTTTCTCTCATGTGACATCAAATCGGTGAATCACTCTGATCACGAGCAGATTCCCTGTCCGACCAAGCCCAGAGGGGGGCCTGGAAGCCCGCTTGGTGCCGGCCGCTCCCTGAAGGAGGCGCAGGGCAGGGAGACGCGCACACTTCCAGACGGAGGCGGGAGGGCTCTCTAGCCTCAGAAATCACTGTAATGAGAGTTGTGTGATAAATCATTAAAATGCGAGTGTACATATTTTTGGTGTGTATCAGGGCTCTTATTTGGAAGTGTGCTTTCACCCTGTCTCTCAGTGCAGCATGAGAGTGAGCACGCCTCTGCTTGTGAAGGGTTTGCACACTTGCTCCCAGGTGTGGGCCAGGTGGCAGCCTCATGGAGGTGAGAGCCACACTTTCTTCAGAGACGACGCGGACGAACTACTGTTCTGTTAATATGTAGGAAGGACAGACACACGCAAGTACGTGCACATACATGGAAGTACCTGTCTGCACAGGGCTGTTTGTGTGTGTGGTCCTCAGACTCCTGGGCAGGTGGGCTGGCCACGCTGGACAGTGGGTCGGACAGAGTGGGTGTGGAATCGCTTTTTGTGGCTGTGTTACTATGGAGAATCATCAAAACTGCTGTAGTTTCCATTTCTACTGTATTTCATTCTCAGCCTATTTTTAATAAAGTTTATATGTATTTAAGCGTCTTTGCTGTTATTTTCATAGTGCTGAGATTACATTTGAGTATCAGACTTCCCCTCCCTCCCCCACCGCCCCACCCCCACCGCCTGACCATCCAGTCATCAAACACATCCCGTTCCGTCGTGCCCCAGTAGCACATGGGAACAGGAGGGGCTGCGGGTCCCTGGGATGTCCTCCCCAGGGGTCAGGGGGACTGCCTCTCAGGGACGCTTTCCCCTCGGTTCTTCCCCGAACCCTGGAGCACCCCAGTCAGCGAGTTGTCCCACCGGGTGCCCCAGAGGCGGGTCAGAGTGCCAGGGCCCAGCGGTGCTGGTTCGGCTCAGTGTTTAGGCGCTGACGTGCAAGGGGCTGTGCTGGGGGGTGGCACTCAGGGCCCCCAACGCCCAGGAGCTGCCCCCGAAGGGGTCTTGGCTCTGCTGCCACCTGGGCATCCCTGTGTCTCGTTCCTTCCTGGCCTCGGAGCGGGGTGCTGGGCTGGGGCTGCCTCCCCCGAGGGCGGCGCACTGGGGGGCTGTGGAGACCCTGGGGGTCCCTCGGGTAGGACCGGATGCTCGCATGCTGGAGCAATGGTGTTCCAGTGTAGCATGTTTTGACGCCCTGGAAAGTACCAGGTATTCAGGAAGACGAGACCCAGAGTTGGTTAATACCGATTCGGCTTCTCCAGCCCCAACTCTGGGGCTCTAGGCAGTGGTGCCGCATCTGCCTGCGGCACGGCCCCTGGTACCTCGCTGGGGTGTGCTGCGGGCCGGCACCTCCATCCGGGCTTCGTGCGTGGGCCGCGGCCTTCAGAGACTTGGCTGTATGTGGAGGGCGAACTCAGGCCACACCAGCACGCACATGACTTCTTCCAGAAGAGAAGCAGGTGCGGGGGGAGGGTTCCATTCCAGAACCGTCCGGCGTGTTCACGCAGCCCCAAGAAATGCTCCACACGCACAGCCAACATCACCCGCTCTGCCGGTCGCTGGTCATGATGGTGGCCACATCGCCGGGGGCAGGTCCGGGGGAGACAGGTGCACGGCGAGTTTTTTGTGAACACGGTGCCTTCCTGTGTGCAGAGAGGGGACACAGGCACTTGGGGGGTTCGTAGGGCCATCCAACTGAAGTCACGGAGATGGTGCCTTTCAGAGAAAATAAAGACCTTTCTGAGAAGAGGCTTGGGGCAGGAGGCAACCTGAGGCAGAGGCTGCACGGGGGCCCAGCATCCCCACACCCAGGGCGGGGCTGGTCAGGCGGGGGCGGGGTACAGGGGTGCACGAGGGTGAGACGCTTCTTCAGGCCACCCTTGCCAGGCATCGGGTGTGAGGGTGTGGGAGGCAAGCCACGGCCTTCCCTCCAGGTGACAGCGTGTTCACGTGTCCTGGGTGGAGCAAGCTGTATTCTCTTCTCTTCTAAAGCCTTTGTGGAGGCCACAGGTACCACTGGGCCAGATCTTAGTCGGTGGCAGTGATCCAACTTCAACTTGGAGTTTTAAAAATGAGAAGTATAGTGATGTAGAGTGAAAGACTCCAAACACCAGGGCAGCCGGCGGTAAGCCACGACATGCACGCGGTGCTCTGAGCAGGACCCGAAGGGGAACCGGCACCGAGGCCAGGGAGTTGGGGGCTTCTTGCTGGTTTGTCCTGGTTTCTACGAAGTGTGACCTGAGTACTTGAGAAATGCAGGTACATGTGGGAACTCCGAAACCCCTTAGATCTGTGTGGGTACAGTTTGACATATATAATGAACCTGTCTCCTGGGGAAGTTTGCCCGCCTCCCACCCCTTTCACATGGTTTGATGGATCTCTAATAAAGTGACGGCTGAAGGAAGACCAGAATCTGCCATTCATTTGCCCCGAATAGCCCCTCTGTCCATCTCTGTGGGAGGTGCGCCCTGGAAGATCCAGAGGCTGAGGCGCTGAGGCCTCGGTCAGGGTGCACCGGGGGCCGCCCCTGAGCATGTGGAACCGTGGTGCTGGAGGGTCATGCACGCCTGCATGCCGCCCACCATCCCGTCAGCATGACGACAGCCCTGCCTGCAGTCTCCGAGTCCCGTCTCTCCCAAGCCCATGCTCTTCTGCGTGACAGAGGTCTTACCTCACGGTCTTGGGCCTGGAGGCCGAGTCCAGGGCTGCAGTCTCGGAGCCACGGTGTTCGATGCTGGCTTCCTGCTGGGGCTGGGACACTGCTACGCTCGGTCCAGCCGCCGGGCAGGCTGTCTACAGCTTCAGTGCGTTTTACAATAGGACGAAAAACTGGTGAAGGCCATGAAACGCCAGCAAAATGGCGTAGGCAGCAGGGACAGGTCTGAGGAGTTCAGGCCACGTGGGGCAGTGAGAAAGGCAGGGCTGAGGTGACTGTGCTGTCCCAGTCAGGACAGGAGTGTCCCAGACGCCGTGGGCCAGGCAGGGCCAGACAGCCTCTCTGGAAGTAGTACACCCAGGGTGCTCGGGCACATGCCCACACCACCCGCAGTCAGTGCCGCCTGCTCCCAGGCACAGCTGCCACTCATCCTCTCCTGCATGTCAGTGCCTTGCGCTGCCCCAGGGGCTGCGGGGCTCCAGGCAGCTCCCCCGAGGGCTGGTGGGGGAGGGAGGAAGGGCAAGGAGACAGGGCACACGCCTGCCAAGCCCATCCCTTTTACATCATTGGCTCAGAAACCCCAGCCCAGGACTTGCGCCAGCACCTCACCAGCCAGAACCAAGTCACGTACCCCTGGCCCCCACCCGCCTGCAGGAGCGTCCGGGAAGTGCAGGGGGCGGCAGGGACACCAGTGACAGGCCCTGAGAGGAGGGATGGGGGACCGACAACCAGTCAGCACCGCCACCCTCACGGCGGACACCGGCACAGAAACGTCACCAGCACAAGAACTGGTTTCTCCCAGAGAAACAGATGTGGCGCCACCCGCCCGGAGGAAAGAGTGCAGCCACACGGTCGGAATGGAGCACCGTGGTGTCGGGCGTTTCTGTCTCCCAGTGTTCGCCGTGGCAGGGAGACTGGCTTCTGCGTGCCCATCACGGACCTGGTTCCTCCTCCAGCCGTGGCTGTGGCCCCCACTCCCCCTTTGCAGGGCTCGCTGTCCCGGACGCACCAGGTCCTGGGCCTGCTGTGGACGTGTTATGATGCATTGTGACATTAGAATGGGTGGACCTCCCTTCCCCTCCCTGACAAGCCACGTCGTTAACCTGAGCCTGGAGCAGGCTTGGGCTCCATCTGTCCCGCTGTCTCCCTGGGTCCCCAGCGCCACCGGAAGATGCCTGGGGTGCCCGGGCCCATGGGCGCATCTGTGCCCTCCCTTGTACCCCCGTCCCGCTCACACTGTTCTTCCCCATGCAGGAACCCACCCCCGCCTCCCAGACCTGTGCAGACACTGCTCCCATGGGCCTCCTTCCTCTCCCCCCTCCCCCATGCAGCCACCCCTCAGGATGCTGCCCCCGCACACAGGGCTCCTCCGTGGCTGGTTCCCGCACAGCTGCAGCCGCACGGGGCTGGGTGTGCGTCCTCTTCCACACCTGTTCCGTGCCCAGGTCTGAAGGCTCGGCCACGCTCTGTCTTTCCTCCATGACAACAGCACTGAGGGATGACGGGGACTCGGAGGCTCGAGGGCCACCTGCAGAGAACACGCTTGCCATCGCTCCAGCTCCAGGCTCAGGTAGGAATGAGGGGCAGGTTTCTGCTGCAGTGGGCATCCGTGGTTGGCGACCAGGTGCTTGCTTTCCGGTTGGTTGTGGGAGGCCTGCCTGTCCAGGTGGGTCTCTTCGTGGGGGTGGGGGGCCTCAGTGTGGGGGCGTAGTTCTGCCCTGACACCAGATGCAGACTTGGCCATTTGCCTTCCTGGCTGCTCCCTCAGGCTGTAAAGTCCTTGCTGTTGTCAAGGTCGGCTGCAGGTGGTCTTGGCCTTGGGAGTCCTGCTTTCTCACTCTCACTGACTGGAAGACCACACCCCAGCAAGTCCGTGGGTTGGGGTCTGGAACAAAACCAGGAAGGAAATGCCTTCCGGCCACAACGCACAGGGTTCCCTTCGCCGGGTGGGGCTGTGTCCACCGTTCTGCCTCGCTCATTCACGCCACGCGGCGGAAGCCTGGCCAGCCGGTCTAGGTAAATGAGCTACCACATGCCGTCCCAGAGGGGCGGCTCCTTTACACTCCGGGTGTCTCAGAAAGACAAGTCAGAAGTGGTTGCACCACCTCAAGGTTTGGCCGACCCCTGGCGACAGCGTGGGTGTGTCCACGCATGAGGAGTTGTGTACCTCCATCCTTCGGAGCACTGCCCCGAGTTGTGAGCAATGCGCCAGCGAACACACTGAGGGGAGGAGAGGCTGTTGTCGCGGCAACAGCAAGGCCGTCTGTCTGTCCGCAGGTCCTCTCCCCAGGCACCACTGGAGTGGATTTGGGCTGGGTTTGCAGAGAACGGAACTGGTTCTTCATTCTCCTCCTGACGAGTGAGTTTTATTCGGCCTTGAATGAACTGCGTAACAGTCTCCGTGTAATGAAAGTACTTCGACCCAATTCAGTTTTGATGCCTATGAACATGTTTCTGGAACACGCAGCAGTGCTGTTCCTTTGATGGGAAAACGAGACAACTGCTGGAGCCCGGGCGTGGGCCCATGATTGAACATCTGGCCCCGGCCGTGACGCCGCGGTGCCTCTGTGTACCGGGCCGCGCGTCCTGGGGGAAAGGCAGTCATTGTCCCCAGGGCTCTGCGCCCCCCCAGTGGGCGTGCTGGGGTGTCAGGGCCACTTCCCCCGGTGAGCAGGTTCTGGGCCGGCCAGCATTGTTCCCCTGCGGCCCTGCAGCCCTGCTTCCGGGAGGGGGTCTGGAGAACAGATCAGAGCTCCGTTCCCACGTCAGCGGGGCGGCCAGCCGGCCCCTCAGGAAGCCGGCGATGAGGACCGCTTCCCAGGGTACCGGGTGAAATGCCTGACCCTGTGCACACTGCACCTGCTCGGGGCTGTGAAGCCACACACACTGTCTCGTGAAGGACACACCCCGGAGCCTCGGGTCGGGGCTGTGGGTGGAGCCTGGGCCTGGGGCTCACGTCAGCGCCTGGGGTGGGGGTGGGGGGTGGATTCAGCCCTCGGGTGTGAAGCAGATTTAGTTCCCGAGCAGATGGAGCTACGGTGGTGGTGGCTGCGTGCGGTGGCCTCGTGTTGGACCCATGCTGTCCCCGCGTGCCGGTGCTAGTGCCCGACGTCTCCGTGGTAGCCGAGCGTGCTTTTACGGCGCAGAGGCTGGGGCAGGCAGTCAGGGCCCGAGGGCCTCCGCCGCAGAGCTCTTAGGGAACAGCCGGGAGCAGTGCCGGCGCCGAGTCTGACGTCATCATGGCATGCAGCGGGCGCAGCCCCCGTGTAAGGCGGCCCCCGTCCCCCGCCCCCCTGCTCTGTCCCGTGCAGGCACAGAGCCTGGCGGGAAGGTGGCTCTTCCAGCTGCCCTTGCAGTGCCACTGCCCCCAAATGGAACCCGACCTTCTGGTGTCTAGTTGCCATCAGCCCTACATGGTCATTTCAGTTGACGTCATTGTCCCTACATGTCAGCTAAGGACATGGCCCCCCAGAGGTCAACACAGGGTCGTCCCTGCAGCCCAGACTCCTCCCACTCCGGGTCTCCGTGGAAACCTCTGGGTGTAGGGGCAGCCGCTGCAGGGGCTGCCGTGTGTCACCGGGTTGCTGTGGAGCAGCCTACAGCCCCATGGCACCCCACCGACCCGGAGGTTTCTAAAATGAGCTCCAGGTGGAAGAGGTGGGTGGAAGTCAGTGGGTGGCCCCCTCCTGTAAACCTGGCTGTGACTCAGGTGCCACCGGCCCCCAGTGTGGCGGGCCAGGGCCTTGCGTCTGGAGCGGTCCTTGGGGGAGCTGAGCGTGCTACCACCATGAGAAGCAGATGAGGCGGCGGCTGCACAACCGTCGGGTGGTGAGCGCTCCGTAACTCATTCCCACTGGTAGGGGCTGGCAGTGAGGGGCAGGCGCAGGGGGCGTCGGCGCAGGGCCCGGCCTCACCCAGCGGACAGGGTGAGAGGCAGTGGCAGGATAGGACTGTGGTTGGAAGGCGCTGTCTGCCAAGGGGACGAGGGGACGGGCCTGGGCTGGGCTGGTAGCAGGCGGGGGGCGCGGGGTGGATGGTGGTCAGAGCAGCACCTCTGGGGCCTCCTGATGGAACATACCAGGCTGTGGCCTTGGGCGCGAGGGGGCGTGGACAGGTGGGGTGGGGGGTGCTGCCCCAGGCCCCAGGGGTGTGGAGGACGTGCCCCCTCCCCCGCACAGCCCCACCCCCACCCCCACTTCTCTTCCCGCCTGGGAACAAGGCGATGTCAGCGTGCAAGCGTCTGCTCCTTCGGGTCACGTGTGGCAGCTGGAGGAGTGAAGGAGATGGTCCAGGGGAGTGGGGAGGGGAGGGGCATCCTCGGGGCTCTGACTCCTAGGGTCCTGATTCTCCGTGAGATTTGACAGCAACCAAAGGGCACGACGTGTATTGCACTGGAGGACGCACATCTGAAAGGGGTGGAAAGCAAGTGCACTGAGTGGCAGAGTCCCCCAGAACGCTTCCGCGGGCCCTGGCCACAGGCCCAGCCTGCCGGGGTACAGGGAGCCGTGTGCTCCACTGTGGGAGGAGTGACCAAGCGCAGGGGCGCAGAGAGGCCTGAGGAGCAGGTGGCATCAGCCACAGCGCCACCCAAGCCACTCCCGTAGCCACAAGCAGCCCTGACGACTTCAGCGTGTGTGCCTGAAGTCATCAGGTCTCAGCTCTGTCAGCCCCGTGGGTGCCGCTGCACTGTGTGCTGGGTGACCTGACACTTCCCTCTGGTCTCTGCAACACTGCGTCGTGCCGCTGTTTGCAGGGACCTTCAGAAACTTCTGGAATGCCTGAGAGACGGTCCAAGAGACCACTTGTGGGTATTTTCTTGATACATGTTACCAAGTGATAATCATTGCCATTTTAAAAACAAATTTAAGTATGAATTTTTTAAAAGTTAAAAATAACACCGACTGCTCAGTTATCCATAGGGACTTTTTCAAAAGTCGCAACATGGGTAAGAGCCCCTGGCACTCGGGCCCTGCCTGTGCTCACAGGGACAGTCCTCTGTCGTCACAGGAGCTGCAGGGGAGGGAGATCAGAGTCCACTGCCGGGTCCGCCCCATGGTGGAGAGTCTGTTTCCACAGCAGGTAACTCGAGTCCACATGGCATGTGTGTGTGTATGTGGGTTCACTCATGCGAGCATATGCATGTCATTGTGCACATGTGCCTGTGTGCACATGTGTGTGTACATATGCATGTGTGTGCTGTGTGGGAAAAGCATGGACGCGGTAGTGAAACCGCCCACCTCCCACCTTCCTGACTGTGGCCCCGAAACAGCATGTCCCCAATTTTGGGGGGTGGCTCCTTCTCTGGGTGGCAGCCTTGCTGGGGACGAGCAGCCAGCAGGCCCTCGGGACACAGCTTCCCCATGGCAAACCCCCTGAACAGGGCAGATGAATGTTGTGGGGGCCTCACTGCCACCAGCCCTGGGTCCCACTTCTTCCAGCGATGGCAGTAGAGCCCGTGCTATTCCCTCCCCCTGCACACCCCTTCCAACAGGGGGGCTGCCTCTTTGTTACCCCAGAGACCCCTCAGGGGCCCGGCTGACGTTTCTGACTTACAGTGGTGATGGTGTTAATGAACACACAGATTTGTCTGAAATGCATTCGCTTGAGAACCACACTCAATATGGCTTCCCCCAAAGGAACAAATGCCCCCTGGAGGCTGCCCCTTGGCCCGCCATTCAATCCTCATGCTAGACCCCCACGGTCTGCCACCCCCAAGGCTTCCTGCTCGCTGTAGGTCGGTCTTATCAGTGGGGGGGTTGTTGCAAGGAATGCTCCTCACTCCTTCTGGCCCCTGTAACTTTGTCCCGTCGCTTCCTTATCTTGGGGTCCTCCCTTATCCTGCTGAGGCTGCACTCTTCTCTCAGGGCTGGGCTCAAATCCTGCCTGCATTAATAGAATGCACCTCCATACTTGACCTTGAGAGTCATTGTCCAGCCCTCGGTCAGCCCTGTAGCGTGAACCAACAATTTGCTTCTTTGTGATGGTGACCGGAGATTTTCTTCAAGACTTTTAATTTGCCTGAGAAGTGCTCGCTG
This sequence comes from Tonatia bakeri, assembly GCA_004024845.1. NCBI lineage: Eukaryota > Metazoa > Chordata > Mammalia > Chiroptera > Phyllostomidae > Tonatia > Tonatia bakeri. The sequence continues at coordinate 137,079 of PVIA01002573.1, forward strand.
CCCACGGCACATGGGCAGGCCCCGACCTAGTGCCCCAAGCACAGCAATGCGATGCCTTGGTCAGCAGCAGCCCCTGCGGGACGTCTCCACGAATGTGCTTGCCCAGGGCACCTCCACACAGCTCTTGGCACGCTACTGATCTGTTTCACTGCCACAGGAGGTCACGTGACTCTAAATGAAGGAACGTTACATGAGATTGGAAACCTAGCTTCCTGGCAGCACCCACCACCCGCCCAGCGGGCAAACGGACAGCTCACAGAGGCCTCGACACACTCATGGCTCTGAAGAGGCTTCACAGACTCTTGCTTGTGCTCTTACGTCACTCACATTCACTGGCTTTTTGTT
>PVIA01002573.1:137523-202777 GCA_004024845.1 Tonatia bakeri
GCCAGGGGACAGAAGACAGGGCATGAGAAGTGACCCTGAGGCTGGGAGACGGGACAGCGGGGAGGACAGAGACCAGCAGGAGTGAGGTGTCAGGTTCGGGAGGGAATCGGTCGAGATGCATGGTTTAAACACTGCCCCCCCCTGCCCCCCCCACCCTCCCACCCCGGTTTAGCGCCATGTCTAGAGAGGTGGATGGCACCATCAATGACGTGGGTAGCGTTTCCTGCCTATTGGTGTTGGGAGGAGTTTCCCGTGGGCTGGAACATGCCCCCAGAGAGACCCCCCCCTGGAGGGAGCCCCAGAGCAGGAGTACATGTGTGCTGATTCCCGCTTTCTCAGTTCTGGAGGGCGGCCTCCTTTCTCCACTCTGTGACCCTGTCCTCCTGTGGGACCACGGGGCTCCCAGGCTGCTGTCCTGCGCAGGGCAAGTCGCTGCAGCCTGTGGGTTCTGCCCCGATCGAATCCACCAGTGTGTGAGGAACCGAGTCAGGGAGAGAGGAGTGCAGCGAAGCACAGACTGCGGTGTGCCGCGTCTCAAACAGGCATGTCTGCCGCCGGCAAGTAAGTGAGGCCTGTCACCCACTGTTGGAGCTGGTCTGGGCCAGCCTGGGCCACGCCCAGCAGCCGGGTTGCGAGGTTAGAGGGCAGTGCATGCACGGGGGCTGGGAGAGACACAGAGATGGGACAGTGGGAGAGGACGGGGCTTACTGATTGGCTGCAGCTGAAGACACACAGAACGGAACTCACTGATTGGCTGCAGTGTGAAGATGCACAAGAACAGAGCTCTCTGATTGGCTGCAGCATGAAGCCATCCAAAGAACGGACTTCGCTGGCTTCAGTTGAAAACACAGAACAGAGCTCTCTGATTGGCTGCAGTGTGAAGGCAAAAAAGTGGAGCTCACTGATTGGCTGCGGTGTAAGGCTGCTGGGCACTCCTTGATGGTATGTCCTCAGTGATCCCAAGTGCAGACCGGGAGGCTTTGCCTGCCTGGGCCTACAGGGCAATGAGGCCACCTCGGTCTGTGGCCTCCTTGTTTAATTAATCCAACAGCAGAATGATCTCGAATTTTGTTTTCTCTTTAAAACGCACATATTTCTTAGTTTTGTCTACCGAAAAGCCCTGGAAGTGGCAGTGAGAAGCCCAGCACCCAGACCGTGGTCTCTGAGCCCCAGGCAGCGGGCGCCTTAAGTCCCCGCAGGTAAACATTGACGCTCTGGCTCACGTTCCACCCCAGCTTACTCTGACCCCCACGGAAAGCCTCTGGAAGGCGAAACTTGCCGTTAATACCGACCATTTTGAACTTAACCCGGGAGCCCAGGCCACGGTTACTGCTCACGCACACTCTGGGCCGCTCTCCAGCCCTGCTCCAAATTCCGCCGACGATGCAAATTCGGAAGTTTGTTTAAAAAACAGTTTACTCATCAAGATAAAACACTTTTTTTTTAAATTGGGACATTTTGGATTATGTTTTCAAAAATCAGCAGAATTCAAGTTGTTTCGTAATGGAACAGACCAGCGTGTGGAAGAAAAGGCTCAGGTCAGTGCAAGGGAGGGACACGCCGGGGCGGAGTCGGGGCCTCTCTGGGTTCCCAGAGTCTGTTCTCGTTTCCAGCTGCAGCAGGTAAGAGTTCGCCGCGGATGCGCCGCGCGGCGTGGCGTGCGTGCCAGCCGCAGCCGGAGTCACTGCCTCCCCACCTGCGGATTCAGCCTGCAGGTGAAACCAGCCTCGGAGAGCTGGCTCCCGCCGCGTGCAGTGCCTCCGTGGTTATTTACTGGTGCTCTTCTCCGACTCACCTCTGTGCTTTTGGTGCCAGCTCGCGGCTGCGTCGGCCTGGCTGGGCCCTGGGTTCTCCCTGACTTTCGTTCTTACAAAGCCGCCCGGCCTGACTGTATCCGACCTGAGTTTCTGAACGTGGCTCACAAAGCCTGTGGTGGACGATTCTTTTACAAGTCAAGGCCAAGTCAAAACTATTTTCAGGGATTGACGACTGCAGAAAGTTTGATGACGATGGAAAGGTTTGGCACACCTGAGGACATGTTCAGTGATCCAGTTTTATAGGATCCTTAACACGTGGCTTGTTTTTTTTAACTAGGGTTCACGGCCAAGCTGGGTCAGGGCCACTGGTGTCTACGGGGAGCACATGGCTCACCCTGAGGCAGGCTGCAGCCTGCCCAAGAGGGGTCCGCGCCATGTGGGGCAGCTGTCACACAGACCGAGAGCAAGTGACACGCTCACCTTTCAGGTCCAAACGTCCATCCACCTGCTGGGCGTCGGGGCGGCTCCAGGATCTCACACCCGAACCTCCTAAATGGAGTTCCCGGTTTCCCTCCAAGCCCCTTGCTCCCCATCCCACTCACCTGTGTCCAATGCGGGGGGTGCAGGCGGCTGCCTCTGCACACGTGTTTGTCACATGAGTGAGCAGACACACGACATGCATGCCTGACTTTGTTCCACACGCAAGCCTCTCGGACCCAGGCTGGGACGGAACGTGGCAGAAGCCAGGACACCTGAGTCACGGGCTCGGGTGGCTTCAGTCCTGTTACACTGTGTCCTGGGCCTCGGGGAGGTTTGCTCTTTTCTGATGTAGATTCTGGGGCGAACAGGGCTTTTCTAGAATTGAGATTTCATTTCTCAAACCTGGACCAATTTTGAAGAATTAAAAATGACCATAGTACCGAATGTGACTTGTACAAACTTGTGATCAGAGACTTTTGGATTTTCTCAAGGAGTTATAAGGATTTAAGGAAGAAATTGTCTTCACTTGATTCTGGAGAAGCTACAGGTGTTTCTATGTAACTGTTCCCATCCGTATGTGCTCCTAAAGAGCCACTGGCTCGTTTCCATTGTATTTGGTGAACTGAGTTTTCATACTTACTGGGGTTTGACTAAACTCTCTCCACCGGTGCCAGCAGCTCCTCAGAGGCAGCAGTGAGGTTCCACGACGGCCTGGATGATGGCAACTGCAGTGGCGTGCTCAGGTGGCCTTGCTCCTCCGCCCTGGGGCTCAAGCACCACCTCCCTGGAGGCCACAGCCACTCTAGAACCCTGATCACCAGGCCTGACCTGCAGCAGGGTTTCAGAAACAGGAGGCGGCCCCCCCAAAGCAAAGGTGGAGCACCACCTCCTGCAAGAAATGAGGACCCTGCTGTGTGCATGGTCAGAGTGCACCCCCACTCCCACCTGGCCAGGATGTGGAGTTAGGGCTCCACAGAGGGCTTGCTGACCTCCATGAGGGAGGTTCCAAGGCTCAGGGGCAGAAAGGCTGGGCAGCGCAGTGGACGAGGAGGTGTTGCCTAGGGAGGCCGGGGAAGAGGCTGAGCTCCTCAAGCTGTGTTTGCGAAAACTGGCCGTGGCTCCTGGAGTCCTCTCAGTGGCTGCGGTGGCTTTCCGAAGGGCACTGGGGGTCAGTCAGGTCCTGGCTTGTTCTTGTGGCTCTTTAGGCTCCTTATATGGTGTCCCTCGACCTTCTGGGTGAGACGTTGCAAACCTTAGCATTTTTCATTTGTTTGTCTTTGTGGTTGAAACCCCGGCCCCATGCAGGGAGGGGTGTGTCTCTGCATGGCTCCTCCTGGGGCACTGCGATCACGTCCTGGCAGGACGTCAGAGGGACGCGAAGCCCTGCCACTGGAGGGAGCCAGCAAGGCCCCGAGGCAGGCGGTCAGACCATGCCCTGGGGTTCTGCCCAAGTGACAGGGTCGGCACCCTCACCCTGGTGGGCACTAGGCCTGTGTCCTGTGTTGTCTTCAGAGTCTGGGAGCGAAGGGCATCGGAGCCGCTTCCACCATAGAGGATGACACTGGTGCTGTCCCCCGGGACTCGCGTCTCCTGAAGCTGTCCCTGGCGCACAGTAGGTGCTCAGTTGCACTCACTGGAGAAATGGACTCCCAGTGAGTGACCCCACCCCAAGAATGAGACTTCTTCCTCAGACGCCGAGCTAAGGCAGGGTACATGCAGGTCTTCGCGGGTGTCCGAGGGCAGTGTCCACACTGGGGTGGGACACGGCCCACCCGCTGACCCGGTCCCCTCACTGCCCAAGTCATGGCCGGCTGGGCTCGTTCCCGTCTGCCCTGCTCAGACCTTTCATGATGGAAGCCTGGGCTTCCTGGTCACCAGACCTGACCGGTACCTGGCATGGGGACCTGGGGCCCCCGGGTACCACAACATTCGCCGTCACCTGCTCGCTGCCTGTGAAACATTTTCCTTTGGCTTCGGTGACGTGTCTGATGTGCATTTGGAAAACATTTCTGTGGTGGCCACGTGAGGAGCAGACAGGAAGGGCAGGGGCGTGGGGGCGTCAGGCCATTTTGTCCCACTGAGCAGCGGAGGTGCCTCCAGGAGGGTTGAGGCTGAGCCAACGGCCATGTGTGTGGCTGCAGTGGGCACGGAACCACCTTTCACCTCACCTCCTGTCCCCATGGTGTCCCCCTCTGATCGCAGGGATGGCAGGGTTCGCCTCTCCGGGGACAGCAGTGCCCGGGGACACCAGGCAGACCTCACAGCGTCCCAAAGCAGCTGGAGGGGGCCCTCCCATCACGTGAGCTGTCAGGCGCCCTGAGCACCACAGCTGGGTTGTCTGCAGGGGCCAGGGGAGCTCAGCTGCATTGCTACCGGGATCGGACACTACTCCACGTCCAGGCTGGCAAATGGCTCCAGAGGGCCAGAGGGTCAGTTTTGCAGCCTTTGAGGGCCAGAGGAACTGTCACCATCACTCCGCAGTGTGGTTGGGGAAACGCTGTGCAGGCAGCTAGAGGCCGGCGTGGGGTGCCCACAGACCTTGTCCAAGGGCAGGGCCCAGGCCGGGTGGGTGCCAGGCTCCGGCAGCCTCCGTGTGGAGGCTCCACTGCTGCCCGGGGCAGGGTCTCACTGCCCCGTCTCTCCCTTCCATCAGGAGACCATCCCTCAGTCGGCCTGGCCAGCCTTCTGTCAATGAGACGTTTAATGTTGAAAGGTACGTGCTTTTCAAGGTCACATTTACAGCAAAGTCACATGGTGTGAATTCTGCATCGGGGTTTGACGTGTCTCACACATCAGCTTGTTGCGAAGGAGCAGAGGGCATGCTTTTCCACAAGCGGTGCTGGAGCACTCGGTGCACCCCGGGCCAAGAAGAAGCGTCGCACCTCGACCCATGCGTCTCACCTTCACCTGTGCATCACACCTGTGCAAAGACGAGTGGAAGTGGGGTCTAGCCCAAGGACAAAGCGCAAGGCCACAAAACCATCACAGGGGGAGAAACGCCCCCACAAGCACCATCCCTGCAAGAACCGGGATAAGCTGGGTATCACCCAAATGTGCCCCCCGATTTTTCGAGTTGGACCTGTGACCCACTTGGAGTGTGTTCTCGTAGGTTGTTTAGGGAACGGGGGGATCTCCCTCTTCCCCACAGCCCTCCAGCACAGCACGGGACGCGGCGCTGCCCCCGCTGATCCTCGACCACCCTCGGCATGCGTTGCGCTGCCACCTGCGGCTACAGCTGCGTCCGGATCTTCCTGCCAGTCCCCGCCTGGGCGTCTTCACTCGTGCCCAGCCCTAGACTGCGCTGTCCCGGGTCTCGAACCTCCAGGGTGTGTCTGACGTCTGGGATGTCCCTGGCCCCCAGGTTCTCCTCGGTCCTCACTCCGCTGTTGGGCCAGATTCCACTGTCTGGCTCCAGCAGAAAGCCTGATGGTCTCCATGCCGGTCTGGGGGAGATTTGGGTCAGTCTGCATCTGACTTTAGGGAAACCAGCATCTTCACGGAGTCAAGTCTTCACACCCCAGAGCCCGGTACGTCTCTCCACGTGCTGGAACTCAGCTGTGTGCTCTCAGCAGTGTCCGAGGTTTGCTGCGTGAGGAGCTTGGACATTCTCACTAAGGTCGGGCCTAGGACTCTTATTTCCCAGTGTCCTGACCTGCTTGGGACCCTCTCCCGTCACCTCGTCTGACCCCGTTTGTCCCTGCTGATGGCGCTGTTGCCTGCGGCCCAGGAACTGTTTGAAGGCACCTCTCTCAGCTCTGTCTCCGAGTTGGCCCTCTCCCTGTCCCGGGCGCCGCCTGGCTGGCCCCACGCCGGGCTCCCCAGCTGCTCCCTTCCTCAGGGAACAATGACCGGATGCACGTGGGGCAGTGGGGAGTTGGGAGCAGGCCTTGGGCCCTGCTCACGCGGGCGGGGGAGACCACAGTGTTTCTTGCTCAGATGTTTACAAAACCTGAAAGACTCCCTCTTCAGGAAAGGCTGCCGCCCCGCCCTGGGTCAAGCCACAGGAGACACCCAGACGTCCGGGCAGCCAGCTGCGTGCCCCTGGCTGGTTCCCAGGTTTGAACAACTGAGGGGCCAGAGCAGGCTGGCCTTTGAGAATGAGAGGGGGCAGACATCGGCCTCTGGGGGTGATGTTGAGGAACTCCTGCGGACTCTGAAGTGTGACAGTAGTGATGCAGCTGTGGTGGTTCATAGAGCCACCTTCAGAGGTGCCACCGGACAGGACAACGACACGCCCGTGAGGTCAGCTTCCCAGGCTGCGGCCGCAGAGCAGGGCCAGGCCCGGCCAGCCTCTGGTGGGAGCCATGTGGGCTCCTTACTCTTGTTGATACTTAGAGTTTTGATTGGTCGGGGCGAACATTAAAACAACGCGGGGAGGGCTAGTCCTCGTCTCCAGTGCTCTCCGCAGCCCCTCAGGGTGCACAAAGTGGCCTCGTGAGGGGTGGGGTGGGGTGGGATGGGTGCTGTGAGGTCCCAGGTCCTCCACTCCTCCAGGTGACTCAGGTCAGCTTGGTGCAGCTCCCCAGCAGACTGTATTTCAGGAAACAGTCTAAAATTGAAGCACATTTGACTCTGTACAACTAACCCCGAGCGTTTATCTTGTGTGCTTGGTTGTCTGGCCCCAATCCCCATCGCCTCCGAGTCCTGAGGTTGGGGTTGGGGGGCAGCTGTGCCCGTGGTGGGGCTCCCACCCCCTCGGCCACTCCAGTCCTCTCGGAACTGCCACCCAGTCCCTCGGGGGTCCGCTCGGGGTCTGGGCAGGCGACACTGCACAGAGCCTGAGCAGGAATGAGGCACTGCCCTTCGGGGCCGCCGGGAGCACAGGCCAGATGCCACTGGCATCGGACCCGCTGCATTGGGGTGAGGGGCTCTGGGCATGATTACGTGGGGGGCCTTCTTCTCTTGCCTGCTGGCTTTTCTCTCTGCTTTGCAAGCCACTTATAACTTGGCTTCTGCTTCTTAACATTTGTACAGCTGAGGAAACAAGTCCTCACTCTTGTCCTCTGCTAACTTGAAAAGTAATGAAAATCACTGTCCATAAAAAACACGAACTGGGACTGTTGGGGGTTCGCAGGGGCAGGGGGGGCATGCAGGAGGGTGCCGTCTGCGCCCCGGTGTCCTGCTTGGGCGCTGGAGTCCACCTCTCTGTCCCCTCTGACGGCGCCCTGTTTCCCCCTTGCCTCCCAAGCATGTGGCCCCGAGGGGTCCCAGCGAGCGATGCTTGGAGAAGTGTGCCCCCTGCCGAGGTCCCCCCTCCAGGGCGAGTCCCATGGGCTTAGGCCGCCCCTCACAGATCTGTAGGGGTGTGTGTGGGTCTCACGCAGGGTGAGAAGGGGACGCTGGGGTGTGGGCATTCCTCCCCTCCCCCGTCCGCCCTGCACAAATGCGGAGCCCAGCGCTGACTCGTGGAGGGGGGACTGCTGCGCCGCAGGGGGCGGGCTGAGCAGGGCACGAGTCAAGTGAGGTCTCTGTTGCGTGTGTGCTGGCTGAGGATGGGGGAGTGGCTGCTTTTCTTTTCTCTGGGGTTCTTTTTACATTCTAGAATGTTCTAAGGGTCTGTTAAGGACATAAGCACTGCACGGAGGGACATGACCCTTTGGGAACAGGAGCACCCCGTTGGTGTCCCAGCAGCAGGCCCAGCGCGGCCTCCTAGCGGCACCGTGACCCAGGTCTGTGCGCCGGGGTGCCCGGCTTCGGTGCTTTGGAGACTGGGCGTGGTGGGTGTGGTGAAAGCTGGCGGGTGTGGTGAGAGCTGGCGGGCCTGTGCGCCCCCCACAGCACGTGCCTGGCTGTTCCCACAAGGCGGCGGTGCAGTCACAGCGTGGAAGGCCATCTCGGCACAGCTCAACGACGGCCACTGCCAGGAGCTTCTGCCTCAGCCCTGCCCAGAGGCTCGGGCCTTGGTGTCCCGCTGGAGGAGCCTGCTGTTGGGAACGCAGCAGCAGGAAGGGCTCCTGTTCAAAGCAGGCACTGCCTCAGCATGCAGACTGCAGCGGCAGAGAAGCCCCAGCGGCTAGAACGGAGTCCCCGCTCCTGTGTCGGCCTCCAGGGACAACGCCCGTGTCGTGGCTTATGGGCAGTCAGGCAGCGGGAAGCCCCACACCATTCGAGGCCCGTGTCCCGGGGAGGTGTCTCAGGAGGACTCCGGGATTAGCCCCAGAGCCACAGAGGAACTATTCAGGGGCCCGCATGGCTGTGGGGGGCCAGGAAACCCGTTGCGCCGGGCGTGGGGGCGGGGGAGCGGGGCGTGAGGAGCCCACCCACCTGGGAGACTGGCGCCCCTGACTGCTCGAGTCCTCTGGGGCCCAGCAGGCGGCGACACCGAGTGCCTTGCATGCACATCCGACACTGCTCCTTGGAGCTGGGGGATGCGAGCTCCTTGCCGACAGTTACTTTTCCCAGAGAACGTAACTTATTTTTCCTTTCATCTCAGTCCTTTATTGTGAGAGGACATTAATCGCAGGTTTTGTCCTTAGCTCCGCAGTGACCCTGGTGAGAACCTCAACCTCTGTCCTCGCCTGAGCGGGGCACAGCAGGTGGCTTCCCTCCAGTGCAGACAACACCGCAGCCCTGGGGCTTTGGAGCCTCTGTGTGGGCACGGCTCAAGGGCACGCTGGGGGCGGGGGTGTTGAAGGGACGAGGCAGATGGGGAGGGGGGAGGAGGGCGGGAGGTTGGTTGTGGTCGCCCTGCCCTTGGCCCAGGCTCTGGGGCTCGCCCTAAGGGCACAGTCTCTATTTTAGACTCCCCGCAGTCAGCACATAGCTCTTTAGGGCCAAACCAGAGTGAGACATGGCTGGTTTTGGAGCCAGGGGCTGAGTGGAGCCCTTGGTGGGACTGAGTCCAGAGCTGGGGCCTCAGTCTTCCTGAAATGCCACGTGGCTGGCAGGGTGCCGCCGTCCTGCCGCCTCCGCTCCGGCTTCGGGCACAGCGCCCAGGTTTGGGGAAGGGGGTGGCTGAGTCATGGCTGCGTCCTCCTGCTTCCCCAGCTGCTGTGGTCAGGACACAGAGGGGACTGGGGGCGGGAGGGGTGGGGGGCTGGACCAGCCGGATCAGGTGCAACCCAGATGCAGACTTCCTTCCCAAGACAGCACTTGCAACCCCGCCCCCGTTCGAAGGCGGTTTTCTCTTCCTCCATTGTGAGTGTGGTGGCAACCAGGCTGGTGCTTGGGGGCCAGGAGAGCTTCCTGGTGGCACTGTGACAGGCAACCCCCATGTTAGGCTACTTTGTACTTTGTAACTTACGCGTTAGGACCCTGTGCTTTGTTCCTTTGTCTCCTGTATAAGGTAGTCAGACCTAACTTCCACATTAAATTCTGTAACCTCGCTTTGCCACGTAGGCAGGGGGTCCAAGGCTATTTAAACCCCAGAAAGTTAGAGATCGGGGCTCAGGATTTGGGTTTTCCCCTTGAGCCCGCGCATAATAAAGAATCGTGCTCCGCCATCTCTCCAGCGTGTGAGTTATTTTCTGCAACAGCGCAAGTGAGCCTGCTGGACAGGGAGCTGACCGCTCCCCGCCTTCTGAAAAGGGGTGTCCTGTCCCCACCTCTGGTGGGGTCTCGTGTGCCCCCCCCCCCCATCCCCAGGATGGTTTCAGAAGCTCCATCAGAGTGCCCAGAGGGCTGTGTTTCTGTCGTGGAAATTTACGACGACATTTTTGACCTTTTGGCCAAAGGCAGCGGCGCAGTGACATCGGGGTCAGGCACAAGGCGCTGACCACCGCGGAGGGGAGGAAGGAGGTGTCCCTGCTCACCGGCATGTGAGTCCTTCATGGGCCCCTCGCGCCCAGGCCCGCACACTGACCCCAAGTCCTGGGGCCAGCCCTCCCTCAGTGACGCGGCCCTGTGTGTGTTTCCGTGTTTGCAGGGGTCGCCCGTCCTCAACATGCTTCGGGACCGCTTTTCAGAACCACAGTGGAGACCAGCAGGCAGTCCTGGATCTGTCGTTCAGGGTGGATGGCACAGCTCGGCCCCCGCACCACGGATGAGGCTGAGGGGTGGTTACCATGTACGGGTGTATAGTGCATACCCATATTCTTGGGTCAAGCTTCCAGGAAAAAAATCTCTGGTTTTAATTTTAATTCAATTTATTTGTTTACATTTAGAAACAAAAGCAATGATCATATTCCAGGCTATTATTTTGCAGATTTTGCATACGGATATTATTATTGCTTTCTAGAATTAGATTTTTAATGCATAAGCATAAATAAAAGAATTAAAAACATGGCCCCATCTGGTGTGGCTCAGTGGACTGAGCACTGGCCTAAGAGCCAAAGTGTCGCCAGTTCGATTCCCACTCAGGACACATGCCTGGGTTGCAGCCAGGTGCCCAGTAGGGGGTATGCGAGAGACAGCCAATTGCTGTATCTCTCACACTTTGGTGTTTTTCTCCCTCCCTTCCCTCCCCTCTAAAAATAAATAGAATCTTTTTTAAAAAGGAAATAAAAACATTTATATAAATGTGGAATTAGTACTACCCACGTATATAACATGCATCCTTATTTTCCCTCAAAAATTTGGGTGAAAAAGTGCATATTATACATGGCAAAATACGGGTGAGTCACAGGCCCGAGGCCACTGGGTGAGCCCTGCCAGGAGACCTAGGTCCTCCTGTGTCCGTCCGTCTGTCCATGTTGTCCAGAGCACAGCTGTGAGTCACCGTGGGAGGGAGCAGGCTCCTCGCACCAGGTGAACATGCTCCCGAAGTCCACATCCCCACGTTTAGTTTGCTCACGGTGGCCTCTCCCTCATCGATGCCTGTGGGGCAGGGCCGCTCAGAGTGGGGCGGTGGGGGGGGGGGGCGGGTTCTGCCAGCTGCGTGTAGCATCCGACAGCCCGGAGGGCTCTGGGCCCGTAGACATGCACGAAACGTCTCCTGCAGGCCAGAAGCTCTGGTCTGCTGTCCAAGCTCGCTCATTCAAGTGGGGAAATAATCAAACTTTCATTTCATAAACTTGGTTTCCTAGACAAAATCTTTTAAAATCTTGGGTCCCTGAGTGTATAGCACACAAAGAATGCTTGCTGCTGAGGAGGAGAGGAGCCCTGACCCGTCCGTGTCGCTGGCTGTGTCGGGGCCGCGGGGACACCCAGGCCACAGGGCTAGGGCGCGGTCTGCCCCCAGGGTCCCGGAGGAGGCAGCAGACCCAGAGAGCTGGCCTCTCTGGAGAAAGGGTGTCCTGTCCCCGGGGGACGCAGGCCCACAGGGCACGGGAGACAGGCTCTCCAAATGGGGTGACATGCCCCAGGCACACTCTGCTCCCCAGGCCCATGACTGTGATGCCGGGAGTGTCCTGGGGGGCGCCGGCACTCCCTGACAGAACTCTCGCCCGGCCCCTGCGTCCAGTTCATGTCCCGGCGGGATGGCGGCCCCAGCAGTGCCGCCGAGGCAGGGGCCCAGGCCCTGGGAAGCCAATGGAGGGCCCAGGGGTGGGTGCTGAGCTCGCCCTCGCACGCCCCTGAATCTAGCCCAGGGACGTCAGACTTGTCACCGGGGCCACATCAGCCTCGCAGTTCCTTCGAAGGCCCGAATGTAATGTTAGGACTGTGTAAATGTAACTGGTTGTTAACTAGGGGTTGGGGGTTTGGCACTGCCGCCAGGCAGAAAACAGGTGGAGGATGGATTTGGCCTGAGGGCCTTGTGTTTACCCCCTGTGATCTAGACCCAGTAGCTTGACCTCTGACCTCAGTCCACAGCTGGTCAACAGGCTTGCGTGGGGACTGGTGGTCGTGTTGGCCAGCCCTTGCCTGAGCTATCGCCTGCTCCTCGGGTCCAGAGGGACCTGGGAGGCCTTCCTGCCACACTGATGGTATGAGGGAGATGTGGGGGCTCTGCCCAGAGCACCCACTGCCGGGATCACAGCCCCCGTCACCAAGTGGCCACCCACACCCCTCACCACCTCGGACCTGGTTTCCTGGAAACGCTTGCTGTGTCTCCCAGGCCTCTGGTGTCATCGACACCAGAAAAGTGTCTTTCTGACTTCCCCAAGGCATGGCCCCCTCCTCCCCGGGGGGGTTGGCTGGGTGGGGATGGCAGGGAGGGTGCGCAGGTGGGGTTGGGGACCACAGCCAAGGCCCTCTTGCCTGGCAGTCTTCCCACTCCCCCAAACACCAGACGGAACCGGCAGACAGCAGATGCTTGCTGTGGCTTCCCACGTCTGTCCTCGAGGCCCAGGGGAAGGACGGGAACAGGAGGCCCTGCAGCAGTTCCCCAGGGTGGTCCCTGCTCCTTGCGCCTGCTGAGCACACAGCGCCATCCCAGCCTCCCGTGGCCCCTGGCATTGGGCGGCGTCATGGCATGAGTGGGCTGGACCCAGAACGGTGAGGACAGGGGCATGTGGGCAAGCAGCCTGCAGGTGAGGCTCCAGCTTGTGGACAGAGGCCCTGGGAGACCTCATAGCCCTGAGCAGCCAGGCCCAGCCCCCAGGGCCCAGCCCAGCCTTTTCTGGGTGGAGCAGGCGCCAGGCCCAGGCACCCAAATCGGGCCACCAGCGCCCTCTTGTGGCAGGCAGGATGGGCACGGCCAGGAGAAGCTGCGGGCCTGGCTAGGATGCGAGCTCTCCAGTCCCTGCGAGGCCCCGTGGGCACAGGTGCTAGCCCACCCCACGCCTGCTGTCCAGGCTGTGCTCTGGCAGGGGGTGTGCACAGGCTGGCAAGGGGGGGCGCAAACGCAGGCGCACATGCTCAGGCCCTTCTTCCTCCCAGGTTTGAATTAACTTCGTTTTCCCTCTAGTCAGCCACTTCCCCCACATGACGGACGAGGTGTCAGAAACCAGATTTAGTTGCGTTTTGTAAAAGTGTTCAGCCGCTTTACCGGTGTGTGAAAGAACCGTCGTCGGGGTCAGATCGGAGTGCACTCGCACTTTGGGGGAGAAAGTGGGCAGTGACCGCCTCACCGAGTGTTGTAAATCACACTCTTCTTCATGAAGGGCACATACGACTCTGCACTTCCCCACCTGAAGCAGCTGTGTGCCTTACGCTTCTTTGCATAAAAAAGTGCAGGAGCCTGTGGCGGAAGAGCCTTTTCCCTCTCACTTTCGCCGAACAGCTGGGGAAAACTCCGTCTGTGGAGCTGTCTGCACGCTGGGGAGTGTGTGTTCCCCGGCCATCAGCACTCATGCCTGATGTGGGCACTCTCGCCCTTCCCCAGAAAGGGTGTGGGAACCCAGCCCGGCCAGAGCTCTGCCCCCCACCTCTAAGGCGCACAGAGCAGCTGGCTGCAGCCAGGGGACCGGACACTGAGGGGCAGGGCTGGGTGGGAGAGGCTCACGGTGACCGGCGGACACTCGGGACCACCCGACGGCAGAATGCGGGGAGGATGCAGGTGTGAGTGTGCAGGTGTGAGTGTGCAGGCCCCGAGTGCGGGGAAGGGCCCGAGGGGCCCACGGGTGAATCGAGCCACCCCATGCCCTGGTGCTGGGACAGGCCCCGCTGGGAGGAGTGCCCCCCATCAGCCTGCCTGTCATGGAGCAGCCCCTCTGGGAGCCTCTGGAAGGCGGGCCGAGCCCAGGGGCGTCAGCAGGCGGGGAGCCCGGGTGCCAGCCTCGCCCTTCTGTGTAGGGACACAGATGGCCAGTCTGCCAGACCGGCACACTCCACCTGCGGGACCAGCCTGGCAGCTCTGTGCTGTCCAGGTGGCCGGAGGCTCCCAGGAAGGGTAACTGCGAGCAGGGCCTGGGAGGTGGGGGGCAGGCCTCAGCCCACAAGTCACCCTGACTGTGAAGGGCAGCAGCCCTCACCACAGCCATTGCTCTCGGTCTGTGACACTGTCACAGGGCCGCTGACCATGCGAGCCCAGTGAGGACCACGCAGAGGCTGAGCCTGCAGCCTCGCTCCCGGCGCCACGCAGGCTGCTTGGGAGGCCTGAGCGAGGACCAGCAGCCCCTTAGAGACATGCTGGCCAGGAATCCCATCTGCAGGAACTGTGGGCCAGCACCAGGCCCCTGGCTGTGAGGGCCAGGTGAGGCTGGGTCTGGCAGGTGAGCCCTGTCTCTGGCCCCCCCACCCAGCCTGCTGACAGGGACGGGGCTCAGCCAGTGGCAGTGATCCTGGAGGGGGACCCAGCGCCAACCCAGGCCAGGAGCTCTGCAGCTGCTGCTCACAGCAGTCCACAGCCCCAGGGCTGGGACGGGTGGGCACGGCGTGAGGGGCCGGCACTCCATCCCATCCCTTCGTCCTGGGACCTGACATGTGTGTCAGCTTCCTGCTGGGGACCTCGGGAGCTCTGTGGGGACCAGGTGTCCACACTGCGGAGTGGCAGGCACTTGTGCCGACGGTCAACAGGGAACAACTGCCTGTGGGGCCTGGGGTGACGGAGCTGGGCCACCGCTCACAGGGGCCCTCCCTCTGAAGGCCCTGGGCTCCGAGCAGCAGGAGCTGCAGAGGGTCCCTGGCCCAGGGAGCCTGGGGCCTTGCAGTGACCGTGACCAGGAGGCCTCCCAGGAGGGCTTTGTGCTTGCTGCCCATCCACGCGAACGAGGGGGACGGGGTGGGGGGACGGGGGACAGAGGGAACGGAGGGGGATGGGGCAGATGGGACTCTGGGGTCTCTCCTCTGCTGGCCGTGGTCCCCAAGGAAGGCAGGACCTGCCCTTCACCTCAAGAGCTGACCTGGGAGTCAGTTTCACACCTCTGACAGGTGAGGCTGGGAGAGGAGGAGCCTGGGGTGGGGGGCATGGAGCCTGAGGCCCTGTCCACCAGGCTCACCTGGTGCCTCCAGCACAGAAAGGGCTGGTGGGGCCGACAGAGCCACACTGCTTGGGGGTGTGGCATGGCCTGAGCCCCACGTGGGTGGAGCTACGGGGCCTGGATGGATCCCTCCGAGTGGAAGGGGCCTGTGTGTGTCGAGCCATGCAGCATGGACGGACCCTGCAGAGAGGACTGGGCTGCGCCATGACGGTCTACACCACAAACTCCTCCGGGGGCTGGTCCTCCCCAGGAAGGTCCGGGGAGAGTCGGCTTGCAGACCTACTTCCGTCGAGGGCCAAGGGTCTGGGGTCCAGCCCCATGCCAAGGGGGCAGCGGCGTGGGGCGGGCACGGGGCGAGGGGCGGGCACTGGGCATGGGGCGCAATGTGGGCGCATGTCATCCAGGCTGCAGCTGTGCCGTTCTGAGTGGACGTGGCCCGAGGTTGCCTCGGGGACCTGCAGGGAGGGAGACCGAGGTGTGTCCCACAGCCACGTCCTCTCTGACTGTCTGTTTCAGTCCCAACAGAGCCTATAAGGCTGTCCCCCGCTGACCCCGCCACGTCTGTCCCCCACCCCGCCTGATGCTGACCTCCCGGCAGCCCCCTGCACCCTGGCCTCGGGCCCCCTTTGCTTGCTGTCCCTGAAGGGGATGCCCATGTGGCCACCCCCACTGTCCCCTCACTGTCTGCCTCTGGTGCTGGGGTCTCTGTCCAGGGACCCCCTGTGGGCCTGGGGGGATGCTGGGCCCAGACCGGGAGGGATGGGAGAACAGGGGGTACCTGATGCAGGGCCTCGGCGCTCCAGCCCCTCACCTTGACCAGTGTGACCTGCACCACCGCCCGGGGCTCCTGGGGGCGAGGGGCTGCAAGGAAGAGCGGGGGCATGGGGGGCAGCATCAGCGCCCCAAGTCGACAGGCCGCAACTCCCCCACCACTGGGGACCCTGAGACAGGACTGGAGGCTCCTGGGGTCAGCTGCAGGGAGGCCCTGCCCACCACCCATGGACCCCCCTGTCTCTGAGCCCCGGGTAAGGCTGCCTAGGCAGGAATTGGGGACCACAGTCGCCTGCCTCTCTCAGGGTGGCACCTGTTACCTCGTTGGTGACAGAGCTGCGGCCGGTGGCTGCACTCACCGTTCCCGGGGTCCTGGGTGTCCCCCCGGGGAGGGCGTGCACAGCTCCCCGCTGAGTCCCCGCTGCTCTGGCTGGGGCTGCAGGACGCCACATTCCCACGGAGCGCCTCAGCCCCGGGGGGTGCATCCACTGACATCTCCCCAGGCTCCACGCCCAGCCCATGGGAGCTGCCGTGGCTGTCGGCAGATAGGAGCGAGAGGCGGGAGGGGTGCTGGTCACTGCCCCCACTGTCCCCGCTGCTGGCTGGCCACAGGTCTGGCTCTAGCTCCAGCATGTCACCAATGTACATCTCCCGGCAGCACTTTTTCTCTGTGCAGAGACGGAGGGATAGCAATGTAAGAGTGCTGGGGACAGAAGGTGCCACACGTGGCTCACGGTGGCCCTGGGAGAAGCAGTGTGTGTGTGGGGGCGTGTCTCCCAGAGGTCAGGGCTCTGCCTGGCCAGAGTGACCACTAGGGCCAGTCGGGTGGGGCCTGTCACCACATAGCTGGTGAGCCCACGTGGGCCCTCGTGATGATCCCTCAGGACACTCATGTCTTTCCCAACTGGAGGGGCTGCCGAGCAGTCACCTACGCAAGCAGGAGAGCACAGGCACACACATGTGCGCACGCTCACACACGCATACCCCAGGGCCCTCCGGAGGGCACTGGGGAGTTCTTCCCCAGAACCCACCATCCCCACAGGCCTTGCTTTCAGAACTGGGCTGCAGGGGCTGCAGGGACCGGGCTAGCGCAGCTCCCCTTGACCGGACCATCTGAAGGGCCAGGGGAACCAAGACACTGCACGCCCTGGTGGGGAGGGGAGGAGGTGCTGCGGGCCGCGGTGCCCAGAGTGAGAACGGGGCGGGGGCCCAGGCAGTGCCCACCTTGCGCCTGCTCCAGCTGCTGCAACTGCCCCCGCACAGGCTGCAGGGCCAGGTGCAGCTGGTGGCTGGTGCGGAGCAGCCACAGCAGGTGGCGGGCTCGGGTGGTGCAGCCCGTGTAGTACACCAGCTTCCGGGCGGCCGGCAGCCCGTCCGGCCAGATCTCGAACCTCCTCCCCTGGACGAGGGAGTGAAGACACGGTTTTATGGAGCGGTGATGGGGGAGCTGGGTCTGACCCGTTGGCCACGCCCTGTCCTCCGCCCCTGGGCAGTGGCCATGGTTTCTCTTTGCAAGTCTAACTCCGAGTGCAGGCTGTGTAGACTTTGCAAGTCCACACAGGAGCCAGCAGGCCAGCGGGTGCCAGCGGGACCCCCCCCCCCCCCCGCAACAAGGAGCCAGGCCCGGGCACCCCTGGCGCTGGTCGGTGGGGGGCCCAGTGCCCCGCAGACGTCCCAAAGGACAAGCACCTGCCGGGCCCCGGGTGTGGAGACCCCACCCCAGCAGGACCCGTCGACACCCACCAAGAATGCCAGCTTCGCGATGCGGGCCCAGGGGAAGTCATAGAGCAGCCGGGGAGCGTGGCCCGCCTCCTGCAGGACAGCAGAGGTGGCATCCACCAGGGCTGGCCTCAGGGACAGGGCCCCGCCCTTCCCTTTGTTGGGGGGAGCTACCTGGTAGACGAGCACTCCTCCGGGGGTCAGTCCCAGGATGATGGTCGGTCTGTCTTCCTTCTTGTCCTGAAGGATGCCCCCGTCAGAGGTCGGAGCCCTGGGCCTGGGGGAGGGGGTCCCAGGGACAAGCAGGGCTCCCAGGCCCCTCCCACTACCGCTCCCTCTGACGCTGGAGGCCGGTCTCCCACGCCTGCCTCCTGCGCTTTCTCTGGTCTACTACCCACTGACCAGCCTCCTCCTAACCCCAACCCCACCCGGGGAAAGGGCCACAGCAGGCTCCGCTCCTCGTACACCCTCTGTCCCAGTGTGGGGGAGGGTCCACCTTCGTCACCACCGGGAACCTCTCGGCTGGCTCCAGCACCCAGCTCAGGGTGCGCCTGTGCCCGCTGGGGCCATGGCAGCACCACGCGAACGGGAACCGCACGCTGCTCGGGCACGGCCTCCAACCTGAGCTCAGCCTCTGGCCGCAGTTAGTCGTGGGGACCTGTCCCTCCTATCCCAGGGTCAGTGTCCTGGCCGCCCCATGGCCACTCATCTGGGTCTGCCCCCCGCCAGGGCCACCCCAAGGGGGCCTGAGCGTCGGTCTCCCCCACTGGCCGGGGGCGTGACCTTGCGCAGCCGGAAGAGGTGGAGTGGCACGTCCTCCAGCCGGCAGGCCTCGCAGATGAAGCGCAGCAGGGCCTCCCTGGGGCTCAGGCCCCGCTGCTCGCGGTGAAGAGCGGGCACGTGCTGGAGCAGGTAGGCGCTGCCCCTCTTGGCGATGATCTGGGAACCGAGCACAGGCGGGTCAGGCCTCCTGCCACCCGGCCCCGCCCTGCCCCGCCCCACTGCCTTACCCACGGTGGGAAGTAAGCCTGCGGCTCGAAGTACCGCCCCACGTGGGCCCACGCCCGGTGGTTGCCCAGGTCAGCCTGCAGTCCGTAGGCAGCCAGTAGGAAGTAGGCCTCCTCGCGGTGGGCGCACTGCGACCTCAGCACCCGCCCCTTCAGGTGGCAGTAGTACAGGCGCCTGGCCTCCTGGTCGCTGGAAGGCAGGGACGGTCTTGGTCGCCAGGGCCCTCCCCCAGCGCTTGGTCCTCCCACCCTCCTGGTGCTCGAGTCCCGGCCTCCACATCCCCAGCCACCTGCGGGGGTGGGGGGCACAGGGCACATGCTGTTGGCTGCTTCTGCCTGACATACCTGTCCCCACTCACTGTGCCGCCTCCCACCCCACAGCCAGTTACCGGGGCGCCTTCCCAAAGACGGGCCCTTTCCCTGTGAGTTTTCTGACCTAAGAGGCAGAGACGCTGGGCTCAGGGAAGAGCCAGTGGACTGTGGCTGGCCTCCCAGCCCAGGCGGGCTGCACCCCACGGCCCCCCCTGCCATGCCCCTCTGCGACTTCTCCAGAACCTGCCACACCACCCCCATCCCTCCTTCTCCCCTTTATCGCAGAAGGCCTGGAGGCCCCCGTGGCCCCTGGTGATCCAGGTCCTTTCTGGCCCTGGTCTGGGTCACTCTGGGGGGCTCTGTGTTGCCCTACGAGCTGCAGACACCCCCCAACTAGCTCAGCAGGAAGCCCCAGGTGCTGTGGGGCATTTCCCACCCAGCTGGCACCTGCAGGTCAACCTGGGAGCGAGTGAGCCCCCAGGCTAAGCAGGACCCTCGAGCCCACCCGTTCCTGCCCCCCAAGCCCCCGCCCCGGAGGACAAGCACAGCTGGGTCTGCAAACCCCACTGTTGGAGCACTGTCTCGGGGGCCTCCCGGCGGTCAGCGGTACCGTATCAGCCGCCCGTCCTCCACATAGTGCTGCACCCGGAGGAAGGTCACGAAGGCGGCCCTGGGTCTCCCGCTGCCCTGCGGGGAGGCATGCAGAGGAAAGGCCACGGGGATGGTGACCACTGGACAGCATCAAGGTCCCCGGCCATGACTGCCCAGCAGGCCCATACGCAGGGCAGGCCCTCGAGGTGGGACAGTGCAGGGACACAGCTGCTGCCTTACGAGGGAGGGCCGAGCACGGTGTCCCCCGAGGCCCCGAGGGCCTTGGCCAAGGCCGCCTGGGGCCGGCTGCCTCCAGCAGGCACGTGGACCCCCCGAGGCAGTGGGACGGCTCCTCTGCGCAGGGCCAGGACCGCCACACTGCAGGGCTGGGACTTACGTTCTGCAGCTCTCTGCCCCAGTCCTTTGAGAAGTACTTGCTGAGCTTCTGCTCCAAGTCCATAAACATGTGCTCGTCATCTGAAAAGAGAAGGGGGGTCTGTCTGCCAGCCCGTGTTGCCGCGGGTCACCACCTGAGCGGCAGAGGAGGGGCCAGCCGGGGGCAGGGGTGGCGCCGGGAGCTGCAGTGTCAGCTGCGGCTTCAGCTATGGGCTCTGCCAGTCAGCTGCCTGGGCACAGAGATCAGGGACTGACTCGGATGCCTGCGGCTGCCACCACCTGCAGGGACGCCCGCCCTGCGGTCTGGCCCTCCAGCAGCCCCTCTCCTGGAGGTGGACAAGTCCTCCCAAAGTACAAAGGCAGAGCCGCACTGCATGGTGCGGTGCGTGACTCCTTACAGCGGGAACCGTGCCTGCGTCGGACAGGCAGGCCCACTCCTAACACTGTGCCTCAGGGTCGGAGTCTCACGAGTGTGGAAAAGTGTGTTCTTTCTAAGAAGCCACTCTCAGCCCTGCCCCTGCACATGGTGGACAACTCAGTGTCCTGTGATGGGAGGTAGCACGCGCACAGACGGAGCCCCTGGCTGCTTGCAGGCATGAGGACAGGTGACAGCTGGGGCCAGGGCACAGGGCCCAGGGGAGGAGGCTGGTGCCAGTGGGTGTGAGACAGCCAGACTCAGGCGCAGCGGCCCAGAGCAGACAGTGACAGCAAGCAGGCAGCTTGCCACCAGACTCTGCCACCCAAGGAGGTGGAGCCTGGCTGGGGGTCTGGGGCAGAGCTTGCTTACCTCTGACCACACTGAGGCCAAAGAAGCGGGTGTCTCTGACGCTGGTCTTGTCGCACACCATCTGGAACAGCTCACGTGCGGTGGCCTGCACCTGCCAAGGAGCAGGGGTGGCTCCAGGTGCAGCCTTCACTGTGGCCCCCGAAGTGGGGCCTGTGAGGGGGCAGGACCATGGCGCTGGGGCTGGTGGGCGGGGCCTGACTCTGGCCACGCCCCTCAGGAGTCAGTGCTCTGAGTCTACAGTGACTGCCCTTGCTGCAGACCAGGCGGCCCCAGCCCAGCAGGCAGAAAGCTAGGGGCCCAACCTCGGGGCAGGCCTGCCTCTCTATCCCCGGGCCGAGGCAGGGTGGCCTCTGACTCAGTGGGTGAGTGTGGTGCTCCCAGGGCATCCCCCTGGGCTTTCCCATCCTCACCCAACCTCACCCAGGTCACTCAGAGGGTGGGGGACAGGGCTGGGCACCCCCCAAAAGGGGCCCAGGTGCCATGCTGGGCCCAGAGAGCTAAGCGTGTGGCTGGGCCCGTGGATCCCCGGCGATGCTTCTCAGAGGTGAGAGGAAAGCCAGCCACCCATGGGTGTGTGCTGTTCCCACCCTGTTCCCACCAGGCCTTCCTGCCTCAGCCCCTCCCAGCTTTCCTCCCACAGACCCTGGCCCACCCCCACTCCCGCCCCAGCCCCAGCCCCTTACACACAGGTGAGGGTGCACAGGCAAGGCTGCCCTCTCTCCAGGTGATCTGCCATCCACCCCATTTTATATCAGCTCATCCACGTTTCACGGTGACTCAAAATGTAACCACTTCTTAATACCAAACATCTCGTGAGTTCAAATGTACAGTTGTCTCAAATATCAACTTTTTTAAAAGTATATTTTATTGATTATGCTATTACAGTTGTCCCATTTTTTTCTCCCCTTTATTCTCCTCTGCCCTGTAACCCCCCTCCCACCAGCATTCCCCTACCTTAGTTCATGTCCATGGTTGTACATACAAGTTCTTTGGCTTCTCCATTTCCCATGCTATTCTTAATCTCCCCCTGTCTATTTTTTACCTACTATTTATGCTTCTTATTCCCTGTATCTTTTCCCCCTCTCTCCTCCCCCTACCCCTCCCCGCTGATTAACCCTCCATGTGATCTCCATTTCTGTGAATCTGTTCCTGTTCTAGCTGTTTGCTTAGTTTGTTTATGGTTGTTTTTTTTGTTGTTTTGTTTTGTTTAGTTTCAGTTGTTGATAGTTGTGAGTTTGTTGACATTTTACTGTTCATAGTTTTGATCTTCTTTTTCTTAGATAAGTCCCTCTAACATTTCATATAATAAGGGCTTGGTAATGATGAGCTCCTGTAAGTTGACCTTATCTGGGAAGCACTTTATCTGCTCCATTCTAAATGGAGCTTTGCTAGGTAGAGTGATCTTGGATGGAGGTCCTTGCCCTTTGTGACTTTGAATACTTCTTTCCAGCCCCTTCTTGCCTGCAAGGTTTCTTTTGAGAAATCAGTTGACAGTCTTATGGGAACTCCTTTGTAGGTGACTGTTTCTTTTTTCTTGCTGCTTTTAAGATTCTCTCTATCATGCTGGCTGGTGTGGCTCAGTGGCCTGAGCGCTGGCCTGTGAACCAGGGGGTTGCTGGTTTGATTCCCAGTCAGGGCACACGCCTGGGTTGCAGGCCAGAGCTCCAATAGGGGGCGTGCAAGAGGCAACCACACATTGATGTTTTTCTCCCTTTTTCATTCCTTTCCTCTCTCTCTAAAAATAAATAAATAAAATCTAAAAAAAAAAAGACTTTATCTTTAACCTTTGGCATTTTAATTACAATGTGTCTTGGTGTGACCCTCTTTGGGTCCAACTTGTTTGGGACTCTCTGTGCTTCCTAGACTTGTAGGTCTATTTCCTTCGCCAAATTAGGGAAGTTTTCTTTCCTTATTTTTTCAAGCAAGTTTTCATGTCTTGCACTTCCGCTCCTCCTGGCCCCCCTGTGATTCGGAAGTGGTATGTTTGAAGACGTCCCAGCGTCTTCTCATTCTCTCACTTTTTGAAATTCTTGCTTCTTCTTTCTGTTCTGGTTGACTGTTTATTTCTCCCTTTTGTTCCAAACCGTTGGTCTGAGTCCTGGTGTCCTTCCCCTCACTGTTGGTTCCCGGTGGGTTTTTCCGTATTCCACGGAGCGCAGGCTTCCTGGCTGTCTTCCTGTGCGCTGCCGCCGCCCTGGGTGAGCTCTCTGAGCGTCCTGCCCACCCGCGTTGGAGCTTTGCCTCCCATGGGCCTCTGGTCTCCACTCCGCTTAGTTCTTCTTTGGGTCTTGGTCTGTTCTCTCACATGGGTCGTGTTTCTTTTCTCCGAAGCGTGGCCGCCTCCCCGTGTTTGTTTCTGTGTCAAGTGGAGCTTCTGTAACCCCCGTCTTCCCGTCCCTCCAGGGCCCCGAGAGGCCCCTGTGGGGACGTAGGGATCCCGAAACCTGCCCCTCGGTTCCCACATCGCATGGCCAGCCTGGCGACAGGATGCTGTTCATATAAATGCGTCCCCAAGCAGACAGGAGACGCTGGGGGACCCACACAGGTCTCACCAGGAGCAGCGGCACCTCATTTCAGAGCACGGCCAGCCCTGTCCAGAGCTTTCCATGAACCCCTTGTCCCTGAACTGACAATGCTGTCTCCTAGGGCTGACCAGCTTTCTGGGGTCTCCTCTTCCTCTAAACTCAGCCGAAACAAGCAGAGAAAGTGGGTCCCTCTTCCTCGGACTGAGGCCAAGCAGCTCAGGCAGCCCTCGACAGACAAAGAGTGAGCGGTGTTTCTGCTGGGAGCTCGACCCCCTGCCCTCCCCTTGGAGTCCCTGGGAGGGAGTGCTGAGCCGGGAACTGAAGTCTCACATCAGGGTGTCCCTCAGGGACTTCCCTTTCTCGCAGGAGTAGGCCCCCCATCTCCTCCCCCGGCGCAGACCCCCGGTGCTGCAGAGCCACACGCCCCCTGCCAGCAGCACAGGGCACAGACCTGCAGCCCACCCCAGGGCCGAGATGCATACCTGCGAGGCCCACCCTGCCCCCAGCGGGGTCCCATCTAGCTAGTGGGGAGCGGAGAACAGAGAGGCCTTGGAACCAGGCTGAGCACATGCCCACCTCTGGGCCTCAGTTTCCCCACGTGTACAGTTGGACGAGTGACGGCTCCCGCCTGAGCCTGAGGCGGAGTGTGGGCGCCCCTGCGTGAGGAAGGGGCCTCTCTGGGTGGTGGGCGGTGCAGGCAGGACCGGCTGCGGGGTGCAGCCAGCCCGTCCACAGTTCAGAGGGACCACCAAGCACCGAAATCCCCTGGTTGGGTGAACGGAAAGCCATTGCGCCCTCCACTCAGATGACCAATGAAAGCGGAAAGGACCGTGCTGCCCGGCCAGAGGAACCCCAGGTGGGACCCGCAAGGCCCGTCCAAGCAGCCGCCACGACCCCGCCGCCCAGCGCGCCCCCACGCAGACAGCTGGCGCAGCAGCACGGGAGGGGTCTGCGCCCCGCGGGCTCGGCACCAGCTCTGGAGGGGTCCACCCCACGCTTCCCCAGCGACTCCGTGCCTCATTCCCCAAGGACTCCCGGCCAAGCAGGAGCCTGGCAGGTTAGACGCGCTTCACCACAGGGGGCGGGGAGAACAGTCCTGGAAGACTGTTGGGCTGGGGAGCCCATCCATCCCTGGAGGGGGGCGTCGTGCGAGGGTGAGCTCGGAGGGAGGGGCCAGGTCCTCAGGGCGCCGCGCCCAGACAGGGTCCTCAGGCGGCAGCCTCTGTGTTATTGATCCACGGGACGTTTACTTCGGCTGCTGGGGGAGGGCCCAGGGGGGGTTGTGGGTGAGGTGTCTCCCGTGGGTGCCGAGTCCACGAGCTGATGAGTTACTGATGCACGTCCCTCCTGAAAGGATGGCCCGGGCCACATAACAGGCCCCATGCTGTAGCTGTCCAGGGGCCGCTGCCTGACGGCCCCACGGCCTCAGAGGCCAGCGCTGGGTGGGGGTGTGTGTGTGTGTTTGGGAGGGTGGGGTGGTTGGCGAAAGTCGCCTCCCAGAAGACTGGGGTGTGGTCGGGGTTTCTGACACCTGCAGGGGAAACTGGGCCCTGCGGGGAGCTGAAAGTGGCCGGTGGAGAATGAAAGGGAAGGACGGTGTGTGTGTGTGTGTGTGGGGGGGGGTGTGCACAAACTTAACCAGTCACGCACTTGCTGCCGCTCCCTCCCCAGCGCACCTTCGGGGGAGGGGGGCTTGTGCCCTGTCTCTCCCGGCAGGAGGCTCCGGTGGCCCGCAGTCCCGGAGAATCTGACGGTCTGGTGCCCTCAGCGTTGCTTCCAGGAGGGACACAGCCACACTCAGGCCCACCCCACCCCCGACCACAGGAAGAAGGTCCAGACGCGGTGGGTTCCTTGGAGCAAAATTAACCCAGGAAGATGCCTGGCTCTGTGGGGACTGGTCAGTGCTCAGCTCCAGGACACTGGACACTGTGGGGACTGGTGGGCCCGGCCCAGCTTCGGCTACAGAGTGAGAGGGGAGCAAACACTGTGCAAGGCGGCCAGCAGTGCCAGCAAGGGGCATGAGGGCCCTGTCCGAGGGGGAAGGGCAGCGGACCCACTGGCCCCACGCGGCCCCCACGGCCCCTGCAGTCCTGCTGCCCACTCCCGCTCCCTCTCACAGTCACTCCACAGTCACCCGCTCTCCTTGCCACTCACCCCTACGACCAGCCGCAGCTGCTCCTGCGTGGGCAGCAGCACCAGGATGTCCCTGCACTCCACGGTCATTGCGCTGTCCCCGGGTGTCCTTGGGACCGGCTGCCTCCGTGGTCTCCTGCAGAAGGCGAGGGTCAGGGGCGGTGGGGAGGGCTGAGGCGCAGCCACAGCCAGCTCGCCACCTAGAGGAGTGGGGCCACGTGAGTGGGCACATATCAGGCCCACCCCTCCATCTGCCACAGCTGGGGTGTACCCCAGACTCACCCAGCTGCAGGATCCCCAAGGACGGGCGCCTTGGGGAGCTCTTGGCCTGGGAAGGCTGGCAGGAATGGTGACCAGGTTGCAGCCCACCCCTCTCGGGGACCAGGTCTGGGGCTGGGACAGGCTGGGACCGAGCAGGGTGATCGGAATGCAAACAAACAGTGTCAGGCTGGGCGGCCACCTGCCTGCCGCCTGAGTCACTCCCTCCAAGTCACTCCCTCGCACAAGGGCCACCTCCCTCTCTCCGGGGACCAGGGGAAAGGGCCACACCGAAGCCTTGGACACGGATGCCAGGACCAGGGGCACTGCTGAGGCTCCCTGAGAAGATGGAGGGGGCAGGAGAACCCCCACCCCATACTCAGTCTCCGGTGTGTGGTCACCAAGCAAACACAGCACAGCAGGGGCCACACTGGTGCCCAGACATGGGCCCCCGGAGTCTGCTGAGTCTCCTCAGGGGTGGGAACTGAGGACGACCCTTTTATGGCCCCAGGTCACTGCCCGCCTGCCCGGTGCCGAGAACTGGCTGCCAGAGGCGGGGCATGGACACTCCTGGGGACACGTGGGGTGCCCCTGCTGTCTGGCCCTGTGGGTCAGAAGGGGCAGGAACCTCCCCCACCCTGTCTGTCCACACTGCCCATACCGTCTGCCCCCCGCCCCGCTCAGGTTCGGGGCTCCTTCCAGGCTGCCCTGCAGACCCCGGACCTGGGGGCTGCAGCCCTGTCCCCACCTCTCCAGGGAGAACGCCGAGCTACTCCTCTCGGGACGTATGTATGGCTCTGTAGCTGGCAACGCAGCAGTTCCGGAAAACTGGAAAAGGCAAGCAGCCCAGAGGCCGGACGCCGGGGCTGGCGATGTCCCCACTCCCGAGCTCCCGGCTGCTCCACTCACTGGCTCGCCACCTGGGGCCGCTGACTGGAGGTCCCTGGAGCTCTTGGTAGAAGGACAACAGCGACCAACTGCTCATGTCTCATGGCGAGGACGGAGGGAGCAGGCTGCCTCCGCCACACACAGGCCAAGACACACTGACGCCACCTTCCTGCTGGACAGGTGATGGCCCAAAGGCAGCACTCACTCGGCCTCAGCTTCCCCTCCGTCCAGTGGGGCGGGGGCCCTGCTTGTTTGTGGGGTGTGGACCCCATGCTGAGTGATGGCTGGCACACGCCCTGCTGGGGCTCCTTGCCCTCCGATGGGGAGAGCAGAGAATGGGGAGGGCCCTGCGCTCTCGTTGTTGAGTGCCACGAGGCTATTCTCTGGGGCCCCTCCTCCTCACAGGGGCCTCAGGGCCCCGGGGTCCAGGGCCAGCAGAGGGAGGTCACTTCCTGGAAGGATGCAAAGGCTCCTGTCTCCGAGGGCCCCCCCGGCCGTGCCCCCACACCCGTTGGTCGCTGTGCTGTGGCTTGTCCAGAAGACAAGAGCTGCCCCGTCTGGGAAAACGGCCTGGCCCCCAGAGGGTCGCCACTCTGAGTGAGGCTCCACTTCCGAGCCCACTCGCTAAGCCTGCCTGGGGCACGTCTGTGACTTCAGGCCTGGGGGGCAGGGTGGGTGGGTCCCAAACTGTCCTGACCTGCCTTTTCACATGTCAGGGCCCCAGATGCCCTCTCTGCACACTCCTCTTCTTTCTGGAAAACCAGGCCTCGGTCATAAGACCGGCCTGCTGGGACTGTCTCAAAATAAAGCTGCTGAAACTTGAGCCCTCGAAGTCAGGGTCTCACAGGACGACACAGGGGCGCCGCTCAGCGGTGGAAGGAATGGAGCACGACACCCACCAGGGAGGGGCCAGTCGCCCCACGTGTTTTCTGCCACCACGAAACGTTCAGGAGAGCAGCACCCAGAGACAGAGTGGTGGCCTGTGGCGGCCGGGCCTGCAGGGGCCAGCACACGTTGGTGGGGGTCTGTTCGGGGCCGTGGGGATGCTCCATGAGCAGAGGGGCTGGAGGCACGCCCCGCACCTGCACTGCAGCTCCCGAGCTGCTGACTTAGGCAGGCGTGGCGTGCGGCACGTGGCAGCTCCCTCCATGAAGCTGCTCCAGTGCCGGCCGGAGCGGGCGCGTGTGAGCAGGAGTCTGTGCGTGCAAGTGCATGTGCACATGTGTGCGTGCCTGTGGCTGGCGCCGCCTTGATGGCCGTCGGCTGTGTCCCCTCCTGCACAGCTGCCACGTGATACTGAGGCTTGGGGCTGGGCCCCTTCCTGAAGGGTGCTCAGGGTGGAGTGACTCGGGGGTGTTCCTGCCCGGGGACCTGCTCCAGGAGGAGACGTGGGGTGCGGCGCCTGAGCCACCACCCCCGTCCTGGTCGCCAGTTCTGGTGGCCGGGATGGCAGAGGACCCCAGATCCCGCCCTGTCGGGACCAGCCTCGTGGTTGTTGAACTGCAGGAGGGAGTTGGGGGCAGAGGGAAGAGGGGAGGGGTCAGTCACAGCAGGGCAGCCACCCCTACCTCCCAGCCTTCTCGGCTCCTTCCCCGCTCAGCTCCGCCACTCAGCAGATTCTTGGGATTCCTGCCCTGCACCCTCCCTGTGGCTGGCAGTCCCTGCGTGAACACTGACCTCACCAGCACCCCTGTTAATTACGGTTGCAAGGTGCCCACCAGGCGGTTAGCTGTCAGAAGGACAGATGGACAAACCCTCAGATCCTGCCCCTCCCACACCTCAGCTGCAGGAGCACCTACCTGTCCTCAGCTCCATTCAGTAAAAAGCTTAATGCTGTCACCTGTCCTCAAACCAGAGCGTGTGACTATCTCTCTTTTCAGTACACACAGACCTAGAACCCCCCTGAGGCCCCAGGCCGTCCCGCCACCCCGACTCACAGGGACCTGGGGCTTAGGAGAAAGACACACTTTGGGAAATAAAGTGGGTTTTGGCAGAAGAGGCTGTGGCCCCTGGCAGTTGGGTGGCCTGGGGTGTCGAGGGAGGCCGTGGCTGCTGCCTCATGGGTTGGGTGGCAGCGTGTGCCACAGCCCGCCAGTCCCCATGAGCTCCAGCAGAGCTGCCTCCAGGCACAAGGCTGAGATGGGTCTGCCAGCCTGGGGGAACCCCCTGTGGGTGGGGTGCTGTCCCATCACCCCCAGGGCTCATGATTGCTACAGTGACAGCACGGAGCATTTTATCCCTGCTTGTAAATGCTCTACACACAGAGCCCCCACCCACCGGGGCCCCTTGATGGGAGATCCCTTGTAGCTGTGGTCACTAGGGACTGTTGCAGGTGAAAGTGCGGCCCAGGCTCCCTCCTCCAGGGAACACTGCCACCACAGGAGGGAGAGGACATGGGCATCAGTGGCAAAGCCAGGGGTGGCTGTGCTCGCCCTCCGGCCAGCTGGGACTCAGCAGGGGGCAACCCTTCCTCCAGCCGGGAGACATTTCTGAGCCCAGTGATGGGCTGCCAGGTGCTGTTCTGATAAGTGGACACCAGAACAGCCCCTCAGTGAAGGCGGTCCACCCTGCCCTCTGCTCAGGACACGAACCCACAAGCACCTCGTCTCTCCCTCTCCCGCCCAAGTCAGACGGCTTGCCCATCCCAACACGCCAGCACCTGTCTGCCTATGTTCCTGCCTCCCCCACCCAGGCTGCACCTGCCCGCTGTCCAGGCTGGACTATGGCAGTGGGTTCCCAGAGGCTCCGCCTCCTCCGCCTCTACCTTGCTGCCCGGCGCCAGGACCTCTGCACAGGCTGCCCTGCACGGAAGCCCCTTCCAGCACCTCTGCCGGACTTGGCCCCCCGGTTGCCTCCAGAAACCAGCCTGCTCTGCTGCCTGGTCCCATCGGCCTCCCTCACGGAGTGCAGCTCCGCATGTTTCCCTGTTCACCGCCTCTCTCCACTGAAGGGGGCTCTGTGACGTCTCACGGCTGCTTCCCCGCCGTCTGCGGCAGGTCCGGGCCCACTGTTAAAAGTGTCCATCGCGTGGCTGGAGTATTGGCCAGCGCGGTTCTCAGCCACTCACTGGGAGGGCTATTCTTACAGATTCGAAACTGAGGCTTGGCGCTGACCCAGGAACCCGGGTCTCCTGGCTTCCACCCAAGGCTGTACCACGCCCACTACTATTTTCAGGGACCTGGGTCCTCGGGAATCCCTCACCTGCCTGTCCCAAGCCAAGTCCGGAGGCCCCAGGAGGAGCTGCAGCCTGGCTGGTGCCAGTGCGCCCGTGCCTCTCTGCCCAGCTCCGTCGGGAAAGGGCTCTGCAAACCGCAAGGGGCTGTCATGGCCGTGCACCGCTGACTGCTCAGGACTCGGTGGGAGAAGGTAGGGACGTCCCTGGTTCTCTTCCTGGTCATTGACAGAACCTCTCAGCAACGAGAACGCTCTTGTGGAGGCCACGGCCTTTCGGTGAGGCCCCTCGAAACTTCGAGGCTAGGGCCTGCCGGTGGGGACACCCCTGACCCCTCGGACAGGCAGGAGTTCGCACCCCCACACTCTGCTTGCTGCAGCCAGGAGCTCAGCTGGGGCTGCTCTCCCCCGGAATGTCCTCCTGTTCCGTCTGCCTCCCGTCCGCAGCTCCTCTGTCCTCCAGGGGCTCCTCCAGGGGCTCCCCGGGGACCCCAGCCCTCACACGTCCCTGCTTGCTCTGCCTCCAGGGGACTTCTCAGCACCCTGTGGTCCTCATTTGGGGGGGGGAGCAGCAGGGCCCACATCTGGCCTCTTCAGCAGCCCCACCCCAGTGTAGTATCCCCTAAACCATGTGCACCTGCATCATCTAAGGGTTCACAGCGACACAGAGACTCAGGGCAGGCCCGGCGGCTCTGAGTGGCCAGAGTCTGCACTTCCAACGACTTTCTGGTGGCCCTACTGCCACTGCCCAGGGACCACACCTCAGGGCACAGCCCTGCAGCCAGACACATGGGCCCAGCAGATGCCATGGAAAGGAAGTACTGAATTGGGGTCACGTCCCACGTCCTGGGAGCAGAGGGAATCAGAAAACCCTGTGCCTCCCTCCCCCCCACCCCCCCACCCCTGCCTCAGGGCCCTCACCCTGGAGCAGCGGTGCTGTGGGAGGGGAAATGCCAGCATCTGTGCCCCGACGCCACTGCAGCGCCCTCACCAGCCGTGCTGACCTGCCTCAGCACCTGGCATGTGCTAGCTCTCTGCCGGGGCTGCCGCTGGCGCAGATCAGGGTGGCCTGCTGTTCGCTTTTGTCTGGAGCTCAAACGTCACTCAAACATGGCTCCTCTCCAGCGACGCACAGGCTCATCACCGCGTTTGCTTCCTCCTGACACTCGACGGGGCCAAGTGACCTCTCTGGCCTCTTGCCGACCACCCATCACGCTGACAGACAGAAGCACTTCCACAGCCGGCTTCTCGGTCCCGCACTCGAGTCCCCACAGCTTGGACAAGCGCTTTGACCATAGTAAATTCTCGATAAAGACCCACCCAATGGATGATGCCTGGCCCAATTGGAGACCACCACCAGGGGGACCCCTACTGCAGTCTCAGCAAGGCAGACCTGGCCAAAGGAAAGATGGGCAAAGGCAGCCTTGACCTGCACAGATCCCCCTGTATCCAGTCAGGGAGAGTGGTCCCTATGACCCACAGCGGTCAGAGCTCATGGTCATGGTCATCACATGCTCCCTCTTCAGAACGCAAGGCCACAGTCATCACATTTAGTTTTCCTGCTTCAGAGCTCAAGGTCATGGCCATCACAGGTAGCCCCCCTTCTCCCAGCCTGCAGAGAAGCACTGTCAAGGGCGATGAGCCAACACGTTTAGCATTACACTTGGCCATGGACAACTCCATCTAGTAACATGACTGTAAAACACGTCAGGGATCCTGCCAAGTTTATTCATTTGTTTTTTTACAAGGCGACTCAGATTTCCTGGGCCAACCCCCAAATATGTACTTGGTTAAGGTCAAACCGACACCCTAGAAATGTCGACCAGGACTGACTTAGTCTCTGCAGAAACTCTAGTTGGTTCTTGGATATTTGCAGCAGGAAAACCATGGGGCCTTGGACTCTCTGGAGACTGTGAGCAGCGTGTCTGTCTGAAGTGGAGCCAGTGTAACCTTGACCTTCGGAGGAGTTCCCTGAACCGCCGGCCGGACAGAGCGCTGCTCTCTGAGACAGCCCAGCCTCTCTGCTCCCACACTCAAGGGTCCGGGCTCGGTGCCGGCGGGTGCTAGGAGCAGGACCCATCTTGTTAGAGGGTGAGACAAGCACAAGAGTCTTTGTCTCATGTGCCGTGCAGTGTGGGGCTGTGCCTTGATTTTAACAGTGCCCCTCAGTGCTGGTGCTCCGTGTGGGACACTCTCACAAGAGGTCTACATTCTACAGGTGGCCTGTGTCCCCACCGGCCACCCATAAGCAGTTGTCCTTGGGCGAGTCAGTCAGCTTCTCCAGGTCCTGGGTCCTCAGGGGCCTCGCAGGTTCCAGACCAGAGGAGCTGGGAGGCCCAGGGGTCCAGTGGCACATGGAGTGCCTCTCATCAGGGACGGGTCCACCTGTGACTGGCGGCCGGGCACGAACCCCAGGAGGGGTGCGGGCAGATGGGCAGCGGGAAGAGGACGCCTGCCCACGGTGGACAAGGGCTGGGCCCCCAGGGAAGGGGTGTAGTGCAACCCGTATGCTGTCCCAAGGTCAGGGACCATGGCAGGGCCCCACAAGGTGCTGTCAGCAGGACGGTGGCAGCCTGGTCACAACCACTTGCAGGTCTTGGTGAGCCTTGCTGGGCTGCTACCCAAATGCCCCCACTCCAGGGCCTGGCCACGGACCGTGCCATGGCTGTGACTGTCACTCCGCTGGCTCAGAGCTGCGTCCTGTCTCAGCCTGGCTGGTGCTCATGGGCCTGCGGCCAGTGCTTCGGTGCTGAAGGGGCAGGTGCAGCACCTGCTGGGGGCTGAGTCAGGGTGCGGAGTGGGGGGTGGTTTATGGGAGGGGCAGACAAGTGACCCTCCTTGCTCCTCAGGCCCCAATCCCACTGGGCGCCCACAGTCACATCACAAGTTCAGCGGGATGGGAGGAGAGCTAAGTCTGGTGACCACGACACTTTTGTGAGTGACAACTACACGCCTGAGCTCCTGCCCCAAAGAGAAGAACCTTCCAATTCCAGTTGTTTGGAAACAGAAGGTTAACTTGCTGTTGAGTGCAGAGTGTGGGGCGGGCGGTGTCAGAAGGGTGACACATCACAGGAGCGCCCAGGCACAGTTCCGAGGCAGGGGGACACACCACACAGATCGGGGAGACTCCAGACCCATGTGGTGCCTCATGATGGCGAAAAACAGCTCTGCTCACTGCCAGCAGAGTATCTGGACAAAGTTTGTGCTGCACGCCCTGCCCCTCCAGGGTTTCTGCCCCGTTACTCGGGCACACCCACTCGCAGGGAAACACCCCCAAGGCCTTTCAACAGACCTCTGGGTGCGGATTAAACACACACACGCGTAAGAACTGGCAGCCACGTCTCCCGGCCTGACCTCTGCCCATGGAGCTCTCTCAGCCGCAGGAGCAGAGCCACTGTGCACCCCACGCATGGGCTGGTCCACGCTCCCCCATGCTGGCAGCGAGCGTTTCAGCACCGGGTTTCTAGGAGAAAGGAAATGCAAACCCTCCCCAGGGCCTTGTCTGGACGGCGTGCGTGGCTGAAGAGATGCCCTGAGAGAGTCAGGGCTAAAGTGGGGAGGGCCACAGGGGAGCAGGCCCCGCCCTGCCCTGGCGGCAGGCTGCCCAGCGTGCTCTGGTCTCTGGGGGCCTGCGTCTCTGGAGATTCAGCCCACGACTGTCATCCCCTGTGGGAGTAGAGCAGGCGCCAGGCCAGAAGCGGGGGGAACTGCTCTGGGCTGGCGGCTTCCTCTGAGAAGCCGCTCTCCACTCCGGGGCCCCGCAGGAGCCCCCGCACAGTGACTCCTGACCCAGGGACCCCCCTCTGGGGTCTCTGTCCCAGGCCACGGACCTCACATCTGCCCGCCAGCCGGAGTCTTACAGAAGTGCCCCAGAGGTCTGACTGTCTCACCAAACCCAGCTCGGCCCGGGGCTGGGGCCTCTTGTGCCCTGGAGTCCCCAGGAGCCCAGCCACCGGGAGACTCCTGTGGAGTCCGAGAGGACTAGACTGGGAGAGGGGAGGGTGCGTGCGGCTTACAGAGCCTGCTTTTGTCAGCACGCAGCCCAGCCGGCGGGCACATGCCTGCTCCCTCGGGTAGGACATCCCAGGGTGTGGCTACGAGGCCCTCCACCTGGCTGCCTCTTCTAGAAGGACTGGCCTGGTCTGCTCTGCCCCTCCACTGACTTTGGTCACTTGTCCCCTGTCACCCTTCTGGCCGAGGCTCCACAGCAAGGGGCCTATGTCCAGGCCTCCCAGCCTGTCCCTTGGCAGTGCCTGAAACGCCCAGCTCTGTACAGACAGTCCCCTCGGAAAGCCTTGGCGACACTCCCAAGAACCGCAGACGGCATCCTCTGCCCCCTACGCACAGACGTTCCCCAGCTTTGTGCGGCAGCCTTATTTTCTGAGCGGAAGAAAACGGACCTTTGACCGGCCTCACAGCAAAGGAAATATCAACTTTGTGCTCAAATGTTCAGATGTCATTTGTCACCTATGTCAACATCCCCCACAAACGGCCCCCCACACCAGCACCCCCATACTTCAGTGGGGGCTCCAGTCCTTCTGGGCCTTGTTGCCCTGCAGCCCCTCCCCATCCTGAGGTTTCCCCATCGCAACCTAACAGCGCAGGAAACGCACAAAGGAGGCCTAGGGCATCGCAGGACAGAGGGGAAGCCCTCCTCCAGCCCCCAGCTGAGTCTCAGGCCACTTCCAGAGCTTTAGTCCCCGGCAAGAGGAGGGAGGGCCAAGACCCGCCTCAGGGCGCAGGGGTCGCTGGGTGGGACAGCCAGAGCAGGGTAGGCAAGACTGGGGGCCGGCAAGGGCTGGGAGGAGGGTCATGAACCCTCTGGGGGGCACCGAGGGGCGCAAACCCGCAGCTCCAGGGGGCTGCGGTCGGCCCAGTGCCTCCCCTCACCTCAGGACCCCGTCGGGATGCGGGACGCCAGAACCCTGGCACTCACCTGTGGGGTCTCCGTTGGGGTCCGGGTTGGGCTCACGGTTCCGGGTCTGGGTCGGGGTCTGGTGGCCGGCCTGGATCCGGATCCGGGTCGGGGTCTGGGTCCGGGTTCGGGTTCGGGTCAGGATCAGGGTCGGGGTCAGGGTTGGTGTCAGGGTTGGGGTCAGGGTCCGGATCGGGATTGGGATCGGGATCGGGGTCGGGATCGGGATCCTGGTCGGGCTCGCGGTCCAGGATCAGTGCCGGGCTGGCTCCGTGTGGGGGTCGGGGAGCGGTCGCGGTCCGCAGGAGCCCCGCAGGGCACGGCGGTTATAGGCGACCCTGGGCGGGCGGGGGAGGCGCTCGGGTTCGGGATTGGCCGGCGCTGACGCCCCGCCCACAAGCCCCGCCCCTCCCGCCCCGCCCCGCCCCGCCCCGCCCCTGGGGCCGCGGGAGGCTGGAAGCGAGTGTGGCTCGTGCCTTCCCCGCGGGTCCCTTCGGTGAAAGGAGACCTCAGCGCCAGGGTGGACGTTAATGTGTGTGAGCGATCATTGCACGGCGCAAGTTAGTTCGCATAACCATTACTTCGTGACCCTTTCCGCGCCCCAGCACCTGGGCAGCAGGGGTGGATGGCTGAGGTCTAACCGGTGAAGTGTAGGTTCACCGGTTCCGTTTTACGGGAAGGCACGCGCGCAGCGGAGGTCGGCGCTGCCCTGAAGCTCTGCAGCTTTAACGGGCCACCACTGCACACGCAGTTCTTTGTCGCCGTGTCCTGTGTGATGTTTATACAACGCAAGGCAGTGAACGTGACCTATCTGCGATAATATGCGAATGGCCCTTAACCTTTCTAGTTGGGGGTTTCATGGCTCTCTCTCCCTAGAGAAAGGTGTGAAACTCCCAGCCAGGGAAGAAGAGGAGGAGGAAGACGGGGTGTCATTTCCAAAACTGACTTGGTCACAGACAAAAATGTAAATGCATTTTTGGGAGCGACATTAAAATGCTTGGCACACAGGAAGAGACCAGGGTTGTTGCTTGCTTGGGCGAGCCATTTTATTACATGACCAGTTGTTTGAACAATAGCTAACGAAGAGGAAGAAGACATTCAGCTTGCTGAAGAACCAGTTCTGTGGTCCAAGAAACAAGGAAAACTGCGGGTGGATGCTCCCCGTCCAGCTGGGCTGGGTCCTGTCTCGCTTTCCCTTCTGCCTTCATGGACATTCCCTGGGTGACTCGCCCTCACAGCTCCTGCTGGCTCCCCACCGGCTCCCCACCAGCGTGGGCTGCCTCAGTGAGCAGTGCCCAGGCTCCCTCTGGGGCCCTCCCCTGCAGCTGGTGGGGTGCAAAATGGAGCAGCAGAAGACAGGGTGTGTGGGTCCTTACAAAACCAAAGGTCCTCTAACCGTACAACTCGGCAGTCACGTTCCTTGGTATTCACTCAAAGATGCTGAAAACTCCCATCCACACAGAAAAACCTGCACCAGTAAGTGGAGGTTTTCACCTGCCGAGATCCCGATGGTCACAGCGGTTTTGTTCACGATCGTGGAGACTTGGAGGCAGCCAGGGGGGCCCTCGGTGGGGGTAGACGAGCACACCGCGGTCCCTCCAGACGGGGGTTATGAAGCAACGGAAAGAAACGGGCCATCGAGTCATGAAGAGACTCATGTGAGTGACTAAGGGGGGAGGCCAGTCCGTGACGGCTGCATGCTGCAGGGTGCCAACTCTGTGACACTCCAGACGAGGCCGACCTCTGGAGACAGTGCAAACACCAGGGGTTGTGGGGGGCCAGAGGTGTGACTAGGCAGAGCACAGATGGTTTTAAGCACCTGTCCCAGGTCTGAGCGTCCCTTTCGTTCAAGGCTTTGGCCTCACCGTCTCTCCCACTAGCTCTCCGCAGCGCTCAGACCAGAGTCTGAGCTTTTCCCAGTCATCGAGAGGGACTGCAACGTTTATGTGGAGGTGTCAGCATGTCAGAAGGTTGTGCGCTGTGTGTGGGAAGCGGGAGGGGCCACGGGTCAGACTCTGGAGCATTTCTTGGGGTGTGAGCACTCACAGGAGACTCAGGGTGCTCTGGGAACTGCAGGACGTGCAACGGCAGCGGCCAGGAGGGCTCTCTGCTGGTAAGGGAGTGGCAATGGGCCGGTGGGGACACCTGGAGCCTGGGATGGGGGTCACAAAGGACACTGTTGTGTCCTCCAAAAAGATGTCAGTGGAGTCCTAATGCTCACTACCCATGAACATGACCTTATTTGGAAATGGGGACTTTGCAGATGTGATTGGTTGAGATGGGGTCAGGCTGGGGATAGGACATCAAGACCCTGATTCATCAAGACTGGGGTCTTCCAAGAGGAGAGGAGACAGAGCCAGACAGGGACAGGAAGGTGGAGACGGACCTCGGGGTGGTGGGTCTACAAGCGAAGGGTGCCATGCTTGTCCCTCAGGGCTACGCAGAGGTGGGAAGTATCGTCTGCCAGAACCTGCAGAGGGAGCGCGGCCCTGCCCACCCCTGACTTGGGCCTTGTGGTCACTGCAACTGTGAGGGGAGGGATTTGGTTGTCTGAAGCTACCCAGACTATTGTCCGGTGTGTGGTGGCCCCGGTTGCTAATACAGACACCACCTGGGTGTCCCTAGGCCGTGTGGCCCGGTCTGGCTGAGGGTGGACCAGACCTGGACAGACCGGCAGCCTTTCTACGTGTGCCCGGCCATCAGGAGTCAACAGCTCGGAGCTGCCTCAAGACATTTGCGAATCGACGCCAGGAGAGCGAATTTATCACATTGTCTGGATTTGGTGCTAGAAGGAGATTCTGGAAGGCGCGGTTAGGGCGTGGCCTGACCTGGACAGGCAGCAGCCTCACTCATGCCCTGCTCCTTCTGCAGTTCAAGAGAGCTGGCCAGTGCATGGAAAGCGTAGCTTTTCACCTGGAAAGCCATACGGTGCAGCAGGGGTCGCCCAGTGTGTACTTTCCCGAGCCACTCTGACCGGGAACTGCCCACCGGGAGTGTGGGGGTGGGCAGGGCCTCTCCCAGCTCGAGCCTGGCCCGCAGCCCTGGGTGCCCTGGGCTTGCAGCCGCCCACTCCAATCTCTGCCTCTGTCCTCTCCAGGCAGTCTGCTTTGGGCTTGTCCCTTTGCCATCACTGATAAGGACTTCAGTCACCTTGGGCCCCCCTCCAGTGTGACCCCACCCTCTCCACTCACATCTGCAGTGAAGGGCGCATTCTGAGGTCCTGGGGGCTCAGAGGTCAACATGTCTTCGTCTGGGGAGGAACACAATTCAATCCCAAACATTAACCTAACGCACCCCCTCTTTAAGTCCTTGTTTCTCTGATCAGGGTTGGGGGGTGGGGCTCACCGGGACAAGGGTCAAAGGTGAGGCAGGGCAGAACGGAGGGGCACAAATGTGGAGCTGCTTCCCCAGAGACTGGCTTTCCTCTCCAGTTTTCGGCCTCAAGGAGGGGCCGAGGGCAGGAGCTCGGGGAACGGGGTGGCCAGTTTCTCCTGGTTCGGTCGACTTCTCGGTGATATTTTCTAGGAAAGGGCCTGGCTTCAGACCCACCAAGCCAGGAGACCAGCCACCAGGGCTGCATCTGTGGTGGGGGTGCCTCTGCCTTCCGCCGGCGCCAGGAGCCCAGGGCGCCGCTTCCAGCTGCGGCACAGAGTGACCTTATCGCCGCCATCAGACACTGGCAAGTGCCAGCGTTGGAGTGGAAAGACTTTAAAGCGAAATTCAAGCACTGCCTCGCGGTGACGAAGCCCAGCTTTTCAGCATCGGGAGGGGGTTGGAGAAAGGGCGAAGAGGCCCGTTCCATTGTCTTCTCACCGAGCCAGGAATAACGTTACCCAGGCCAACAGCTGAAGTTTCGCAAACGCAGACAGCCGACCAGATGGGACCCACCTCTCCCCACCCACTGGGGTGCAGAAGGGTGTGGTGGTGCATCCCGGGAAACCAGGAACTCCCAGGGGCAAAGGCCCTGGGAGACACGGTCTCCACAGCCCGGCCTGGGAGAGTGTCACCTGTCACAGACAGGTCTTCACGAGACGCATGTCGCGGCCTTCTGCCGACCTTCAGAGGAGGCCCTCCACGTGCCAGCAGCGTCACTGTCACCAGGCTGGTGTTCATTCCCTCGGTCCCCCTCGCCCCACTGCCATGCCCTTGCAGGGCGACAGAGGCCTCGTGTGGACTGCCCACACTGGCGGCCCCGCCCATGCCAGCGACCCCGCCCACACCGGCAGCCCCGCCCACAGGCTGCCATGGCCCAGATTGAAGACAGGCCCTCCTAGCTTTCGCTTTGCCTATTCTACGGCGGGCTGTCAGCCGTCAGCTCTGAGTGAGGGACACCTCTCCCCACCCCTGAGCTCCCGTTTCTGATGGGCGGTGGGCCAGACGCGGGCCTTCAAAAGCTGAGAGATATTTCTGTCTGACCATGTCCCCGATCTGCGAGGCCTTCAGTATTTTTGTAAATGTCAAATTCACACAGTGCTGTTTTTAAAAATTGATTTTTAGAGAGAGAGAGAAACGCTGACTCGTTGATCCACTTACCTTGCACTCGATGGCTGCATCCTGCACGCGCCCCGGCCAGGGCTCCAACACACAGCCTGGCAAGCCGGGACCACGCTCTCACCCACGGAGCCACTGCCCGCCGCTGAGCTGTAAGCCTTTCAGAAACCATTCCTCTCAGAGACCTTTTCTGTCTGCCTCCCAGTTTTCGGCCGCTGTGTCCTGGAGGCCCCCTGTCGAGCAGACTTTCAGTGAGGACGGATGTCACAGGTGGCTAAAATGGGGTATGGCTGTCGTCACCGCCAGCAGGGAGGGGAAAGGGAATGTGATAGGGCGGTTTCAGGCACTTGCCACTCACACCCCACATCCAGGGGAGACTTCATTCATCCCGTCCACCACGAGTAGCTGAGTCCCTAGCACAGGGGATCTCCCCCATGCCGGCACCTACAGGCAGCGGGGACGGGGGGAGGAACGGGGGGACTGCCTTGCCTGTGTTGGAGAGGGTCACGGTGGGGGCAGGAGCCCTGTGTGGCCTGTGCAGGACAGTGGCTGGCAGACCCTTCTTGCATTTCATCTGCTCCATGTGCATATCCGGAGACTCTGCTTTCAGAGAACCTCAGTGCCGCCCCTCCCTCCCCGCCACCGTCCTTCCTGCAGGAGATATGGGGGCTGACGAGCAATGGAATGCATTCCAAGAATTGTGTCTCAGTGAAACGAGACGTAGTTTTGAAACAGAACACTACACCCAGTGACTTACAGTTTCTGGTTATGGGGAGGAGAATTAAAATTTTGTATTACTTCCTGGTCAACAAGTGTGTGTGCTCTACCCAGGATGGCCCGTGTGTTACAGCAGTTACTGAGAAACAAATTGTGTATCAACACCCGTATACACACGGCTTGTTTAAGGGGGGGCTTTCCCTTCTTCAGATTCACTCGGCAGCCCGGGCGCCTCACTGCCTGAAAGGAGCGATATTACAATCTGAGTCAGAATTCTGAAAATGGCCTGGCCAAGAATTTAGAGCAATTGCGTGAACCACATCTAAGTGGATGAAAAAGTGGCCATGAAGAGAAGCAGGTGAGATTTCAGGTTCCAAACCAACGAGGTTGCAGTGGCTGCAAGGAGGACGCAGTGGATGACAGCTAGGGGGCAGCAGAGCCTGTCTGACTTGTCTGGAGACCTGGCCCCTGCCCCCTGGACCCCCAGGAACCTCCCCCAGCTCCCCAGCTCCCCCCCTCCCCTGCATATCAGAATCCAGTCCAAGCCCATGTCGCTGTGCCCTGTGCTCCCAGCCCACAGACTGGAGCTGGATGGCTCCCAGGACCCCTCCAGGGAACCAGCTAGACCGGTTCTGCCACTTAAACTCAGGGACACTCTTGGGACTACTGGCTCATTGTGAAGGGCGCCTGCCCCTCAGGAGCAGCCAGGGAGAGAGGCAGAGCCAGGCGTGGGGGAGGCAGAGCTTCCTGCCCCCTCCCCAACGCTCTCCCTGCCAGTTCCAGCGCTCACCACCCCGGAAGCTCCCTGACCTGCCCTTTCCTCTGTTTTCTTTAATCCTCACCCCAGGACACACTTATGGATTTTAGAGAGGGGGAAGGGAGGGGGAGGGAGAGGCAGAGAAACGTCGATTATGGGCACAATTGATGGAATCACTGACTATTGCTGATTGAACGTACCCTCTGGCCCGTCTCCCTTCCCAGAGGTCAGGGTTCCGGAGGGAGGTTCAAGCCTTTGGCCACCTGCTGTCTCCCTTGGCAACGAGCTGCACACTCAGGTGCTTCGCAGAGTCCCTGCTTGCCCCTCAGCAGCTCTGCCAGAAACTGGACAGAGACCAAACACGTGCATTTCTCATGATGAATCACAGACTCACAGCTGGGTGCGTAGAGGGTGGGTTTATAAAGTGGGAAATCAGATGGAGGGAGAACTCCGGAGTCCACAGAGAGGAGTGAAGAACGGAAACATGTACGAGAAAAGTAAAGATAGCGAGGGAAGAGTTAGTGCCAAATTAGCAACTTATCAGTGCCAGGCCCTAGGAGTCCCCCAAAAGCCTTAGGAAAAGTCAGGAACTATTCGGGAGCCACGGGGCGAAAGCCAGAGAGAAGGGATGAGCCGTGTGGACACCGTGTGGGCGCTGAGTGAGCGAGCCGGGCCCAGAGGACGCAGAGAAGCTGGGGAGACGGCGCGCCTGGGCAGCTCAGGAGCAGAGACAGCGCCCCTGAGGTCTCCACGAGGCGGGGCGGCAGCCCTGGGGCAGTTCTCGGCTCTGCTCCCCCGAGGGGCAGCCTGGGAGGCTTTGGGGACATGTCCCCTGCACCCCACAGGCCACGGGCGCTCACATGCCCCCCCGACATCACCCACAGAGCACGCTCAGTGCGGCCATGCCCTGAGAAGGGGCCCAGGCCCTGAGCCAGCCGTCAGGGGGACAGCATGGCATTCCCACATCAGCTGCGCATGCGCACAGGCCCTCAACCCTGAGTGGGGGGTGTGGGAGCACCATGGGAGCCAGAGCCACCGCCAAGGCAGTGCCAAAGGCCAGCTCTTTGCAGCAGGTCAGGCAGGAGAGGGCCCAGAACGAGTCTGCGCCTCCTTCTGTGTGAAAACACTCTGATTTCAGCCGACACAGACAACTTTCCCCTCACTCCCTGCTTCTGTTTTGCCCCCACAGGTCCTGCACTGGCTCCCAGCACCACATTCGGTGGCCTGGGTCCCCACCAGGCCCGGCTGTGTCCACCAGCCTTGGATCTCGCCTCCGATGGGGCTGTGTCCGGCTGAGGTGTGTGCTGTGCACAGGACCCCAGGCCACCCGCCAGCGGGGTAGGGATCGTTGTCCTGAGTGGGGGTGGGGTCGCCAAGGGAGCCTGGACCCAGCCCACAGGCCCGGTTTTCAACACCAGGAACCGTGAGGAATGGACACGCACTTGGCACAGATGGCCACTCCTGAGTGCCAAGCGGGAACATAGACACATTTGTTGCCGACGTTGAACAGGGTCCACTGCGAGTCTGAGAGAGACCAGAAATAAAACATCGATCGCAATGACTAAACCCAACCAGATCCGGCAGATTTTGATCTAGGGTTACAAATGGGTGCTTTTTAAGGACCAGCACTGCCTTATGGAGTTGTGGGACTTTCGAGCCAGGTGGTATTGCTCTGAAGTGAGACGGACCAAGTTGCAAACACCCAGCCGTTGACACAGAATTGTGTTTTAATTTTGCAGATCACCTGCGACCAGCCTGGGGAGGTCAGGGCGCCCTCTGGTGGTAGCACGGGGAGCCACCACAGGTGTTTTCCCTACTTCTGGCGGGGGTGTTGCCTGACCTCTGGTGCCAGGAGCCCCCTCCTTTCGCCCCGGCTGCTCACCACTGTCCTGCAGCCTCACGGCTCCCAGGCCCGGCTCTGACTGGCCTTCACTCCTCCCACCTTTGGGAGCCCACCGAGAAGGGCCGGGTGTGTGGTGTCCATCCTCCCTAATGAGATCGGCCCTTCAGGTGCCCCCAGCCTGCTGGCTCTGACCAGAGAGGGTGGAGGAACATGCCACAGCGCAGGTCTGCCGGACTGGTCCTCAGGGTTGTGCCAGGTGTTCTCAGATTTCTGAGTTCTTCCGTGGGAGTTCTTCTTTTGTTCGCCTGTCACCGTGCAGGTAAGTTTGCGTTCCAGCGGTTAGAGCTCGGCTTCTGGGTTCAGACGTTTTCCTCTCCAAGTATCTAATTCTATTTGGAAAGCCTCACATCAGCCATGTTCTTTCCTCTGTGGCCAGTGTACTTAGTGGCACAGAGCCACCAGCTTCCACTTAAACACTCTGTTACCACCTTCACCATCACCACCATCATCACCATCGCCACCATCATCACCATCACCACCATCATCACCATTACCACCACCACCACCATCACCACCATCACCACCATCACCATCATTATCACCGTCACCATCATCACCATTACCACCATCACCACCACCACCATCACCTTGTCGTCAGTCATCACTATCACATCAACACCTCTTACCAGAAGGCTCTTGGGCGGCGGAGTCAGACTCCCACAGTGGCTCTGGCACACAGA
The DNA here is from genome assembly GCA_004024845.1 of Tonatia bakeri. Lineage (NCBI taxonomy): Eukaryota > Metazoa > Chordata > Mammalia > Chiroptera > Phyllostomidae > Tonatia > Tonatia bakeri. The sequence continues at coordinate 180,462 of PVIA01002573.1, forward strand.
CCATGTCTGCGAGGTTTTGAGAGCCACAGCACCTGCCCAAGGAGGGTTCTGTGCCGATAAAGTGGCACCAGGCCTGTGCAGTTGCTGAGTGTCAGTGTTCGTGGGCCGCTGTGCTATGTGTGGCAAACGCCCTCTGAAACGGTGTGACATGGGCAGAGGCAAGTGTCTATGCACATTTCAAACTTTTATTTGACATATGAGCTCATGCAATGACAGATTTTGCTCACTTGAATGGAGGCAGGTGAGGACCATGGAACGGAACAGGGCTGACCCAGGGGTCGGGAGGCCTGGGTCCTGAGCCAGCTCTGCCTCCGGCCCCAGTCACAGGTCGGCAGGGCCAGCTCCACCAGGCAGCTCCCTGCTACTGAACCTGGCGCCTCTGCTGTCGTGAGATGCTGAGGCTGATGCCGAGCCCCCTCGGGGCAGCCTGGGCCACCGTCCACTCCTCACTCCCCTGCCACCCAACCACTTCGACGATTGACCATCCACCCTGTTTTAAAAACAAAATTAAGAGTTGCATTTCCCTATTTTGGACATTCCTTCAAAATAATTTGCTGAGATGAATTTTCAACGAGGAAAATGCCCTCATCGGCCACAGTTGTTCGGCTGCCACAAAGTGCAGTCCGTGCAGGAAAGACGGGAGAATCGCTCGAATCCTGCTCCTCCACCGTCCATTTCTGGCAATGCTCCTGTTTACTCATTTATTGCATCTTTTGCTCATTTTCTATATTCCTGGCCAGAGTGTGAGCTCCGAGTGGGCAGGATCCTCGGTCTGTGTGGTCCATCAGTGCACCTGCGGGCCTGGAGCACGCAGTGGGCCCGCAGGACGTGCTTGCTGCGCGGGACGATGGGTCCTCCCGAGACAGTGGACAGTGCACGGACTGGCAGCTGGCACAGCTGCTCCGCAGGCCCGGGCGTCTCCGCACTCTCCCGCCCTTGCCTGCAGTCCCGGAGGCCGTCCTGTGATGTAGGACACTCCTGTAAGGGACACAGAGACATTGGAGAGATGTCATTGGGGGGAAGGACGCGGTTGTCTCTGGAGCCCACTGGACCCGCCCCAGGGGGCTGGTCCTCTGCAGGCAGGTGGCCCAGTGTGCTGAGCCGGGCTCGATGGCTCGGTTCTGTTGTCCCTTATTCCAACATGGCTGCCCAGTGGTTCTCAAGGGTTTGCTTTGTTTTGTTTTGATTTTAAACACAAAAAGCGTCTGCTGGATGGCAGATGCCTGTCTAATTTACCATCTAAACATGATGTAAAGCCCATGCTCTGGAAATGGGAAGAGGAGAGCTTTCCCACAGCACAGCCTCCCAGGAGGCCGCTGGTTACCTTCCATTTGCTGATTGAATCGCTGGGCTCCCAGCAGTCCCGGTAAACCCTCCTAAACCCTTCAATTAATCAGGCTGCTGGGATTAAGCACGGCGGCCAACCAGTGGGCTTGGAAACTCTCTCAGAGTGTGATTGCTTTGTAGGTTAAGTGAAAATATCAGAGGAGGTGAGCCTGATCTCTTTCCCACCCAAGATGCAAATAAACAGTGTTTGACGCCCACAGAAAACTGCGGGGAGACTTTTAGGAAACTTCTGGGGGCAGCTTGCTGGGGATTTCATAAATTATGGGTTCTGGAACCTACCTCTGAGGGTACTTAAAATACCTCGGTCTTGCCAGTCATTAGAAAGGGCCTCCATTTAAGGAGGAATCATGGAGAGTATAAATACTGGGTTGGCCAAAAGGTTTGTTCAGGTTATTTTTCTTTAAGACAGCCCTAGGAGCACTTAGTTGTCTTTAACTTCCTTCGAAACAGCATTGTTAGACTGTGTTGTGGCAGCTGCCATATCAGCGTGCATTTAAAAAACTCATAAAAATTGGCAAATTCTGTTTAGCTATTTTAGTGTTGAAGATGGAAGAAGATAGGCAACCTTTCCCGCACATTATGATTTATGATTTCAAGAAACACAACGGAAACACAGATGGTCTGTGCCGTGTGTGGGAAGGTGCTGTGACTGAACGAACGTGTCAGCAGTGGTCTGCGAAGTTTCGTGCTGGAGGTTTCTCGCTGGACGATGCTCCACGGCCGGGCAGACCCTCTGGAGTTGATGGCGATCCAACCGAGGCATTAGTTGAGAACAATCGACGTCATGCCCACTGGGAGAGAGCCAAACACTCAACGTATCCAAATCAATAATGCTATTGGTGAAAACGAAAACCGTGTCTTTTATCTTATGGAAGAGACCATATAGACTTCTGGCCAACCCAACATCTTCGACTTCGTGCTTGGATTCTGTGCAGACGACGTGCTCGTGTGGTGTCTGTGGCATTACCCCTAGCGACAGGGTTCACTCAGCATCGGCTTCCACATCAGTACATTCATTTTGCAGCGGGAGCCCCGGGCCCCGGGTCGGGGACCTGCTGACTCGCAGGGTCGTGCAGTGGTGTCTGAGCACCCTGGGCCGGCCCTCCTCTGATGCGCCCCGCCTCGCCACACGTGGCTGTGATGTGTGGAGGGTTTCGACCACAGTGCCTGGGGCACTGTAGGGGTCCCCACACCAAGGGTGTTTATTATTTCTATCCATAGTGAAAGGTTCTGTGGGCAAAGCCTGGATTTTCTGTTTGGTTTTCGGTTTTTGCCCCTATGTCCAGCAGGTGGCAGTGGAGGCCTACGAGTAACTGGGCTGCGGGGGATTTCCTGGAGAGGTGGGTTTGGGGTGGGCGCTGAGTGTAGGGTGTGGTGGAGCGCAGTGAGCTGGGCAACCATTTCCCAGGGTGCTGTGGGGAGGGGAGGGGTTCCTGCACCAGAAGGAAAGCAGTGCTGAGTCGGAAGAGAATGTCCTGAACATCAGAAGAGCTGTTGCTTCTTCGGTGTCTCAAAATGTAAATGTCTCTCGGCAGCCTGAACACCGCGGAGAGCGAACGTCACAGGTTTGAAGATGCCCCAGCATGCGTCCTTCGGGCCTCGCAGCAAGACTAAGTGTGGTCGGCACCCAGGGTGACTCTGAGCAGTGAAGCCACACTGTGCAGCACTGGGGAAGGGAAGGTGCCAGCGATGTGGGGGAGGGGAGCCCCAACCTCCGAGGATGCGGAGGGAAGACCGGCAGCAACCACTCCATGAGGACAAACCCGTGCCGCCCTGGAAGCCGCGTGGCGGCAGCGACAGAGTGTCTGGGCCGATCGGAAATCATGAACAATGGGGGCTGCGTCTCAGGGCCCGATTATCAGGCCTGTGGCCGGGGGAACACGTGGTGGGTGGGCGTCTCACGGCTGTTTTCTGGGCAGGTTGGAGTGGAGGCAGCCAGACCCTCCTCTCTCCGGCCTGTGTCTTTGGAGGGAGCTCCAGACAAAGCAGAATGGGGGAGCAGTGCACTGGAGCCTTGTTTGGAGTCCAGGTCATGGGCAGAACAGTGGGCAGCCTCATTTCACGGCAAGGGCCCAGGCCCTCGTGTGGTCTCCATGGGACAGACCTTGGAGTGGGCAGAGTCCTAAAACGCACCGAGTACCCGCCCTGCCTGCCCAGGGCCCACCGGGGGTGGTTGGTGCCCACCTCTCCCTGCCCCTCCTGGGGAAGCCGGGAGCAGGGCTCACCCAGGCAGGTCCCCGGGAAGCTGGGCTGGAGCAGCCCCAGCCTCTACAGACAGAACTGCAGCACCCAGCGGGCCTCAGGGCTCTCAGGCTCTGCCGGCCGGAGAAGCCAGCTGCGGGACCAGCCCCCGCCCGCTGGGCGCGGGCACACTGCCCTCCGGAGAAGTGAGCTGGCATCCGTGAGGGGCACACTCTCCTCCCCAGGGAGACGCAAAGCCGGTTAGTCACCCGCCTGTCTTTCGCTTCTGACGAAGCAGCCAGTTCTGACAAAGGTGCCTAATCCTCTGTCAGAGGCCCCGCAGGAGCAGCTCTGGAGAAGAAACGTGGGTGTGACCGGCCTCGTCCTCCCACGAAAGGGGCCTGGCCGTGGAGGCTGAGCTCCAGGCCCCACGAGACGGCAGTCAGCTCCCTCGTGGTCCTTAGACGTGGACCCTCAGTGAGACCCTGGGACAGCCTGGCGTCTGCCCCGGTTCTGAAACTCGAGCCCCGGGAGCACCCCAAGAGGGCCTCACTCGGAGCTGTGCTGGTGGTGGCGAGCCACACTTTTCACTGTAACATCTTTCAGCTTTAAGTGTCCACGTTGAAAGAGAAACTTCGTCTGCATGAGCAGCAATCAAAACCCACCCATGAGATGAGAACACACCCACCCCTGCACACACACACTCACTGGGTCGCACTCTCCTCTCTGACACCCCCAGCTCCCCGCCCAGGCACCTCGTGAGGACCCACGGAAGGCCGATGGGGGGGGACCCAGGCAGGGGAGGACCCACAGGGACCGCGTCTGCGTTCCAGCTCCAGCTCCCACCCCTCGGTGGCTGTGGCCCCCCCACCCCGAGGCTCAGCCTGGTTACTGCAGCGCGGTGACGCCTCGCTTACTCTGCAGCTGTGCAGGGTGCGGTCCCACTCCTGAGGCCTCGGTCTGGCTGCACACGAGGACAGTCCCATCCTTGGTAGCTGTGACCTGTGCCTTGGTGTCCCCACTTGTGGGACAGGGACAGCAGTGCCTCCTTGCAGCTCTGTCAGCACCGGCACCGTGGTTCCACGGGATGCGTATCTTCAGCCCTGATGCCCGTGTGTATGCACAGGCATGCACAAGGGTGCACATGTATGCACACACATGCACAAATGCACACACACACGGGCATACTGAGGAAACGCCTCCTCGCCTGGGGCTGGTGTGCGTGGTCTCTTAGATTTAACCCCTGAAGTCCATCGGGCAGGATGCAGGTGTGAGTTGGGTTGGGACGTATGCTCCTTGCGCTGTGTCAAAGCTTCCTCCCAAGGAGGTGACAGGGAGCGCCAAGGTCGCAGTTCTCTGCCATCACGGCGACCTTGACCTTTATCTCTCCTGACCGTTCAGAGGACAATGATGTTAAAATCCCTCTGAGTGACACTGGCTACTGTCCTGCGTCCTCGAGAGCGCAGTGCGGCTGTTTCCCGGCAGCTGTGGCTCTGGCAGCTGGAAGGGGTGACCGCAGTCTGCGCAGGTGGAGGTGACAACAGCCTGGCTGTCAGTCGGCCAGTTGTCGGCTACCATGGGCCATCCATTGGGGGCGATTCCGTCAGGTGCAGCTGCGATGCTGAATCTCTGGCTCCGGGCACCGACCTAGTGAGGGAGCCCAGACTCTGCCTTCTCCGTCCTGGACCCCGAGCTCCGTGCTACACAAAGGAGACTGTGCTTGGGATGCTGGAGCAACAAACTCACCACTGAGAGAGCTCACCGTCCCTGTGCGGAGCAGGCCCTGAGTGCAGGCGCCTGGGCCCTGGCCCGGAGTTCCTCTCCAGGCCGCTGGTGGGCTCCACCGGGTGGGGGCCCCCTGAGGGCCTCCTGGGCACCTTACGGTCTGTGCCCCTGACGGCGCGAGGTGACAGGTACTGGTTCTCCTGGGGGGCAGTGTGTTTGGCATGGGCCGGCCCCCAGGCCAGGGCGGGTGAGTGCTGGGTGCCCCGGGCCTCCTCTAGGACACGAGGTGGGGTGGGGGGCAGGTCACCCTTGTGAGGTGTTTTGGGTAAATTATGTGAAGGGATCTGAGAAGAAAGGGACCGGAACCCCCAAGTTTCCAGTAATTTGTTTGATTCTTTCCCTCATCCCCACAAAACCTGCTTTGGGCCCTGACTGGTATAGCTCAGTGGATTGAGCGTGGGCTGCGAACCAGGCATCGCAGGTTTGATTCCCAGTCAGGGCACATGCCTAGGTTGCAGGCCATGTCCCCCAACAACCACACGTTGATGTTTCTCTCTCTCTTTCTCCCTCCTTTCCCTCTCTAAAAATAAATAAATAAAATCTTTAAAAAAAACCAACCTGCTTTGGCGCCTGCATCCTCACAGCTGGGCTCCCCCAGTGAGGCTCCTCCTGCCCAGGCTCCTCCTGCCTTTCGGGACGCGCTGGTGGTTCTGTCTGTCTGTCCGTCTGTCCGTCAAGGGTGTGGGGACATGTCACCTTGTCTGCTCCGGAGCCCCTGCGTGGGCAGAGAGCCGTGACTCGCTCTCTGAGTGTTACCCGCTCCCACCGGAAGGTCTGGATGTGACGATGCTTTCCCACCGAGTTGTGTTTCCTGCAGCACTCCCTACCGTGTCACGACAGGGCGCTTCTGTCTACTGTGGTTCGAGGTGTTTTCAAAAAGCAAGAAGACGACCTTCACGGAACCCTGTGCAAGGCCCCAAGTCTGGGCTCCAGATGGGAACAGCTGGTGAGGGCTGAGGGCTGGTTTGCTCGCAGAGGTTGGTCGGTGCCCATCGCTGGGCTGTCCAGCGGACAGGGACATGCCAGCGTGCGTCCTGACGCTTGTGCTTCTAAACCAGAGAGAGAAAAACGGTGGTTCTTTCAGCCACGTGGATATTTATTTTACCTCTTTGTGACTCCTTCCTTTCGGGATCCGGCTCAGGTGCACATCTGCAGGTTGGGTTTCTTCTCGTGCCTCTGTCTCCCGGAAGGACCGAGCTCGCCCGGCGCTGTCCGGCGAGGTGTCGGGAGTTAGCCAGGGGTGCGGCAGGCTGCCCGCGGGTCGGCAAGGACTGGCCTGCTGGCCTCCTTTCTTTAAGTGGAATGTAAGTCTACCGGCGTGTACTGACTCGAGGTCTGGTGCCGGACACAGAAGAGGGTGGCGTGACGAGGAAGCCGGATGCTTGTGCTCCAGGCGACCCTGAGGGTGGGGAGAGGGCCATCATCGTGACATCCCACCTGCAGGGCTGATGGGTGCTGGACAGAGAGGAGGCAGCCGGTCGTTGGTGTCTGAGCAGAGGCCCTGGTAGAGGCTGGGAGGCCAGGCTGCGGAGCAGGGCCTGTTGGTCACACCGTGCCGGAACTCTCCAGACGCTTGTCGGAGTGTGGTTGGCAGGGTCTCATCGGTGCACTGACGGCCCGGGCCGGCCCTGGTCGGCATGAGGTTTCCCTGGGGAAGGCCGGTGTGCTGGTGGCACAAACTGGCGAGTGCTGAGGGCAGAGGCAGCTCTGGAGCCCTGGGGGCCCCGAGTCAGGAGGGGTTGGGGGAGCGGGCTCTCGGGTGCGAGGAGGGACTTGCTTGTGGTTCTGACTGGACTGGCTGATTAACCGCAACCGTTCTGGGTGGTTCCTCGGAGAGTCGGGCCATGTGGGTTGTTCCCAGTTACACTCCTGTTGGTCCCGTGGAAACTTCAGGAAGATGACGGAAATAGCCTCGCTGCGGCTGTGAGCCCCAGGCCGCCTCCTGCTGAGGGGCTTCGAGCAGCTTCAGCCCCAGAGAGGTGCCAGACCTGGCGTGTGCAGCTCTGAGGGGCGCAGAGGCGTGTGGCTGCCGACCGGGGCCTTCAACAAGCCACCCGGTGCCCGGGAGACTAAGGCCCTGAGCAGGCGGCTGGCTCAGCACCCTGGTCTAGGGGCAGGGGGGGCCCTCCTTCCTGACTCTCCACTGCTGGGCTCCTGTTGGTGCTCTGTTTTCAGGGTCCCTTCGTCGGTTTTCGTGTGGAGACAGGAACGCAGACGCACCTGTGTCCCTGGGCAGGTCCCCGTCACGCGCTCAGAGCTGGTTTCTGGGCCCGTCCTTCCTCCAGGTCTGCGGGGGAATGAAGCCCGAAACTTCATTTCATCCCCCTTTTGGGTTACTTTCCTGGTTGCTCGGTAACATTCAGATTTTAAATACATCTTTTAAGGTTCTCTGTGGGCTTGTGTCTCTGTCTCCCGTGGGCAGTTGGCCCGTGGCCTTGCCCACTGATGGAGTGAAAGGCTCCATGTCCATGGGAGCTCTCGGTGGGGTGGGCGTGGGAGAGGTGGCCTTCCGGGCCACTCCCTTCCCCATGTGAACTGTAGGGTCCCTGTGTCCACATCTGTGCGACGGCCTCTGTGGTGCCGCCTGTGATTTTCCTGAGTCTGTTGACCCTTTGGGAAGGGCTGACATTGGGACGGCACCAAGTCTTTCCACCCGAGGACGTGGAGTGTTGCTCCGGGGGGTTAACTGTTGTTGACAAGGAAGAGAGCAAAGGGAATCGGACTCGGTGCTCGGTGAACTGGGGCCAGGAGCCTGCTGGCTGAGCTGGGAAGCTGCAGCATTTACAGACTCATTCCCACACAGCAGGGGACGGCCACCAAGGGAAGGGAACCCTGAGAGCGCAGGACGCCTGCCTGGGGGCCCTGTCCGCCCTCCGGTACCGACTGCTGGGGGCACCGCAGGGGGAGGAGCCTGACCACGGAGGCCTGCCAGTCCAGCTAGGGGTGGGCGGTCCGAAGCCCCGGGAAGCGTGGGACGCTGACTGGTTACTGCGCAAAGGCTCCCGGTTCTCACCCCAGGGGCACAGAGAAGCCGTCTCTTTGTCTCTGTCTCTGCCTGTCTTGCTCTGCCCATCAGTCACGCAGACGCAGCCGCCGGAGCAGGCGGGGGCACAAGCCGGTCTGCGGGCTGAGCTGGTCCTGGGCCCCTGCAGGATCTCCGCACACTGACTTTGTGTCCAGCCCTGACTTCTGGGGGGGCGGGGCGGGGGAACGGATGGAGAGAGGACTCGGGGCAGCACTCCACAGCACGGTCCCCAGGCGGGGTCCTCACGATGGCCCCCTGGCGGTCCTATGGAAGGGCTGGCTTTCCTCTGACAACAGAACGCCCCTCCGTTTATCTAGACGTTTGTGTCTTCACCACGTTCGTTTTCCTCGCCTGGACCCTGCGCCCCTTTTACTGACAGTCTTTAAGCACTGCTGTCTCTTTTCTTAACGCCAGTGTCAGTGGTATCATGTTTTCATTTCCCAGTGCCACAGTGCATTGCTGGAGGCCTCGGCTTTCTACTGATTATTTTCCCACTTTCCACCCTGTCATGTGGGCTGACGAGACCTCAATGTGACAAAGCTTAATGAAAAGGTGGATTTCAGAGGACAGGAGTGACTCAGGGTTCTCAACAGGCCGCTGGGACCACGTCACTGCATTGTCTCACTCTTACCTCACGCAGGAGGCTCCCTCTGTTGCCGTGTGACTGAACTCCCCCGGCGGCTCCCCTGGAAAGGGCTGGAACGTGACCTCATCCTGGGCTGGACCCTGACCTCACCGCCAGCTGCTGCCCCGCCCTGGGTGGGGCACGCCTCCCTCCTCGTTGTTCCTGGAAGGGGGACCTGAAAGGCTGCTCCTCGGCACTGCATGCTGGGACAGAGTCACGGTCTCTGGGTGTCTGCTTGGCTAGGGAGCCGTGCCGGCCTTTCCCGGGCCTTTCCCATGAAGGAAGAGCGGCCCTCCATGACTCGTGACCCGTCCCTGGCTGTGTGCGGAGGCCTGGCCCCTGTCCGACCTCCAGCGGTCACCCCTAAGTGCCCCGCCTCTGGGAAGCTGGCTGTCCACCCTCTGCAGGTGGCCCCATTCCCCATCCTGGGGCCCCATTTCAGGGAAACAGACTGTAAACCACTGCCAGTCTTGAGCGAGCTAGTCGTGGGGTCAGGTCACAGGTGGGGGGCAGCCCATGCCCCGGTCAGGCCCACAGGGTTCACGGAGAACACTTGCAAACCCTTTTAAAACATGGACAGGACCAAGCATGTAACTTGGGGGCCCCGTGTACAATGAAAATTTGGGGTGTCCTGTCCACAAATCTCTGAGAACTTTAAGATGGCGAGAGAGCACGTCACATCGGCACGGCTGTGGGTGCTGGCGTGGCCAGACCTGTTTCTTGCCCAGAATCCCCACGAGAGCAGGCAGTGGTGCCCAAGGCCCCTGCACTCCAGCCCGACAGCCTCGCTGTCCACAACTTCTGTCCCCGCTGGGGCCTCACCCCAGGAGCCCTGTGGGCACCCCGGCCCCCTAGCGTTCCTGGGGCGGAGGATACCCCACTTCCTGGTGACCTCCGGGTGCCCGTCTACCCGGGAGCCACCAGCCAGCTTTGGCTACTTACACTTGGAATAACTAAAGTTAGATGACATAGAAGCCACACGTCCCAGCCTCTCGGGTCGCATGGGGCTCAGCACACAGCACAGAGAGAGGCGCCCCCTCCTTACAGAGCGCCCACCCTGTGGGACCTCCCCCACAGCTCTTGGTCCTAGACCACAGCTCCTCCCTCCTAGCTGCCTGATCCATGGCCACCGCACCCCCATGTCTTCTGTGACTGGCAGCCTCGCCCTCTGATGCCTGGTGGGCGGAGCCTCCAGGGCCCGGATATCTGTAAGGCAAGGGGGTGTGTCTCTTCCCCCAGGTTAACACACAGTGGCCAACTCCCACATGACAGATGTTACAGGTTGTTGTATCTCTGTTCTTGCCTGCGTGTCTGCTCCCGACTGCGATGAGGAAACAGATCAATCCATCCACTGCTGGCCCAGGGGTGGCCCCTTATACCGCCGGACAGAGCCCAGGGCAGAGTTCCATGTGGCCTGCTTCTGAACATGTGCGGCTCCGGGGGGGCCTTGCGTTTACGCCTTCTTACCTCCCTGGTGACAGCACAATGTCCGAAAAAACTCCTTTACCCGGAAAACTCCTGCCTGCACGAACAGGGATGCCCACCCCACAACCCCCCCCAGTGGTATCGGGGCTCTTCCGCAAGTGCATTTAATATTTGCGGGTTCGGGTTCCGCATGCTCCAGGCTGGGAGAAAACGGGGTGAGTTCCAGTGTAAATGACCAAGGGACTCGACTTCTAGTACCCGGGCTGGAAGGAGCCGGCCTCGGCCCAAGGGGTGGAGTCTCTCGTGCATGGGCGGCTGTGGAGCAGAGTGTGATTGGTGGTCTCAAGCTGCCTGAGTAGTGATGTCGACACTGTGCAAATCATTTTTTGGATGGGGCCAAGTGGGCCATCCCTTGCCTGTCGGGGGCTGTCAGAGGGGACCCCACAGCACAGCTCTGGGGGGAGGGCGGGTTCTGTGATGTTCCCGGTTCCCTCCTGCCTTGGAGCCCCTGCCCTCCTGCTGTCGGTGAGGATCTGCCAATGGGCCTCAATGCGGGGCTGCCCACCCGGCATGGGCGACTACGGGGCCTCTGCGGCTCTGTGAGGAGCAAGGCCCCACAGGCCCATGGTGACCGCACACCAGGCGGTCTGAAGGCCAGCCCCAAATTCCTCTGATTCCATGCTCGTTGGACGAGGACACCCCAGGTGTTCACTCCTCGAGAACTGTGGCCTCCTGGCGATGGTCAGGGACCCTGTTAAGATGATCCTGGCTGAGTGCGGCCCGTGCTGCTCTGAGGTTGGTGTTCAATGTTGCAGGGGGGCTTCCCTTTCTGCCAGCCCCTGCCCGGCGGGCCAGCCTCTCTCCTTTCTGAAACTCACCCCTGGCCTTTGCATCCCCAGCAGCCTGCAGCCGCTCGGCCCCTGGGAATGAGCCGTGGAGTGTGGATGGCGTGGGGACAACCACGGAAGTAGTGATTAGAGAAACATAAACAGTAATAGAAATGCAGCCGCATCCAAAGGAGCCAGAGCTGCTGTCCCTGCGCCCCTGATCCTCAGACCCCCAGAAGTGAAAACGGCACAGTGACTTCTGCAAGGGGCTGGTGCGACCCCGTGTCCCCAGCACCTGTTCTCAGAGATGACAAGGGAGCAGAAATGGGGACCGAGGAGCCAGTGACTGCTGGACTCCAAGTTAGAGTCTCTGTCTGGAGTCGGCATCGCAGTGTCCTGTCATCTGCACCAGTAGAAATGCCTTCCTGCTGCGGATGGACTTGTCCCCGCTCCCTGTCACAAAAATGCCCCTGCCTGTGTTCCCTGATGGGGACAGTATTTGGGCTTCTGCCTGAATCAGTGATTCCCAAATGGCTACTCTGATTAATCTGAAGTGAAAGCTGGTTGCCTCTCACTTTGAAAGCCCTTTACTTTTAGCACCATGGAAACAACACCCTGGGTGAGTGATTGCCTCTCCTGGGGTCAGAGTGTGGCGTTCCCACAGGTCAAGTTCCCCAGGGGCAGCCAGGGGGTGTGGGGCAGGCCGTCCTGGCCTGGTGCCCACCACCGGCCCCTCGCCTACCCGCCCCCCAGCACCAGCCCCAGAAAATGCAAATCATGGGAAACACAGAAGAGCCGCTGGAAAACTGAGCTCAAGAGGAACAAATATGCAAACTAAGGACACACCAGGGAAGACCAGGCTGGCCAATCCAGCGGCTCCACCTCCTCCGGCCCCACCCAGCTCCCCGGGGAGGCTGCTGGTGCTCCCGTCCCGCCCTGCCTCACCCTCAGTCCCAGTTAACAAGATGCAAACTGGGGAAAACCAGTGACCCTCAGGAAAGATGACAAATTATAAACGGTTTCACAAAATCCAGTGCTCTCTCCCCAACCCCCACCCACAGCTTTACTCAAAGGGAGCGTTTGGGTAGATATTTCACCTAAATCCCAGCCCTCACAGCCTCCTCAGTGGCCGCTGGGAGTTTAACGGCTTTGTCCCCAGCGCCACGGCCAGGTGGGGCCCTGTCCCCTGACGGAGAGCTGTGCCCGCCCCGTGGCCGTGGTCGCTCCCCACGGAGAAGCTGGCCCCCACCCGGCTCCTCTCCGAGACCTGCTCTGCCACTGACGCAGACACAGTTCGCAAAAGGCTTTTCACTGTTTCTCCTTCTGCCACCAACACACACAGGGCCTCCTCCACTGCTTTGTGTCTCTGCCTCGGCCGAGGTCACATTCCGGGGCTGGGGCAGCCAGTGACAATGGCTCAGTCAAAGCCAGGCTTGGAGAGCTCTGTGGGGGAAGCGGGGAGAGGGCTGGGGGCCGAGAGGAGCAGCCCGTGTTTTGGATGCTGGAGAGGCGGGTGCTGCCGCTTTGTCCCGCACCCCTCGAGCAGGCAGACACACACCGATGACTGCCACCGGCCCACCTTGGCTGGGAGCCTGCTTCCAGCTCAGAGGCCAGTGCCCTGCCTGCTGTGCCCAGGGCCTGGCCACCCAGAGCCAACCTGGGTGGTCCTGGGTGGTGCCTTCCTGTCGACGGGTGCAGGGACCCCAACCCTAAACCCAGCAGAAACTGGGTGAAAAACAGGCCTCCTTCCTTTCTTTGTTTATTTACCCATCTGTGGAAATACTGGGCATGCATCCAGCATTTGTGTAGACAGGTGAATAAATGTCACAAATAGAGTTCTTTGAGCATCTTTTGTGTTAAAAATGTAAAGTTTGAAAATGCTACTTGGGCACTTCGGCTTCGGCAGCCACAGAGGAGCAGCAGCCATGGCCGTGGGCCTTAGCAAGGGCCACAGAGTGACCACGAACCTGAGCAAGCTGCTGCCGCCACCGCCACAGGTGCCTCACCCAGCACCCCGAGTTCACAAAGGACCCGAGAGGCATGTGGCTTTGCCCCCCGACCAGTGGTGCACCATGGAGCCGCCCAAGGTGTCTAAGGACAGGAGGGCCCTGCAATTCATCCAGAAAAGGGGGGGACACAGAGGAAGAGAGAGGAGCCGAGCGTGTCCTTGGGGCCACGAGGAGGGCAGGAACCAATGAGGACGTAGCCCCCTCCCCTCTGTGTAAATAAGCCTGTTCAGAAAAAAAAAAAAAAAAGATAGGGAAAGAAATTGACCAGCCGGTAATTAGAGATGGAAACGTGTGTGCAGGGCAGAGGGCAGCAGTCCCCGAGTGAGTGTTGATGGACGGGGCACCTCGCAAACAAACCACAGGCAGCCGAGGGTGTGGGGTGCTGATAATCGCTCCCTGCTCGTGCAAACACAAACAGACCCGCTCAGAAGTCCGCCAGCCCAGAGCTAAGTGGGTCCTCGAGCCGCTGAGACCTGACCTGGTGTCTGCTGACCCTTGCGGAGTGGGGGGTGCCTGGGCCACTGGACCCGCCACTGAGCGTCTGTCTCTGGGCCGCAGCCGCTGTGTTCATTGTGTCCCAGCCTTGTTGACAGTCTCAGGATCAGATCCTAGGCCCCAGGGCGTGCCCCCCTCACCTGCAGGGACGCCCAACCCGTGGCCTGGTGAGAGGCAGCTGGGCCCGGGGCTGCGTGAGTTCTGGAGGGACCGTTCTCGGGTTGGAGCAGGGTTTGCACCGTGTTCCTCCTTCGGCTGACTCGGTGTGAAGAGAAGAATGCACAGACCTTGCTTCGTAGAAGGAAGCTGGCTCTTTGCCACTCAGGGCCCAGACCTGCTGGTCTCGCTGTCTGCTGAGTGACTGCAAATGTCCGTGCGTAACTTCGTCCTGATTCACATGCTCGGTAAACGCCGGCGGGCAGCTGCGCGGGAGGAGCTCTGCGGCCAAGGACACGGTCCCACCACGAGGAGCACGCCCCCTCCAGGTGGGGTCACAGGCCCTGTCCTGGTCAGGTTCCGCCAGGGAGTCCCCTGTCAGGGTGAGTGGAGGCCCCCACGTGCCCCACACTCTCTGCGCTCCTAATTCCAGGTGCCCGTGTGCCCCTGCCCACCCTTGCCCCCATGGTGGGTCTACCCTGACTCGGTGAGGGGTCCCCGCTGTGCTTGGCAGGGGGTGAGGTGGGGCCATGGCCTTCGTGACTCAATGATGAATTAAATGACTCGCTGTGCAAAGGTGTCTCTGCCATAAGGTGTGACTGTGTGTGTGCATGAACAGAACCTTTTAAAAATAACAAGTCTTACGTTCTCCGAGGTGCCGGTGAAGGAGTGGGCTTCTGTCTGGGCTGAGGGGCGGGGCCTGCGGCAGTGGAGGTGAGAAGGGCCAGGCACTTCCAGGAGGGGGGGCCCTTTACTCACCAGGGTTTGTCTCCCCAGGAACAAGCACCCCGAGCCCCTAGGAGGGAGGGCGCAGCTGTTTTGCGCAGCAGGGGGAGGCAGGCGGAAACCCAGGCGCCCTCCCTTGGCTGCAGGACATGGCCCATTCCCCCCGGGACAGCCCTGCTGACGACAGGACCGCCACACATTCTGTGAGGCTCTAGAGCTTTCTCCGCCTGTGTGCAGGGCTGGCGGACCAGGTCTGTGCCAGGACAGAGCGAGGATGGCCTGCAGCCGGCCGCCTTCTTGGGGGTCAAGGGATGGGACCTCGGGCCACGCTGGACCTGGCTGCTCTTGAGTCACATGTCTGCTTTGGCTTTACCCAGCACATGCTCCTGAGCTCTTCCCTACACCTGGCGGGGGCAGGCAGACAGCAAACAGCGGGTGACCGGAACCTGCCCACACAGCCAGACCCCGGGACGGGGGACAGGGGACAGAGGGGCCCATGGTCTGTGGTCCGCCACTCCCCAAGGACGGCCAGCACAGGTCCATTGTTGGAGGCGAAGACGCGTGAGTCTAGACGGGATCTCTGAAGGTTTTGTGGCCAGAACACGGGGACTCACAACACTGCAGGGGGATGGACTTAGGGGAAGGGACAGCAAAGCAGCTCCCTGGTCCCTGCAGGGCAGTGACAAGATGTTAGGTGGGTCACAGAGAACCGATGGCCCAGATGCAGCGGAAATGAACCACCCCCTCTGTGAGAGTCCAGGGGGCACTGAGGACGCAGCTCTACTCCCTGCCCCAGCCCCTCTGCCTGGGCAGCCTCTGACCTCTGACCTCCAACCTCCGACTGGGTCCAACCCAGACTACTTGCTCCTGCCTGGCCACCAGGGGCCCTTCGGGAATTCCTGGCCCGAGCCGCCACTAACGTCACCCCCAAAGCTGGGGGTGTGCCTGCCCTTAGAAAAGGTGTTCTGTTGGAAGAACTGTCTGTCCCTCCCAGGTTTCCAGGACACCCAACTGCTCCAAAGCACCATAAACGACGTTAATTGCCGCCTATAAATACTTCTGAAAGTGGGTTCCCAGCATGGCCCTGTCCTTTGAGAAGTACCCCCAAAAAGAAACCTCACCTCCCCTCACTCCCTTAAAATGTGTCCTCGCTTTCCTTCCAGTGACCTGAGAGTTCTGCTTCTGAATTGTCAGCTCAGCGGTCAGAGATCTGAGGGGAGGAGCCCTGGGTCTCCTTCTGACATGAACGACTTATTTCAAACCAGCTTCACTTCCAGAGGAGCCTTTGTCTATAGTCAGAAAGGTGCTCCAGGGTCTGGACAGCAGCCACACAGAAGTGCCCGAGGGCGTCTTCCAGGGCGCCCAGGCTGCAGACACCACCCTCACCTCCACCCCCTCCTTCCCTGTTCCTCTCCTCCTTCCTCTTTGCCTAACGACTTCCTGAGCCTTCTGCCACGGCTGTGCATTCCTTTGAAATGATGGAACAATTGAAGCAAAAACAGGTCCGCTCTGAATTGGAGGAAGAGAACCCAAATACACGAGACAGTCTGGTTTTCAAATAAAGAGTGGCTCGCTCCCTTTTTTTTAACCACGTATTTTCTTTCTTTCTTTATCCCTCCCTCCCTCCCTCCCTCCCTCCCTCCCTCCCTCCCTTCCTTCCTTTCTTTCTTTCTTGATTTTATTTATTTAGAGAGAGGGGAACGGATAGAGAAAGAAACATCAGTGTGTGGTTGCCTCTTGTGTGACCCCTACTGGGGACCTGGCCTGAAACCCAGGCATGTGCCCGGACAGGGAATCGAACCCACGACCCTTTGGTTTGTAGGCTGGTGCTCAGCCCACTGAGCCACACGGCTTCACCACGACGTACCTTCTTGCACCATTTCCATGGATCACGTCAGTGCTGCGTAGCTGTGACTGTCCAGTGTTTCGGTCTCACACAGGCATCGAGTTACAAACCGAGGTCGAACTCCAGGTCTCCTTGGCCCCCTTAGGAGCACGGCACGACCCGAGTTCTCAGGCTCGTCCTTTCATGTCTGGTTGACAAAATGGTGCGGGAGCAGGTGGGAATAGACAGGGACATTCACCCGGTGTCGTCCTTGGAACAGCCGGGAGTGGCCCCTAGCTTCTCCCCGCCTTGGCCTGAGGCGGCACCGCCCAGACCTCACTGTGCCCCTGAACCACCGGGCACCTTGTTAGAGGCCTGGGGGGGCGGGCCGAGACCCTGAGTGCGGGGGCCAGCGCCTGGGTGACTGACGCTGGCTGGTGGGCGGCGCTTGGCTCCAATAGGGGCCTGCAGATGGAGATGCTGCCGGTACGTGGACGTGGCTGGGAGCAGGGCTCAGGCCCCGCCGACACCGTTGCCCCCGACTCGGACAGCAGGGCAGCCCAGGCTGTGTGTGGGGTTGTGGCTGGGGCAGCTTCCGCTGCGGAGCTGGGAGGAGCTGACCTGGGCACTTACCAGCAGGGAGCCCTGGGCAGTCTGGGACTGTCGGGGTCTCCATTCTGCAGGGCTTCTCTCACACACGGCACAGCGTGGCCCCATCA
This sequence comes from Tonatia bakeri, assembly GCA_004024845.1. Taxonomy (NCBI): domain Eukaryota; kingdom Metazoa; phylum Chordata; class Mammalia; order Chiroptera; family Phyllostomidae; genus Tonatia; species Tonatia bakeri. Next base: position 197,607 of record PVIA01002573.1, read on the forward strand.
CGGGCGTCCAGTGCCTGGTTCCGTGGCCGTCACCTCCACCGAAAACCCCACACATGGTCCTGCCCCACACGGTGCTGCTGGCCCCACCCCTCAGTTTCCACCCGCCGTCTGGGCCACCAGCTCTCTCTGCACAGAGTCACTCCCGCCCCTTCACCTCCAGCGGCTAAGAGACCTCCAGGCAGAGAAGACACCTGCACCTGTGGGTGGGGCCTCCCAGAGTGGACCCCACCCCCCTCGGCGGTCCGTTCCGTCAGCAAGGTGGCCACGCCGGGCAGGGGCTGAGGACACAGGGGGATGCAACGGGAGCAGGCCCTGCCCTTTGGGGGGCCCGGAGGCCGGTCGGCTCTGTGCCCAGGGTCCCTACTTGCCGCAGGAGGAGTGGGTGTTGACAAAAAGCTGCAGGTTTCCACTTGCAAGTGCCTTTGCCCATCGTGGTGGCTCATTGTCTGCGTGCGGGTCCGAGTTCTTTCCCTGCCTCTTGTCATCACTCACCTTGTCACCTGGTCCGCTAGGGGCTTGTGTGCACGCACAGCTATGTCATTGTCCAAGGGTGCCAGTCACAGGAGCCAAGTGAGACCAGGTGAGAGTCCTTCATCAGCAGCCACCTTTCATTGCTCCTCCTCCCAGTGGGAAGCAGCCCGGGAGCCTCCTGTTCCCAGGGGCATTCACACACATTAGTTTGCTCTGCACAGGGAAGGGCCCAGTACCGGCAAAACATGGGCCTCTGAGAGTGTGGACCTCCGAGAGCATGGGCCTCCGAGAGCGTTGCAGGGAGAGCGGCTGACTGCCTGGGCAGGTGGGGCGTTAGGGAGACAGTGGGCCCTGCGGGTCAGGTCTCGTCACCAGGGGAGGGCGCTCTCACGTGGGAGTGGCCGAGTGCTGCCACAATGGTGAGGAGGGGACGCTCCACGACACAGGTAATGGGCGTGGGGTACGCTTCACTCCCGGAGCAGCCCTGACCCCCTGAAGGTGGAAGAGGGGCAGGGCTCCAGGAGGTGTCCCTGCTTGGTGTCTACGCCTTGTTCCGGAGGGGGAGGAGGACGGGTCACCTTGCAGAGGTGACAGTGTCCAGCCGGTCCCCTCCGTGGCCCCTTGAGTGATGTGACAGGCCAGGCTCGAGCCACCACGTGACAGAGCCCCGTGGGGAGGCACAGCGAGGCCAGGAATGAAGGGGCATTGTGACCTTTAATGAAAACGACTGGCTCTCAACACACAGAGCATTTTACACATGACATTAATTTATTGTGCTGTGACAAGGCGAGGCTAAATTGGAATAAATGATCCTATATTCGTGAGTCTTTTCTTGAGCCTGAAAACATCTCAACTTAAATGAAAATCACACTTCCACTTTTAAAACGTCTCCTTGCCTGTGCTCTTCACAGAATCCACTCTTGGAAGAGCCCGTTTTGGCCCCACGTCCGTCCCCGATCCTGGGCCCGGACGTGGCGTCGGCTGCTGCTTTGTGGCCTCGCAGGAAGTCTGGGGAGAGCAGCGTCCGCTGAGCACCCCGCAGACAAGCAAGACTAATGGGCGTCTGCGTGGGCGCCTGTGGCTGCTGCAGGGTCTTGACTTTCAAAATATTTATTTAAAACAAATGTTTGCAGGCCCATCTAAAGGCCTCTCCGACTTCTCTTGACCCTGCACAACCCCCCTCCCAGCACCTGCTCTCTCCCTGGGCGGCGGGGGGCGGGGGTGGTTCAGACTTCAGAGGCCTGGGTTTGTGCTTCCGGAGACTCTGAGGGGTCAGTTTTAAACATTAACCTGGCCCAGTCCCGCTGCGCGTGCCCACTGAGCCTGCTGCCGCGGCCGGGGTCCTGGGCCAGAGCCACCCAGTCCCGAGCCTGGACCGTGGGGAGGGGTGTGGAGTGCAGTGAACCTTCCTCCTCTCTAAGACGCGCTGACACCTGGAGAGTGGGTCCCCTTTTGTAAGCAGAAGCTTGTCATGTGCTGCCCAGAAGCTGCTTGTGGTAAATCCAGCACAAGGCCCAGGGCGTTTTGTGTTGGGGGCGGCGCTGGGGGCCCAGAGTATGGTCCAGAGGGATGGGCTCGGGCGGGGGCGCTTGTCCCCTAAGAGTCCTCTCCCAGTGCAGACGCATTGTTCAGAGATGCCTCCCTATGAGGGCAGACAGACAGAGTGGTGCCCCACCAGCCTCATGTGCCACAGGCCTGCCCGCCTTCTCCCAAGTAACGGGGGACATAGAGAAGACACAATGAACCACGAGCCTGGATGCATGGGTTTACCGCCTGTGGCCCCACAGAGGGAGCCAAGCTGCAGGGCCCTGGACCTGTGACCTGGGACATGGGCGAGTTCGTGGGAAAGGACCCCAGGTCAACGGGCCGCTGCAACCGTCCCTGTCCCCCTGACCGTGAGCCCAGGGTGGGGCTGCGGGGCGTCCTCCGCCTCACCCTCACAGGCCACAGGGCTTTGCTCAGGAGAAACGCATGGGCCTCTGCTTCCCAGTGAGGCGCGAAGCACTGCCTTCCCCTCCCCACCCCCACCCTCCAGGCTCTCTGGCTAAACTGGCTGGGCAGTGAGGCCCAGGGGTCAGACCAGCCAATGTGAAAACAGCTAACGGCTCCGCGGTGTCAGAGCCCGGGGCAGGGCATGGGGCAGAGAGGCAGGAACCCACGTGACCCTGCATTGCCATCTCAAAGGGGCTGCAGCTGGGTTCCATCCGCAAAGCTCGGCACAGCCCCTCCCCTGACTGGGCCGAGAACCCTGTGGCCCCGGGGAAGCAGCCGCCACAGCCAGCCCAGGCACTCAGCAGCTGGCCAACAGCAGCGTCGGGGCCTGGACACTGGCAGGGTGAGGGGCAGGCCCAGCCAGAGCAGAGGGCCTGGCCCCATGAGTGGTGCTGGACTGCGGGCCGTGCACCTGTTGTCGGGGTAACAGTGACTGTGGCCAGTCTCTGTGGGGACCCGTGTGGGCTCCAGAAGGCGGGCTCTCCGACGTCACTGGCTGCCCAATGGAGTGAAAGCTGGGCCACAAGCATGGGACTGTTCAGAGTCAAGTGCATCGCAGTTCCCCTGTTCCTGCCGCGCAGGGAACACTTCGGACGGCAGATGTCGGTGTCCATTCGTTGTTAGCATATCCAGCTGTTCTCTGCACCCTTCCCCTGGCAGCCCCGACAAGTGCAGGGGCCTTGCTAGTAAAAGAAGCCAAGCCTGGCACAGACCCAGGGGGAGGGTACGAGAGGGCATCCCTGTGGGCAAGGCGCCCGGGGCTGCTGTAGGCCACACTCTGGACCAACAGGGGATGGCGGCAGGGGCTGGGCAGTGGGGGCTGAACCTTTCAGTCGCCCCCCCCAAGGCCCCACCCTGGATGCCAGAGCCATTCTCGGTCCTCTCTGGAGCTGGCAAACCTCCTTCCCCGCAGGTCCAGCCAGTTCCCCTGCACAGCCATCACTTTGCTGCCTGGAGAAGTTCCCCCAGCTCAGCTGAAAGCCACAGAAACCAGGATGTTCATGTTGCTTGGCCCTCGGGGGCAGGAGCTGATCACAGGTAGCACCACAAAGCTCTGTGGGGCTCCTGACAGACACGGTCCCTCCTGGTTGCAGGCTGGTGGGGCAGGGCCGTGGCCCAGTCCACACTCGTGCGGACATGCTTGTCAGCAAAGAGAAGTGGAGGGTGAGCGGCCCGGGGGCACAGATTCTAGCTCAGACTGTCCCGAGAGGTTTCAGTGGCACCGTACGTGCCACGTGGGCTGTGTCGATGAGAAACTCAGTGCCGGCTGTTCCCGAGAGCTGTGACTCCGCAGGAAGCGGGCAGTCCATCTCCAGGATGGCTCTGCCGCCACATCGGCCAGTCTGAGCAGGGGCTAGAGGGGAGGGGGCATTTCCCGGGTGTCCCTTCTGCTTCTGTAGCCTTGTCTTTCTCTTTCGGGGCCTGGCCCCAGAGGACAAGCCACACGCCTTCTCGCTTTCTCACTTTCTGCCCACATTGCTTAGCGAGCGTCCAGCTCTTCCCTGCCCCCAACCCTGGCTGGGGCCTGCCCCACAGAGCTGCTCTGGGGATCCCCAGGGCTGCGGGGGGCCCCCGTGTCTGAATGAGGGGTCCCCGCAGCTGCTCCTGCCTGTGTTCCTTCTGTATTTCCCCTCCAGCCAGGAAGGAGTAAGGGTAATCTTCCCTGGCTTCCCCCCAGTCACTCCCCCTCGCTGGTCGCCTGCCCAGGCCTCAGCCCTGCCTGGGTCGGAGGTCAGGGTGCTGAGGAGGTCACGACCCGGGAACAGAGGACCACTGTGCCTGGAGCCTGGCCTTGCTGCTGGCTCCGCCCTTTCTAGGTGTCCCGGGCAGGGGCCTCACCCTCTGGTATTTTGTTTTCAACTCGACTGTCTCTCTGAGTCGGGAGGGAGAAGGACCGGTGCCGGGCGTGGGGCAGGGTCTCCCCCACGTGCTGGGCCCCAGGCAGGCGCCCCCGGCACAGGTGGCACTGTGGGTGGGGGCACTCTCCTCCGTGCACAGGGTGTCGCTGGAGTCTGGGAGTGTTCCCAGGGCCTGTGGTGTCCCTGCGTGCCACCCCGCCCTGTGCTGCCCAGGCTCGGCTGCTGAGTGACATGCCAGGGAGAGCGACGTGATGCTGTCCCCTCCAAGACTCTCCTCAGAGCACACTTGCCCTCCCCGGTGTCCAGGGTAAGACGGCACTGTCCCTGTCCCTGCCCGGAGTGCACAGGGCAGCCACCTGCGGCGGCGTGTGGCACCCGCAGCAGGAAACAACTAGAGTGTCTGCAAGCAGGTGGGCCCTCTGGGGGTGGGGCCTCTGGGGGCGGGGCCTCCGGGGATTGGGCCTCCACTGTGCCCTGTATTGCCTTGCCTCTGGTTTAATCCTTAATATAAATGACTGGCCTTGTTTAACCGGCCATTTAACTTCAGAAATCCTGATTTCTGCGAGGTCTGGAGGGGTGGGGCCTGCACGCAGGGGCTGAGTGGGATGTCGCGGGTCCCTACGCGGAAGCCCCTTGGCGTGTGTCCCCTGTGGGGTGGCAGACTCTCCATCCTCCCCCTGCTGGTCGCCACTCCCGGCCGCACACACCTTAGCCACCCCCACCCCAACCCCGTCCCCCAGCTGCCAGCTGGTGAAATCCCACTGGAAGCTTGAAGCGCCACCTGCAGCTTAGGGTGCTGCTGCGGCCTAGGCGGGGTAGGGGGGCGCAGGAAGCATGTGCGTGTGATGC
>PVIA01002574.1:0-52247 GCA_004024845.1 Tonatia bakeri
TCACAGCTAGGAATTTGAAAATGAAAGTGTCAGATTATGTTGGCCACTTCTCTGTCAAAAGCACCCCTAAACTTGTTCTCCAAAGAAAGTGTATGTTGGCGATTTTGAACCCATAGTTTCTAATTTGCCTGACTTCTGTAACTTAACAGAAGTAATTGCCATACATTTTTGTCACCACCTCCAAAGAAAAGCCATTTTAAAAAAACTGAAAACTATAAAAACTGGTTATAAATGTTATTTTTGGAAATCTAAAATTTTCTTAGTAAGTGTGGCTACCTTAGTATAAAAATATTCTTTTAACCTTTGCATCGAATGTATATGATAATTGCCTTGCATTTATCACTGTAATCAGAAACCTTATTAAGCTCCCTACTGTGTACTGGTGAGCTTTCTCTGTTAGGCTGGCCTTGATATCATTCTTGGCACCCAAAGAAGCAGAGACTCAGCTGTCATAACTGCTTTATTCCAGAGGTAGAAGAAAACCTTTCCAAATTCCCCTAGACCTCTGACCCACTGAGCAATTAATTGTATCCATCGGTTCCATAGTTAACCTCCAAAGTCACCAAAATTTATCACTTTTCCAATTTAAGAAGAAAAAAATGGAAAGATTTTTTTACCCTCCTTGAGTGTAACTCCTTATAGTCCATTAATATTCAGCCCAGGATTTTTGGCACAAGGGCTCAGATGAGGTATAAAACTAATGTAAGCCCAATTTACAATTGGAAAGACTTTAAACATTGGAAAACATTTTCCCCCTCTCCCAGTAGACACGGGAAAGAGGGCCTGTAAGGGGATACAGTGGAGGTGAGGGATCATACCCACAAAGCATGTGCTCTGAAGTGCCTTAAGTTTCCCCAGCACCCAAGGTGGCACATAGAGTAGAAGGTATTTTTTTAATGGCAATTTATGTAAATTTTGTGGCTCTAGGCCAGTGGTTATTAACCTTTTTAATTGTGGACCCTTTTGAAAACCTAATGAAATCTGAGGAACTTCTCCCCTGAAAACATGCATACCACTCAAGTTCCAGAAGTTCACGGACCCACTAAAGGACTCTCAAAATAGCAAAGATAGAGAATGGTATGTTTTCCTCTTTGATGAATTTGGCACATTGCTAGAGAATATGCTCGCTTTTTTTCCTCTTTTTAAAAAATGTTTATTGATTGATTTTTAGAGAAACAAAGGGAAAGAGAAAGAGAAAGTTCAATTGGTTGTTCCACTTATATGTGTATTTATTGGTTAATTCTTGTATTTGCCCTGTCTGGGGATTGAACCCACAACCTTGGCCTATCAGGATGACACTAACTGAGCTACAGGGCCAGGGCGTGGTCACTTTTTCACATTTATTATATTTGTGAACTATTTCATTTCTATACCAGATTATAGCCACCTTTGGTACAGGACTTGACCTATTCTCTTATCAGGACTTTAACCAATCAGCCTAGCATCCTGTGTGTCATCCTAATGGGCGGGCTGAAAAAAACTAATTCAGTTATTAGACTAGGTGTAACTATGTCAAGGTTTCCACCAAAAGCCCCATATTCTGGAGTTACTAACAGCCTCCTAAAAATGGCAGGCCAAAAAGGAATTACAGGGACATTGCAAAATTTTTGCCTGTTTTACCTACTAGTTAGTAAGTTATTTGCTAGACCATCTACTAAAGGGTAGAAGGAAAAGGAAAGGAGAATGTGACAGTTCATACCGGGTGTAGTGATCTCTTTTCCCACGACCCATGGGATTTTGCAGACTAGGGTGCTTTCCTGAATGAAAGCCAGATGGGAAGAAAGCAATATAAAAAGCTAGCTTGAGTACACTGAATAAGCAACCTTGAGTTTTTTGCCCATTTCAAGGGTATCAGAGGTAGCATTTATCAAAGTGTGAGTAGCAACATGACAGTGTGTCTTTGGGAAAAGCCATGACCTGGAATCCAAGAAGGCATGCGGGTAACTCACAGACACTATGGATCCAGCAGAAAAAAGATGAAATTCCCAAACTGCGGAAAGGGCTGGAAGGGTTCTGCAGATGCACAGAACTTGGCTGGCAAAAGGTGAGGTCTAGGAAGGCAGCTTAGAAAGACAGGTCAAGCAAGGATTTTGCCCAGTTCTTAGGGGTCTCACACTGGGCCCACAGCTAAGATTTGTGTTATTTTGCCCACAACATTGTGCTTTATTTTCCTTTTAAAAACTATAATGTGAGCCTGGCTGGGTGGCTCAGTTGGTTGGAACCGTCTCATACACCGAAAGGTTGCAGGTTCAATTCCCCATCAGGGCACATAGCTAGGCTGTAGTCTGATCCTTGGTCAGGGCGCATGCAGGAGGCAAGTGGTCGACATGTCTATCACGTCAGTGTTCCCCTCTCTCTTCCCCCACTCCCTGCCTCCTTCTCTCTCTAAAATCAGTGAATATATCCTGGCATGGAGGGTTTTTAAATTATAATTTTAATATATTTTTGAGATGTGGAGGCATGTCTCTTGAATTTGTTGATTCCCTCTTTTCCTGATTTTCCTACACCAAGCCCCTCCAGGCCTTTATGTTTCCAGCCTGGCCCCGTCATAGGACGTGTCCGAGTTTGACACCTTTCGGACTCTGGCCATACTGACCCTGAGCCCAGGATGTCATAGGACTCCCTAAAGACAACAGCAGATAGTAGGCACCCAAAGTTGCCTTCTGATTTTGGACCAGAGGTGATGTATTCCCTGTCCCTTGTTTACATTCCCAAGTGTGTATGGGTAGAGAGGAAAGCCTGGGTTTGCATCTGCAGGTGTGTGGCACGTGGCCATTAAGGAAAAATCAGAGGGAAATTCTTTCACCAAAACGAGCTTCACCCAGTGAAACCTCAAGAGGAAATTAGTCTTTCCTTTGGGATTAGTGTTCAGTTCTAAAATTCACAGGAGAGAAAAACCATCCTCTACTAAATTGTATAATTTCCATATATGCTAGGAAATAAAAGTGCTCAAAACAATTTAGCAAATCAATATTGTTTTGACATCCCTGAAAGTTTATTTAAAAGTCACCATTGATGTACATCGGATCCCTTACTGGGACGTCTGCTGCTGTTCGTGGGTAGAATTGACTGGATTGCAACTTTGTATTTGGACTTCAGTGCAGAGTATGCCTATTTTAGCTGGCTTACCTGTTCTTCGTATCTGAACCACATGTTATATACAGCTAAATGAAAATGCTAATTTGTCTTTTTTGTTCATTTGTTGTGTTTTTCTTTTTTAAGTCTTTCTCAGCTGAATTCTCTTCTTCATTCTTTGATCTCTGGTTGACTGGAAACCCACTTCTCCTGCTTCATTTCTCCCTCTTCTTCCGGAATGGGTCTTTCTCTAAAATGTAGTCTGGTCAGGTAATTTCATTTATATTCCCCTTTGATTTAAAATGCCAACTTACCACTTAGATGTTCATATTTTTTTTAAATAAACTCTTTAAGTAATTGCAAAAGATTCATAAGTAGGATTTAAGGGAGCTGTAAACCATTTTCTTCTGTAGAACATTCATGTGAAAGAAAAATATTTGTCTTCTAGGAGTCAAATAAATAAAGTCATAATAGCCACTTTCCAGAGCTTCCATCCGTATGTGCCTAATTATAGTTTCTAAAATTTTAAAACAGTCTTCCAGACAATTTGGCAGCTTTTCCCTACATTGGCAAATCTAGTGGAATCCTTCAAAAACAATCTGATTTGTTGCTTGCTGGTTCCAAGTTAAATAGGTGTAACTCTCTAACAGAACACCAGGAATTCGTGCCACAGTGGAACTCCAGAAACTCAGTGAGATTAAGGCAAATCTGAAATGCTTCACATGGTACCATTTACCCGGTGCATTTCCAGTGTTGAGCCCTCCATACTATCTGTCAAAATCTGTCCACTGAGACGGGTGCCCATGGATAATGCAACTGCTGTTAGCTTTGCCTTCCTAATGAGAAAAGGATATGCCAAAATAAACATCACTATTTCAGTTAAAACACATTTATTCTGTACAAGCTACCCTTTGCCAAGTACTAATATAAGCACATGCTGAAAGAAAAGTAAATGGAAACAGAAACGTGGATCCTCATCCAAACCCAATTAATTACGAGGTAGCAAATAAGGAATCAAAGCTATATAACTGTTTTCTTCCCAAGATTTCCACATGTTCTCACATGTGTCATTAACTGTCAGTTTCTCTTGGGGGTACAACGTGTGGTCAGTGTTTCTTTTGGTGGGGTGAGGTTCTACTGATGCACCTGTGAATTATCCCCTTGCTCCACGGGAAGCGCGAAATGATTTTAGTCTGAGGGAAGTGCAATTGAAAAGTGTCTTAGTTTAGACTGTCTGGAAGCAGATCTTCACGCAGTGATTCCAGTGGAAGTAGCTTACTTGGGAGGTGAAGAAGGCAAGCCAATCAGGAGTGTTAGTAATGCTATTAAGCAAATCACCACACGGGCTATGAGAACTTAACCCCACTGGGGAACCCCGGGAAGCCACCACAAAACACAGGCTGCAGACTCATCCCACCTGAGGCCTGAGCAAGCCTGAGCAACGTCCTTGCTCCGGATCTCCCGGGAGAGTGGTGGTGGCCTGCTCTTGGGGTGTTAATTCTGGACTTCCAGCCTGCCCTGGGTGGGCAAAGTGGGCATCTGTGCCCAGAGAAAGTCCTCAGGGAAAGAAAGGCAGTGTTGGCAGTTGCAAGTCGGGCTGGTTTGCACTAGAATGGTAAGGGCTCGGGGACGTAGGCAGGGCTCTGAAAGTCCATCTGCGAGGGGTGGAATGCTATCCACCCCAAAGGGGTTACAGGTGACCTTTGAGTAACATGGGTTTGAGCTGCGTGCGTTCACTTATATGTGGATTATTTTCCAATAAATACTGTCAATGTATTTTGTCTTCCTCATGATTTTCTTAACCGCATTTTTTTCTCTAGCTCACTTTATTCTAAGAACACAGTGTATGATACAAACGACATGCAAAGTATGTGTTAATCAGCTGTCTCTGTTATTGGTAAGGATTTCAGCCAACAGTAGGCTAGTAGTCATTAAGTTTGGGGGGAAGTCCAAAGTTTGATGCAGATTTTTTTCTGTGCATGGTTGTCGGGGAGCGGGCATAGGCACCCCTAATCTCCACATTGTTTAAGGGTCAACTGCATTTAAAACAAACCTATGCTGTATGTATGTCTAAAAGCACAGAAAATTAGAAACAGGCTACATTATTTTTAATATGCTTATATTCCAGTTTCACTGATCAGTAAGCAGTAAGTCCTTGCAAAGAACAGGACCTAAATGCTGGATAGTTCTAGCCCATTCTCATATCCCAGCACAGGTCAAGGTCTATATAAAAACAAACAATGGCTAGTGGTCCTTTCAATTCCACACGTTTTCAATCACTGGGATAAAAAGTGTATTGAACAACACATTGATTCACACAAACAGCAGATGTGATTTAGTTAGACATGGCCAGGTATCAATTTTTTCTGCTTTCTCCTCACTAGGATTTGAGGCCAGGAGACGTATCTGGCAAGCGGAACCTCTGGGAAAAGCAATCTGTGGACAAGGTCACATCTCCCACTAAGGTAATCTACTGGAAGCATTTGAGTTTCCTAGGTCTTCTCCTTGCAGTCTGATGTCCCAGGTCAAATGAGAAAGATCAGTATCACTGCCCGCCCCATGGCCGGGGAACCGTCGGTATCTAGAGACCTGTATGTGCTGCAGTGAAATGCAAAGCTCACAGAGCCTCCAGCATTGCAGGCGTGTCAGTCCCGCAACATAAACAGTGCAGACCCCCGGACCAGTTCCCAGTAAGACATTCTGGACACACCAGAGTGGTAGGAGTGTCGACAGCAGAAGGGCTTATGTTCTAACCGTGGTCTACATCTCACAAGACTCAGAGCCACAGCCATCTGAAAATCACCTAGGGAAAAGTGCCCAACTCCCTGCGTGGTTCCAGAGCCGCTTTCTGGAACCATCCTATGGGATTAGGTTGCCAGCAGCTGAGGACTCAAGGTTGCTGGGGCAGAAAGTTCAAATAAAATTCAAAAATTAGGCAAAACTCTCTACCCTATGAAAACAAATGGCTAAGATTGCTTGGATTTGTCCCTTTCTGCTTTTTTTTTTCTTTTTTGGTCTTCTGCTCAAAGGGTATGTCCATTCTTTACAAAGGGGGCTCTGGACAACATCTAAATGAGGCTCAGAGTAAAAATGGGACCCCTTGTTGTACAAGGAGCTAATTCCACTCTTCATTAAAGCCCTTCCTCATTTGCTGTAACCACCCGCTTTCTCCTTAAATAGAGGGAAATTGAAGAGAAAGAAATCAGAGACCAACAATAAGAGTAGAAGAGTCTGCTTATGGGCCCACTTAGAACTCTAGAGATAGAAGCAATTTTTAAGCAAACTCAGGAGTGAAGAACACCCCAAAGGCAACGGGAGGATCACCACAATTCACTGAAGTGAGCGAATGCCTTCCCCTTTCCTACCTTCCGTGTGCCCTTAAGTCCCACGCACTGCCTCAGTATGTTACTCCATCTGCTCTGTTAGTTCTCCATTGTGCTTACATTTCACACAAGTCTACTAGCCCAGCCTCTCTACTTAAAGTGACTTTTAAATAAGTTCAGTTTTCAAAGTCATTGCTATAGTTACCTAGTAATAATTTTCACTACAAACCACTAACATTTAGTGAGCATCCACTATATGCAAGGCATTACTTTACCTTCTTAACATATATTATCTCATTTGACTCTCTGACCACCATGTGAAGTATTATTATCATCCCCATTTAGAGCTGAGGGAAATAAGGCCCAGAGAGATTAAGTAACTTTCTCAATGTCACACAGCAAATAAATAGCAAAGCCTGAATTGACACGCAGGCAGTCTGATTTGAGCCTGCATTCATAACCGTTATACATTCTGCTCTCTTTTGAGAGTTGCACAGTCTGTAGAAAACATATCGCTTCAAAGGTCCTTGTATAATTTTGTCCTGGTGGAAAGGAATAGGGTAGTTGTTCTTTAATTTTTTTTAAACGAAGAATGAACTTTTGTTGGCCTAAGCCATTCTGACCCCTCTAGCATACGACTCTGACCCTTCAGAAATGACAGTCCAAATGTTTACAGTCTTCTTCTGGACTAGGGGAAGTCAGCTGTCCATAGCCCATCATCACAGGCATGAGGGGGCCCCTGCGGACCCCAGTCCTCTGCGGCAGCGTTCTGGGAAGTAAAGATGTGATCTGGACTGGTAGGACTAAACAAACAGCACTCACACACAACACAACAGTGGGATCGTGCAACAGGGTGGTGCAAGGTGGGAAGGTGGCAGGGTCTTTCTCTGGTAATAATAGTACAAGCACCAGGCCCAGAGCTGAGTTTATGGGGTGGCAGAGCAGGTAGCTCCTTTGACCCAAAATGTCAAACTCACCACGTGTCAGGCCGTCACTCGTTTGAAATGAAAACACAGAACACATTTGAAAATGCAGATTCCTAAGACAACATTTGACCCTCTGTGTCCTCAGTTTCCGCATCTGCGGTTCAAGGAATCACGGACTGAAAACATTTGAGAAGAGCCGCACTGTTGCCGACACGTACTGTGTAGTCAGACCTGCGACGGCTGCATCCGTACAGAACGTGGACAGGCTTTTTCCTTGTCATTATTGCCAAAACAGCACAGCGTAACAACTACTTAGCACTTCATAAGTGAGCTAGAGATTATTTGAAGTATACAGATTATATGCAAATACTGTGCCATTCTCTATAAGGGACTTGAGTGTCCACGGAGTTTGGTGTCCATGGGGGTCCTGGAACCAATCCCCCTAAGATACTGAGGGACGGACAACTGTACTTTAGTATGTGTGAATACCTCAGCAGGGATTTTTAGCAGCTAGCTGGGGAAAAGAAACGGCATACAAATAAGACTATGAGTCAGATCAGGTTCAAGGGTACAAGAACTGGGGGCAGAAATGAAGAACAGAAGAAAACTAGGGGTAAGCACACTCCACGTCACCATGGCGCCTCCACATGGAGGAGACGGGGCGTTCCCTCACACATGCCTGTTTTGAACGGACACTGTTGATTCCTGACCATTTTATAGGAGTTAAAAAAGTGATTCTGAGTGTCCTGAGCAAGGTTAAAGATCCAGATAGACAAAAGAGAATATAAAGAAGAAAGAGAAGAAGGGGGGGGGAGGAGGGAGGGAAGGAGGGGAGGAAGGAAAAAGTGAAAAAAATCAACAGAAGAAAGACAAAGAGGGGCATATTTGAGGAGAATGCCCACAAAAATCCTCCCTTACATAAATACTTATTCCTGCATATTGCAATTCTTTTTTCTCTTCTGACACAAAACATCGGGCTGGAAGGCCAAGACCTGCCAATTTAAAGCTGTCTTCTCTCAGCAGGTGTGAGACAGCGCAGGCGAGAAGCCGGAGCGGCCCCTCCAGAGGCTGGACCTGCCCAGTTGAAGAGGGCTGATGTGCTCTGTGTTCTATTTATGTTGATTTACTAAATTTGGGTTAATTTCCTTTTGTTTTATTTTTCATTATCCCAGTAAAGCCATGTATATTGTCACTCTATTTAATAATCACAGTCTAGAGAAGTTCGTGGTGAAAGTACTGCCTTTGCACAGGAGCCTGTTTCTAAAGAAACCCATGCTGTGAAATAGAGACTTTCCTGCTGGCCATCGGAACTCGGGACAGTGACACCAGCCACATCGGAGCTCAAACAGAAGGAGGCGCGAGTTGAATGTGTGCAGTATCCAGAAAAAAACAACCATAGTGTGCTTTGTTGTTATTGTTATTTTCATTTTAGATACAGAAGTCGTGTTGTTTCTGCACTTTAGAATAAAGCATGGAAGAAATCATAGTAGGCAATTGCAACACATTCTGAAAGTAACCCATTTCAGATCTGAGATACTGCAATAATGATTTTTCTTTTAAATGTACTATTCCATTTTTCATGCTGATGGGTATCTACGTTGGATGATGTTAGAAGACAGTGGTACCGATATCTTTAGGTTGGTTGCTTTGTGGATTTCTTTGGTAGTGATAGTAAACCACATTTTGGATGGCCCGTTCATGTATGTATGTGCGTTCCTATACAAACACGCTGATGGTAGAGAGCTTCTTTCTGTGCTAGGCTATTATATTTAGCAGCCTGTCCTTGTAACTAGCCAATATCACAGCTTTTCAAAAATTAAAAATCACAATATTATATTAATATTCATATTTGTCAGTAGAGACATGGCGGAATAGGTCTCGATGGTGTTCAAGGCCCAGTAGACAACCTATAGAAAAAGGAGAGATTCAGAATGTCAAAATGAATGGATATTTTCTATAAAACATAGTATTTAGCTTATAATTAAAGGCAGTCTTGAAGCACAGTGTGAATTTTACTAAATCTGCCATCTGGGTCAAACTGAAAGCTTGCTGAGAACTTGATTCTGTTAACAATCAAGTTCCCAACCGGATGGCCTATGTGATACCTGAGGTCTCTTCCTCATCTGAAATTGAAAGATGAGAATTTCAGTGACAAGATTGTACAGACTGAAATTCCACGTCTGGGCAGAAGAGACCAACCTTGGCTAATGTCTGCAAGCAGAGAAGAAAAGTAAGCACAATCCACATTTAGAAGTCATGAAAGTCCTTCTGCCTTTAACATACTGAACCATTTTGTAACTTAAATGTTTCTACTTTTATTCTTAGTCATTGGTACTTGCCATAAGTTGATAATGTGCTGAACTTTCCAAAAATATATATAACTTGCACTAGTTTTACCATTTTCTCCCAAAATCTGTATCGACACATCTTGTTTACACATGCAGTCCCGACATCAGCTCTTACTTTAGCGTGTAAGTAAGTGTTCCTCTGTTCCTCACCATTGATGGTAAGAGAGCTCTCCAGCGTCTCGGCAATGTGTTCTAGCATAGTGATATATAGGGTAGTTCTGCAAACTTATACCTCATTTGATTTAACCAAAAGTGTCCTAGCCTCAATCCCTGCCACACCGAGGAAGCCTCCCAAACGACTGTTTTCTAATCTACAGTATTTCCCTGGAGGAGTTAGCCAGGGCAGGGCTGGCATGAGCCGGGACCACTGCCTTGCAAAGTCTTATTTTCCTCAAAAATCAGTAAAGAGTAGCTGGATTCTCTAGCTTTTCGCACACCTGGGCCAAAGGAAGGAAAGCCACCAAGACTGCACAGGTCACCCACCCGTGCCAGGGTAGATAGGAATCTATGACAAGGTGAACTAGAATCCACCTGTAGTGTCTGGTTGAGCATCAACAACCATCACTGGAGTGAAATGGACCAAAGTTTGAATGAAGGCCCATGGCAAGGTAGCATTTGCTTTGTTGTACTTTTGGACAAGAGCTTCTCCTGATCACTATTATATATATTTTTTCTCAAAAGTCTGAAGTCGAGATGAGAAGAGACTATATCGATCCTGACTTTTATTCCAGTGTTTGGATGGAATAAGTTTTAGGGTAGAATTTTGTTCTGTTTGGATTTAATCTTTTGAAAAACTGAATCCCGTGTTTATTTGTTTGATTACAATTCCCTTTGTTATCTTTAAGAGGTAAAGCTGCAAAGTGACTAGCATGTTCTGTGAATCTGCCATTCCTGAAAATTTTATCAACACTTGATATTTTTCACTGATAATTGATCGCTGCAATAAATATATATTGTGAAGATGCATCCACAATAAATGCAATTCCTCCAAATGTCATTGCCTCGCTTGTTTTTATATACTATGTCAGTTATCAGAGTTATATTTGCTGTAATAAAGATGACAGTGTAGCAAAATGTGTATTTCAGATTTGAATCTCGGTTTCATTCTTTAAAGAAGAAAAGCCATTTTCTGTTTTTTTAAACTTGTTATTACAGGCGATTTTCTAACAAAATACTGAAAATTGCTTTGGTATGGACAGCTGACCAAGCATGTATAAACAAGGTTGAAAAGGAGGGTTTTAGAAATTCGTCAAAAAAAATTATGAAATGTCCCTCTGTCCTTCTCTCATTCCCCATGTTGCCACGCACTGCCCTTCCTGCTCTTAAGGGGGCAGGACAGTTTCCCCAAAGGTGGTTTCTTCTATGGAAAAAATACCCATTTAATAGATACCATTTGTTTGCAGAATATTTACTATTGGCAAGGCAGTGGCGATTACATTTAAGTCCAAGGGTGTTTCTTCATAGTAATTTTGCATATTTATGTAGCGCTGCCTGGTCTGAACTCTAAGATTCTTCTCATAAAGGTTTTAAATGGTGAGTCCAGAGCTCCTGAGCAGTCTCTAAATCCTGCACTAAGTTACTGTGACTTAAAGAATTGGTTCTTTTTACCTCTATGTCCTAACGAGAAGGGCGATGGCACTAAGTTGAGACAGTAAGATAGAGGTGATCAAAGTCCATTCACAAAATTCAGTGATAAAAGAATACAGTCTGCAGTACCGATACCATGATGATGGGTTGGAGAGGGATGAAAATTAATTTTACGATGTGCATAGTCAGGGTGTAAATGCTGCAGTGTCCGGTGGGTGTAGAGACAGATGTGGCGGAGGGGTCTTCCTATCCTTGCTTGCATGTTTGCTCCAAATGGAAACATGGATAAGGAAAAAAGATCTAAAGACACCGAAATAAGGAACAGACTGACAGAGTTCAGAGGGGAGAGGAGAGGGAATTTCAGGGAAAAAGGGGAAGGGTTTACAGGAACAAGTATAAAGGACACATGGATAAAAACCAGGGGCGGGTGGAAATGGGAGGGAGGAGAGGTGGGCTGGGTGGGTGGGTTGGGATGGGAGTAAAAGATAGAAAATTGTACTTGAACAATTAAAATTTAAAAAGAAAGAAAGATCTCATGATCCTAGATAGGTTTTCCTCCACAAACGATGAACTAGTGAGGTCTTAATTTGAATCCCGTGCCTGTTTGTGTCAAGCTTGTTATTCCTGTTGTCCAAACATTCTGTATCCTTCCTGATTTTTTTGTTCTTTTGTTCTATTACTGAAAAAAAAAAAGTAAAAATCTCCCACTATGAGTATGGATTTGTCTGTTTCTTCTCATAACTTTGTTAATTTTGTTCTCCATATTTTAAGGTCATGTTTTAGGTAACAAATCTAGAATCATCATATAGATTCCTAGTGAATTAAATATTTTATCAGGGTGAAGTGAATATTGTAGCAAAGATTTTTGCCTTAAGTTTGCTATCCTTTTAGTTAGCACTTCCACAGCACAACTTTCCACCCTTTTGCTTTCGACCCTTGTATACGCTTTAGTTGCAAATGCACGTCTTTGAAAACTGTGTGTTTCGAGTTTGGGTTTTCATCCAGTCTGATCATCTTTGAGCTTTAACTGAAGTATTTAGTCCTTTTATATTGGATGCAATAACCGATGTTTGCATTTCCATAGCACCCTAGTTCTGTGCCACCTGTTGCTTTTTCCCCTCTTGCCTCTGCGGCTGGAATTTCTTAGGCTTCCAAGTACATGCTGATTACAAGAGGCAGGGGAGAGGCTGGGCTAGACTTTTGGCAACCCAGTGGGACAAGAGAACAAAAGTCTTCAGCTATCAAGGATGAGGATTTGTTCGACTACTTCCCAACAATGGGTTTCCAAAGAGCTGCTTCCTGAATGTAAGGATGAGCTTGAAGGAATCTGGCCTTCATAAAGATTTCCTCCTGCCTTCACTCTGAGGAACAATTGCATTATTCTAGCGGGGAGGTAAACTATAAATAATAGACATAGAAAGTTACAAAACATTGAGTAATAATTCAAGAATTTTATTGTTCAAGAACAGTTCTCTGCCTCTTCCCCCCACCCCTCCCCACCACCCCAGCTCTCCCCATCTCCCTCCCGTTTCCACCCCCTCCTTGTTATTGTCCATGTGTCCTTTATAATTGTTCCTGCAAACCCTTCATCCTTTTCCCCTGTAATCCCTTCCTCTCACCCCTCTGGTGGCTGTCAGCCTGTTCACAATTTCAGTGTCTTTGGTTATATTTTGCCTGCTTGTTCATTATGTTGATTAGGTTCCTGTTAAAGGTGAGATCATATGGTATTTATCTTTCACTGCCTGGCTTATTTCATTTAGCCTAATGCTTTCCAGTTCCATCCATGCTGTTGCAGAGGGTAGGAGCTGCTTCTTTCTTTCTGCTGCGTAGAATTCCATTGTGTAAATGTGCCATAGTTTTTTGATCCATTCATTTACTGATGGGCACTTAGGTTGCTTCCAGCACTTGGCTATTGTAAATTGTGCTGTTATGAACATTGGGGTGCCTAGGTTCTTTTGCAATTCAAGAATTTAAGAGATGAATTATCACAAGGTTATGTATCACAAGTACATAATTGTCAAAGAATTATGTAGCACATAATTCATTGTTTAGAAGGAGGAGAGAATACTTCAATCTGGGGTGATCAGAGAAAAAAAATGTCTGCTTGTATTCTTTTGTGCCCTCAGAGGTAAACCCAGTGGCCTACGCATAGTGGTGCTTGGTAAGTCATAAAATGATTTCCTGGGCAACCCAATTTGTAAACTGCTAGATGTACTGCTGTCAATGTCTGTAGGGTTCTTAGAGATCTGAGAAATCAATTCATTTTATGACACTCTTATTCCCACATTTGTAATTCCTGTGTCCACTCAGCCCTGCATCTCAGCTCCGTCAAGAACACCGGCCTCTGCCTGGACCTAATACAGCTCCAATAGCCGAGTTTCGCCAAGGCATGCTTTTAGTGATTTTGGCTTTTGTTCTCTTGACATTTTTCCCCAAAAAAGTTTCATTAAAATGGGTTTTAGAAGTCCAAACTGATCATTTCTACCTAGATTTAAAAAAAAAAAAAAAACCTTCAACCAATAATCTCTTACTGCAGGTACTAATATAAAAATTATGCAAAAGAGCTGTAAGTCGTACAGAACACAAGATTAGCTCCTTAACGATTTTTCAACCTAAATCAGCGTGACTCGAGTCATCCAGGCTTCACTGCAGCAAGGCCGGTAGATGCTCAAGTATCAGAGAGATATGGTGTCATTGTCACCAACTGGCGGTCAGCTAGTCAAATGAAAACGACAGCTAACGTTCACTGGGCTCCTACCAAGTCCCAGGCCCTTTATAGGACACCCACTGGTGTGATCCTCACGACACCCCCACATGATAGGTTCTGCCATGTTATTCCCACTTCACGTGTAAATAAGTGGCAGCTCAGAGAAGTAAAAAGCTTGCTCAAGGTTACATGGCTACTAAGTGACAGAATATCTGACCTAAGGTAATTGGCTCATGAGCCCACACCCCTACCCTCTAATCCCCAGAATCGTTCAAAAGAGATTGTCACTGTGCAGCAGCAGGCCTTGAAGAGGGTCCCTTGTCAGGGGCAGGTGGGAGCCAACGCTCTCCGCTTGAAGTCCACAGACAGAGAGCAAGAACAGCGCTTGAGGCCAATGCTGTACACTTCAACTTGGCCCAGTTAAGGAAATACTCGTCGTTTTCCTCCCCAAACCCTGCTCATCGAAAGACAACAAGGAACTGGTACCTACAAAAGAAAAAAGGAGCTGGATATAAATAGCAAAACACCAGCTCCCTCCCACTTCCCAAGCCACTACAGCTGGGGACCAGGAAGGAGGAGGGGAATTGAATTGAGTTTGAAATGGAAGTCTAAATTGTACTTAATACCAAATCCTAGAATGAAATCTTGGATACCAAAATGAAACTGTTTTAGTAGCTAAATGTGGCTGAAAAGTTATGGAATCTGGATGACATGTCCTCTGTGGAAAGGGGGATTTCACCATTACCATTCAGGAGCAGTTATTGGGAGGGGAATAACTGCTCCTGAATGGTAATGGCAAAAGGCCATTTCATGTTTTGTCATGAAACTTTACACTACCCCTGGAACTGGTCTTTCTCGTTTGAGGTGATTTATCCTATCCGTGTTTTGTAGAGCAAGCACGGGGCATTTTTACTACCTCATCTCCAAGTGTTTAGGAGAGTGATGTTTCCCAATGGTCCCCAAATTTAGACATAGTTTCCAAACTAAGTCTACCAATTACAGAGGGATTAGAAAAGACTTCATTGTAGGGATGACCTTTGAGCCGAGTCTTGGTTAGCTGACCGGCTGGGACACACCACATGAGTTGAGCTTGGAAACATTTTGTGAGGTTCAGCATTATATTGGGGTGTTCTAGACCCAGATAGTCTGAGAAAAGCCAAGGTGGGTACTATACGGAGGACCCCAGGGCTTGCAGGACCTAGTAGGGCTTCCTCGGCCAAATTAGGACAAGAGCTCTATAACCACATAACCACTAACTTCTGTGATGTCATAAATAACTCTGCCCTAGTCACTTCATGTTCCCATTTACGTCTCTGGTCAATAAATTCAAAATGACATACTTACACACATAAATTATAATCCTATCACAACTTTTTTACATTTGACCATGTTGCCAAAGTGAACTTTCCTCCTGATTCCTACACTAATAATTGTGCCTTTTGGAGTCTTGTTTTGGTTTTTCTTTTCCTCTTTTCTTACTCTTATTATAATCCTTTTATATCCTGCAGGCCTGGAGTAAATATTCACCCAAAATTAGAGGACAGGTTGCTGGAGGGGTAAAGCTGCCTTCCCAAAAATAGAAGCTGGCTGTATAAGGAGTAGGTCCAGCAACCTTCTCCGATAAGGTCATGGGGAAGAGGAACAAACATTCAGACTGACAGCAAGTCCTTGCCTCACCTCCACTGTACCCTAAATGCAAAGAATTTCATCTCTACTACATACCACTATCTGTAATTGGATAATAAGTTAAAAAAGGAGGAGGAAGAAGTAGAAGAAGCTGCTTAAGAAAACCATGTTTAATTTATCTGGGGAAGGAAAAAAAAGTCCTAATGAAACCTCTTCCCTTAAAATTAGATACTCACGTGAGCCAAGCTTTGGCTGAACAGTACTGCCTAGTACAACTCATGACCCTGGTCTTCTCCTGGAGCCTTTGTACAATATTTGCTGCTTCCCCTGCCTGGCTAGGTCTCCCCTAGACCGCCACATGGCTCTTCCCTTTACTTGCTTCAGGTCTCCACTCAAATGCCTCGTGGTCAGAGAAGCTTCCCTGTACACCCCATCAAAAGAGCTACTCCTACCAGGGGTATCCAACCTTATGGCATCTCTGGGCCATCCTGGAAGAAGAGTCGTCTTGGGCCACACATTAAATACAATGTGACACACAATCACAAAAAGAATCTCATAACGTTTTAAGTAAATTCACAATTTTGTGTTGGGCCGCATCACAGCCATCCTGGGCCACATGCAGTCCACAGGCTGTGGGTTAGACACACCTGCCAAGGCCCATGTACCCAGGTCATTTCTCATGCTCTGTTTTTCCTGCTTTATTTTTCTCTATAGCAGTTATTATCGCCTGAGTATCTGTTTTCCATTGGTTTGTCTGTCTTCTCTCAATAGTATATAACCATGCAACCACCTATACCTGGAACAGTCCCTGACAACTAGTAGGCATCTGATAAATACTTGTCAAATTAATGAAAGTATTATGATTTTCAAAGTTTTTTTAATTTCTAAGTATTTTAGGCACTAAAACATTTTTTCTATAGGATTACTTGAAATATGATTATTTAAATATGTGGACTAAAAGTCATGGGACTTAAATCCCTGCTCTGCTACTAATTTCCTGTGTCACCTAGCTAGATCATTTCTTGGACTTTCACACTGTACACCTGACATCCTATGGCTCACAACCATGGCTCCAAAATCCAACCGGAAAATAGATCCCATATATAAAAATTCTCTCTGCATGCCACCTTCAGAAACACATGTAGGGCATAAAACAAGGTACAATAATTATAAATGGTATTTTTTCAAGGGAGTTTTATCTAACATATGCATCTGTTTCTTTTTCTGGAAGGTCCAAACTTCTAAATTGCTAACTTCAAAATAAAAAAGCAAACCTGTTATTTTTCATAGACTTAGAAAATCTAAAGATAGTGATCCACTTTCATGCTTAAGCCAGAGTGCTTTGCCCTTTATTCAAGTTTCAAACTTGCTATAATCCATTATCTCCATGTCTACAGTATTACAAATCTCAGGACACATAATACCCAGGTAGGAACCAAACATCTAGACTTTTTTCCCCAAGCAATACTACTTTGAAAACTGTTCCAAATATATTCAATTATCCACCAGAGCTAAAGACCAGGAGAAAATCAAGATGGGATGTACAGGATTAATGTCTCAATCTGTTATGGGAAGATCATAATTAATTAGATGAGGCAATACATGGGAAGCGATTTGCATAGTGCCAGATCTGTGTTCAATGTTACCTAATGATTATTATATTTAAGGGATCTCTGAGCTGCTAAGAACCTGGAGAGGTCACCCCAGCAAACCTAGGACTCCTATATCAAGTATTTTAAAAGAAAATTTTTCGTTTCCGAATCAAATAAAGATCATTAGGCACACAAATGTGCCAGAACGCAACTTTGTGTGGGGTGGAAATAAAGACCAGCAAAGCCCCAGTCTTAACCAGCACGCTTGCCGTACAGCCTCCTTGCTCGGAGAAGGGCCAAGGCAAACCACCGTCGTGCAGAACCCAGAAACAGATCAGTGTCCCGCCTGGCCGCACCTAAATTTCCTGCTAGCCTCATCCTACCCTGTGGGTCCACTTCCACTCAATTCGACATTCTCCCTGCCACCAGGGCCCGTCATCCTTCGGGGTCTCCCTTCCTTTGGCCGAAATCGCGCGAACGCTCCGTCTCAATTCGCAAACCAGAGAGGATATCCGATGTCTGTCTGAAGTCTCGCGATGGTGGTCCCGTTGCCCCGGTAACGAGTGGCCTGGCCACTTGGTAAAGGGCGTGGCTCTGGGGCTGCAGAACTGAACCTTAATTATGGGGGAAGGGAAGGGTTACTATGGCCCCGCCAGGAGAACGAGGGGCCCACGGAGGCCGGACAGTGACGTGTGCGATTCTGAAGGAAAGGAAATCACAGGCGGGGCGCCCCGTGCGGGGAACGAGCGCACGTGGACGGACCTGTGTGGGAAAATGAGCTACCCACACTGCAGTGACTAGACGTGAGCGCGGGAGGAACACTTTGACAACACGAATTGTGGCTGAACCGTCCTTCCCACCAAGAAAGTCATCGCGCCTACCCGCACGCACACCTGCCGGGCGTGACTGGGCGTGGAGGTGCCTGCTTTCGCCCCGTCTGCTTCAGCCGTGGAAGATACACGCGGGGTGCCCATTAGAACATCAGCGTGTGGCCCACCTGAAGCTCAGGTTAGCACAGTTGGTGTTACCCTGCTCAACGGGTTGGTTGGTTGGGGTGTTCTAATCAAAAAAGAGGTGTGGTTGTCGCCCTGTAGTTTTATTAGTTATAGCCAGAAAAAGGGAATTCACATCCAAAGCTCTGTCTCCCCACAGGAAGGCTTAGCCATCCTTATATGCACTATTTGGTTAATTATATGTTGGTTTCTTCTTTGCGATTCTCTCAGCGTATTTGATTGGGTACCAGTTAAGCTCATCAGGTTACAGCTGTGTCTGCAGATACTGTACCTATATTTTAACGTTTAGCAAGAATAACATTTAGTAAGAACCACCCAGACAATAAGATCCTTGTCCTGTCTTACACTGGTGTACCTCATATGCCCATGTAAGGAAATAGAATCAAGATTTATGCCAGTCCTCTTTCCCAAATTTGGAATTGTGGGATCCCCGCGCTGCAACTTCCGTCTCTCAGTACTGAAGGTCCTAAAAAGACAGACCTGTCTGTTTTGTTTGTAGTTATTTGCTATGGAGCTTGAACTTTTTCTGTATAGTCTTGTTCCAAGACATGCTTTTTTTTGTAAAGAGGAGCCTGAACAAATAGACTGGGAACTGGTGTATTCCTTTGGTCTCAAAAATAATAGAATCTTTCTATTATTATTTCATTGTCTTAGTAATACACACGTGGGAGGATACTTGCATCAGAGAGGTAATAATCATCACCCTTCTGAGAGCTACTGAGATTTCAGTGGGATGAATATAACTGATCATTAGAACACTGTAGAGACGGTGTCTACAGAATGTTCATCAAAATATGAAAAGTCTGTTGTAGGCATTTGAACTGTTGGTCCATTGAAAATTTAGCTGAAAATACATTTTCTCTGTTGCTACATTTAACTGCCTGAATAAATAGCTATAATTTTTTTTTGATTCGTGATCATTTTAATGCCTTGAGATGATTCTGAACTTGCTATTGTTCTCTGGTATTTAACTGTAAATACAGGGTATAAGTGATTTGGATGTGTAACCTATTAATTCTTTTTCAATTAAATTATTTGCCTGATTTGTCTTTTATTGTGATTTGGTCTCATAGAAATGAAAAATTTTTTCAAGTCTTTAAAATTGAAGGTTTATGTAGCTCTCTCCTAATAACTTAATTTTTAAAAGAAGCCTGTTGTCAATTAAATACAATTGAATATATTTGGGGTACTCAATCAATGTAATAAACACTTTAAATTAAAAAGAAAATTGTCAATAAAATCCTTAGAAATTGTTTTACAGCCCGCCTACGTAATAAAAGAAATTTCGAGCCAAACACCGAAGTGATGCCCTTGGAAGATTCAGATGAGGAAGACTCTTCAGACAGAACCATCAGTGGAGATGAATCAGTATGTTTTCCTCAACTTCGTCTTACTTCATTTGAGATAAAACTTATGTTACAGAGATTCCCAGGAAAAGTATTATAAAGTCAGCTGAATGTCAGAATCAATCAGATGTTTAAATCACTTGTCATCGAAGTTGGGAAATAATTTGATTGAAAGCCAAGATATTACTCTGTTCTGTATGCCCTATAGTGATAGTATTTTTATGAGAAAAAAAATTGGGTAGGATTCTTCTGAGTTTTATTAAAATGTGTGTATTAAGTCATTAGTAGGGTTTTTTATAATTCCTGTGCACTTTCTTATGTGTACTGATTCTACTGTGTTCGTCATTGTATGATATTGGAACCTCCCTGTGTTGTAAACCTACTATGTAGCTCCGTAATAGTTTTGATGTGGCTCTGATGTAACAAAGCAAAGGACATGAGGAAGAAAAGCGGGGCAACAAAATGCAGTATTTAAAAATATTCTGTCTGATTCTAGTAATATTTGTGAGATATTTTCTTCACATTTTAGTATAGTATCAATTATCATATATATAAGATAAGGTCCCAAAATAAGCTCCCCAGAATGATGTATAACCTTTTAAATCTGGCTTTCTTTGTTTCTTTTCTTTCTTGTTCTTTGTTGTTGTTGTTAATTTTAATTTAAATGGTTTTGCCAAGTTTACCAAGAATCTTGAAACTTTATTTCTTCCCTACAGTCATTAATGTGAAGAAAAGGAATGAAAGATGAAAACTTTCAGGGTTCAGGATATTTGAAGTGTTGGGTGTTTTGGGACCAGGAGCCCATAATAATTCTGTAATTTTTCTCAAATCGTAAACATGCACTCAATTCTGAGTACAACCTAGATGTAAAAATAATTCTGGATTTGGAAGTTGTTGGTTTTTAAAAGAGAAATACTTTCAAACTCTCTTGTAGGATGAGGATACCTTCATGAAATTTGCAAGTGAAGATCTCCAGCAGTGTGCACTTCTAGCAGGTTTGAATTTACACATGTTTCCATATCCCTGTATCTTTGTGATATTGCCTTGAGTGGGTGAAAAATAACAAGATGAGGAAACTAGAAAAAAGTCAGATTGCATAATTTAGGGAATTATTCTGTTACTGAATAAGGAGAGAGGAATGTATTCACTTTTATAAAAATCTTTTGGAGTTAAAACTTTTAAGTTTTGTTTTAGATAAACCTAATTTTTAGTGAAACTAAGTGAAAATGTTTAATACTTGATAAAGGACTTAACATAAGAATTTACCTTGACAGTTCTTTAAATAAGCAACTCTTTAAATGCGTTTCCAGTCCTGGCTAGTGTAGCTCAGTGGATTGAGCATGGGCCTGTGAACCAAAAGTTTGCTGGTTCGATTCCCAGTCAGGGCACATGCCAGGGTTGTGGGCCAGGTCCCCAGTAGGGGATGTGTGAGACACAGCCACACATTGATGTTCCTCTCCCCCTCTTCTTTCCTTCTCCTCTCTATAAAAAAGCAAAACTAAAAATAAATAAAATTTTTTAAAAATTAAATGCGTTGCCCAGGCTGGTGTAGCTCAGTGGATTGAGCGCGGGCTGCGAACCAAAGCATCGCAGGTTCAATTCCCAGTCAGGGCACATGCCTGGGTTGCAGGCCATGGCCCCCAGCAACCGTACATTGATGTTTCTTTCTCTCTCTCTTTCTCCCTCCCTTCCTTCTCTAAAAATAAATAAAATCTTAAAAAAAAAATTAAATGCGTTTATAGTATGACTGGAGTTGTAATGGATACAATGTTTTGGAACTGCATCTTTATTTAAATGAACTATGCTTGCATAAAGACTTTTCTTAAAGTTATTCATTTGCAAATGTGTGTGTGTGTGTGTGTGTGTGTGGGCATCTTGATGTAGATTTGATTTTTTTAAATTTGTACATTTAGAGTTGTACTTTCAAATACACACTAAAATATTTCTTCTAAATATTCACATATCACAGGTATTTTAAAATTGAAGATAAGGCTTTTATTTATTTTTTATTGTTTTGTCTCTTTCACTGCCACCCCAAAGCAAATCCTCACTTTTGAAATAACCTCACTATTCTCCATTTGGTGTTTATCCTTCTAGAATTTTTTCTTTGTGTTCCCACACAGATCTGTAATCATACTCATAGAGAATTTGTAGTACTGTTTGGTGTACTTTCTGTTGTCCCTTTTTTACTTTTTAAAACTTTTTCTGTCGGAAAAAAGAAGGAAATCACTATTTTAACTACCAACATTTCCTTGATTGTGAAAGAAGTTGAGAATTGTTTCATATGCTTGTCTGTTTATATTCCCTTGTGTTATGGCTCTGTTACAGTAATCCTTTCTTAACTTTGTTTACATTGTTTTCATTGTTTGAAACTATTTTGATGTTGTTTTAACACTATTCATTTGTGGCTTTTTATTTTTATATATTTTTTCTTTTTTTTCAATATTTTATTTATTTATTTTTAGAAAGAGGGGAAGGAAAGGAGAGAGAGAGAAACATTGATGTGTGGTTGCCTCTCATGTGCCCCCCAGTGGGGACCTGGCCTGCAACCCAGGCATATACCCTGACTGAGAATCGAACCAGTGACCGTTTGATTCACAGGCCCACACTCAGTCCACTGAGCTACACCAGTCAGGGCTATTTTTATATATCTTCAAGCTACAAAAGCCCCTACTCCAAAATCATCAATATAATTATCAAAATTTTCTTTTAGTTCCAGTAGGTGGTGAGGAAATATGATCAGTGGGTATATTTAAGCTGTTAGACACATAGTTGCAGCAGTGTGATTAAGTTTTGTGGGGTTTTTTAACTGATTTTAGAAAGAGAGGAAAGTAGAAAGAGAGAGAGAGAAACTGCTTGATTTGTTGTTCCACTCTATTTATTCATGGATTAGTAGATTCCCATATGTGTCCTGAGTGGGGATCGAACCCACAACCTTAGCACACTGGAATGATGCTCTAACCAGCTGAGCTACCGGGCCAGAGCTCAGTGTGATTAAGTTGAAGAGGACTCAATGGTAAATAACCTGCTGGAAAAGCTTCAAGAAACAAATACAATCCCTATCAAAATCCAAAATGGTTTTGGAGTAGCAGTAACAATTTAGCATTAACTAATACTATTTGAGATCAACAACTGTTTTTTAGCTAATATTAAGATCATTTACAAACGAATGGTGTTAGAGGAAAAAAAGGAATACATAAAAAATTATAAGGATTGGAGTTTTGCTTCTTAACACTATGATTGTGTTTGAATCTCTTTCCAGCTGATTCCATCGGTGACTCGTTTTTCCCGCGGACTACACAGATTATATTGAAATGTCAGCGAGGGAAGTGGGTGCCTCGTCTTCGCGAACCACGCGATTTATTTGGTGTCTCTTCCTCTGGTCCCCTGAGCCCAACACGGTGGCCGTACCACTGTGAGGTCATCGATGAAAAAGTCCACCATATTGGTATGTTCTTAGCAGTTACAGGGGTCCACACTTACCAGTAAACGTGCTGTGCCAACCCTGATTTTAATGAGAAGACTCCTGGTGTTAGAATAGTCATTCCAACCGAAATATAATGTGAGCCGTACAGGGGTGGGCAAAAGTAGGTTTACAGTTATTTGTATGGAAAATAATACAATAATTAACAAATAATAACAGAAGAATAAACTGTGCTTCACATTCTCACAGTTGCAAACCTACTTTTGCCAACCCTGTATACATCATTTAAAATGTTCTGGTGGCCGCATTTAAAAAGGTAAAAAGAAACAAGTGAAATTGATTTCAAAAATATTTTTTATGTTACCCAAATATATTCAAAATATTTTACATTCTTTTTTTTGTATGAAGTCTTTGAAAACTGTTGTCCATTCATACTTACATTTCAATTCAATTCCAATTTGTTCCAGACTTGCTAACAGTTTTGTTTTGTTTTGTTTTTGTGAAGAGCCATCCCAACAGGTCTGGGATGGTATCTCACTGCAGCGCTGATTTACATTTCACTGAAGACCAGTGATGTTGACAGTGCAGTCCCTATCAAAATCCCAATGACATTTTTTTACAGACATAGGAAAACAACGGTAAAATTTAGATGGAACCACAAAAGGCTACAAATAACCAGATCGATCTTGAGAAAGAAGAACAAAGTTGGAGGCATCACATTCCCTGATTTCAGAATATATTACAAGGCTACAGAAATCAAAACAGTATGGTACTGGCATAAAGGCAGACACACCTACCAGTCCACAGAATAGAGAGCCCGGAAACAAATCCACATGTGTACGTTCAACTGACCTTTGATAAGAGTCCAAGCACACAAATGGGGAAAGGATAGTCTCTCCAACAAATGTCGAGAAAATTGAATATTCACGTGCAAATGAATGAAATCAGACCCTTGTCTTACATCGTATAAAAGCATCAATTCAAAATGCATTAAGGACTTAAACATAAAACCTGAAACAATAAAATTCCTAAGAGGAAATGCAGGAGAAAAGCTTCAGGATGCTTTTCTTGGCAGTGATGTGGATACGACACCACAAGCAGAGGTGACAAGAGCAAAAATGAACAGGTGGGACGACACCAGACGGAAATGCTTCTGTGCAGCAAAGGAAATGATACAGTGAAAGGCAACCTGTGGAATGGAAAAATACTTGCAAACCAGCTTTCTGATAAGGAGTTCATTTAAAATTTGAGGAATTTCTACTACTCAATAGCAAACTAATAACCAGATTAAAACATGTGCTAAGGACTTGAAGAGACGTCTTTCTGAAAAAGACATATAAGTGACGAACAGATGTATTTATTGACTTTTTATGTAAACTGTCTGATACAAGTTTTTGCTATTTTAATATTGGTTGTCCTTTTGATTTTCTCCTCGATCTGTAAGTGCTCTCTCTGTATTTATGAGATTGGCTTAATGTGTCATGTGTGTTGCATACTTTTTTCTCAGTTTGTCATTTGCCTTTTATCTTTCTCATGTAGAAAAATTCAGTTTTTATATTATCACTTTGTCTATCATTTTTCTATGGCTTCTGGGTTTTGAAATTATCATACTTCTCTTAGCACTTTTCAAGTTGTATTTTTTTAAGATTTTATTTATTTATTTTTAGAGAGGGAAGGGAAGGATGGAGAGAGAGAGAAACATCAATGTGCGGTTGCTGGGGGCCATGGCCTGCAACCCAGGCATGTGCCCTGACTGGGAATCAAACCTGCGATGCTTTGGTTCGCAGCCCACGCTCAATCCACTGAGCTACACCAGCCAGGGCTTCAAGTTGTATTTTTTATGATTAAAATTTTTTTTCTATCAGTAATCCATTTTGAAGGAAGAAGTGAGACCCAGTCCACTTCTGTTAACTGTCTACCCATTTGTTCCAACAAAATTGTTAAATAATTTGTTGTCTACTGATTAGAAATGCCACAGTTATTATATACTAAATTCGAAGGTGCAATTTCAAATTCTGTTCTATTCCATTAACCTCTCTATTCATATGGTAGCTCAAAAACCTTTTTAAAAGATTTGTATTTATTTATTTTATCCTCACCCAAGGATATGTTTATTGATTTTTAAGAGAGAGAAGAAGGGAGAGAGGCAAAGAAACACTGATACGTGAGAGAAACATCAATTGGTCGCCTCCTGTATGCGCCCCAACCAGAGGTCAAACCCACAGCCTTTCTGTGTGTGGGATGATGCTCCAACCGACCAAGCCACCTGGCCAGGCCTCAGAAATCTTTAATGCTATCATCTTTAAAACTAGAAATTTTGATATGTGGTAAACTTAGTTCCCCAACATTCCTTGTTTTCTTTTAAAAATGTTTCCAATTTCTCGGCTTATTGTATTTTGCCTTATTGTATTGGCTTATTTTGCCTTATTATAGGTATTTCTACATGGAATTTAAAATAAGCTTTCCTAGTTGTCCCAAAATTAATACTGGTAACTTTATTGGGATCACATTATGTTTATAGATTAAACGTGAGTGACACCTTTAGAATACTTCATCTCCTAGCTAAGAAAAAGGTATGTCTCACTACATATTCTAGTTTTCCTTTACCCTCCTTAGTATAATTGTATATTTTTTCCTGCACCTTTTCTAAGTTTTATTGCTAGGTATCTTATTTTGTTGCTATTTTAAACAGAATCTTTACTGCATGTTATTTTCTAACTTGTTTTATAGAGGAAATTACTTTTTGTGTATAAATTTTGAAATTACCTCTTATTTCTTGTTTTTAATTTACTGTGTGTGTGCCCTCTCTCTGTCCATTACCGTCTTAATTTTTATGTAGTTCAAAGTAAGTTTCAGACATTCTTACATTTCAGCTCCATAAACATTTCAGCATGCATATTATCAGCTAGAGTTTAATCCTGGTTTATTATTCCTTTCAGTATTCTCGAGGTAACTTTCACACCCAGGGCAATGCATGGATCTGAGTGTGCCCGTCAGTGCATTTTAGCAAATGCGCAGGTCTGTGTGGCCCGAACTGCCACCGCAGTGTGTATCACCATTACAGTCCCTTAAAAATGTAAGTGACAAACATGCACAAGACTTGTGTGCTTAAAACTACATAATGCTAACGAAAGAAACCAAGGAATTTCTACATACATCAAGAAATATACCATGTTCGTGGTATCAGTCCTCCCCAAATGGATGCATTCCAGGCAGTTCCTATTAACATTTCCTTTGTAGACAGAGACAAGATTTTTCTAAAATTTGTATGCAAAAGTGAAGGAACAGAATAGCCAGAACATCCTGGAAAAGCCCCGTAAAGAGGGGGGAATCAGCTCATGTGATATCAAGACCTTTTATGTAGCTGCAGCAGTCAGGGCCCTGTGGTCTTAGAGGAGGGATGTATGTAGATCTGTGGAGCAACAGAACCCAGAAGCATGTAAAGCTTTATGGCAGGTGACTCAAATGCAGGACAAACAGTACTATGATTGAGAACACTTTTAAAAGCTTGAGTATGCTAAATTTTGAAGATGTGGGTAACTGTCCTGGGCAGACTGTGCCAGAAAACTAAGACAATCTAATTATCAAATTAAATGAGAACGAGGTGTAAGGGAGGCGAGTTAGATAACTTCGATGTAATGGGCAAATGCCTGGGAAGACAAAACTGCTGGAACTGACTCAAGAGGAAATAGAATATAAATAGATACACAATCAGTCGAGGGATTGAGTTAGTAACAGAAAAGCCAGCTGCAAAGAAAAGCCCAAGCTCGGACAGTTCCATTGATGAATTCTACCAAACACTTAAAGTTTGCAACATTCTACCAAACAGTTCCTACCAATTCTTCACAAACTCTTTCAAAAAGCAGAAGAGGAGGGGAAACTGAACGAGACCAGTATCACCTGGGATACAAAGCCAGACAGACATCGCAAGAAAGCTATAGACAAATATCGATTAATGTAGATGCAAAATTCCTCAACAAAATACTAGTCAGCTGAGTCCAGCAGCATCTGAAAAGAATTACACACCCTAACCAAGAAGAATTTAGCCAGAAATTCCAAGTTAGTTTAGCATTCAAGAATCGATGTAATAAAATCAAATAATGTAATACAGCATACCAATAGAATAAAAAAAAATAACATCACTTCTCAATAGCTACAGAAAAGGCATTATTTAAAACCCAACACCCTTCCCCATGGGCAAAATTGCCCCTGGTTGAGAATCACTGACCTTGAAGCTTTGAGAATTTCTGGAACCTGAGTGGTCTGGCCTTGGTCTTTGATGACTGAAGAAGCAATCTTCTCAATCCTAAGAACCAAAGATGCGCTAACCATATACTGACCCAGTGCTGATGTGACAGGAACCCTGCTCTCTCAGTGTTATGAGTCAGCCATGTGAAATTAATGATGGGGACACTGCTAGCTTCTGAAAACTGCCGCAGCTGAGAGACCGTGGTCATCTGCTGGCAATGCTGCCTCACCATATTGACATACATCTCACAA
The DNA here is from genome assembly GCA_004024845.1 of Tonatia bakeri. Classification (NCBI taxonomy): domain Eukaryota; kingdom Metazoa; phylum Chordata; class Mammalia; order Chiroptera; family Phyllostomidae; genus Tonatia; species Tonatia bakeri. The sequence continues at coordinate 27,468 of PVIA01002574.1, forward strand.
TCGACATATAAGCCAGAGCCCACACACATCAAAATCAACGTGTGTCAAAATTGGCATGTGTGTCAGAGTCAACATGTGTTGAATGGTCACGTGTTAGAATAAATATGTGCTGCAGCCAGTGCATTGTTCAGAATTGACACAAGTCCGAATCAACATTTGTGTCAAAACCTACATGTGTCAGAATGTGTGCACATCGCAGAATTGTGTCAAAATGAACACGAAATAACATCTGTTTCTACATGTGTCAGAATTGATGTGTGCAAGAACGAGCATTTGCAGTCAATAAATGTGTCAGAATTGACACATGTCAAGTTTGGGGTGTCAGAATTGACACACTTGTCACAGTGAACATACTTGTATGTGTTGAAACTAATGTATCACAATTGGCATACATTTCAAATTAATATATGTTTCGTAGGTGACAAGTATCAATAGTAACATGCATGCCATAAGTGACTTATTTGCCATAGTTGCCTACATGCTGCAGTTGATATACATTCAACTAACATCTGTAGAGCATTTTACCATTTATGACGTTTTTTCAGTAACCATCTTACAGTGCTGGGTGTGATGTGGTACTCAAAGCTGTTGTTCAGTCAGCTGCTCACAACTTTTTAAAATGAGGTAGAAGTTACATTGAACACAATTAACCATTTTAAAGTGAACAATTCAGCAGCCTTTAGTACATTTTTCCTGTTGTGTAACTATCATCCCTATCTAAAACAGGACATTTTAATGGCCCTCCAAAGACACCCTGTACCGATTAATCATTCCTCATTCTCTCCTCCAACAATAAAATTACTAATCTGCTTTCTGTCACTGTGCATTTGCTTATTCTGGACATTTTCTATAAATACATTTTCTATAAAGACAAAAAAAAATAAAATAAAAATCCATCCCCCTTTCCTGTCAAAAAACTTAGGGAGAGTAGGGAAAGTCCTTAATGGAGAGCATCTATAAAATCACAGCTAATATTTTACTTAATGGTGAAAGAATGGGTATTTTCCCCTAAGATGAAAAACAAGACAAAGATATGCACTTTTGCCTCTTCTATACGACATGGTAATGGATCTTCTAGTCACAGTGATTAAGCAAGAAAAAGAAAGAAAAAGCATCCAGATCAGAGAGGAAAAAATGAAACTATTTCTGTTCACCAGTGACATAATCTTGTATATAGAAAACCCTAAGTGACCCACTAGAAAACAATTATTAGAACTAGTAAATGAATTTGGCAAGGTTGAAAGATAAAAGATCAATATTTTAAAAATCAATTATATTCCCATACACTTATAGTGAACAATACTAGAACAAACTTAAACAATTTCATTTATTATACAATAGCATCAAAAGTATAATACAGGAATAAATTTAAGAAAAGAGGTGTAAAACATACTCTGAAAACTACAAAACATTATTGAAAGGAAATTTTCAAAATCTAAATAATAGAAAAGTACCGACATTTGTGGATCAGAAAATTTATGATTGTTATGATAGCAATCCTCCCCAAATTAATCTGCCAGTTCAATACAATTTCTCAGAAAACTGCCTGCTTTGTAGAAATTGAAAAACTGATCCTAAAATTCATATGGAAACTCAAGGAACCTAGAATAGCAAGCAAAAAAAAAGACTTGAAAAAGAACAATTTGAGACTCATTGTTTCCAATTCTAAAACTACAAACTAACAATAACCAAAACAGTACTGTATTGCCATGAATATCGGAATATAGGTCAGTAAGTCAGAATGAAAGTCCAGAAATCAACCACGTGTTTGTGGTCAGCTGATTTTCAACGCAATGGGCAAGTCTGTTCAACAAGGAAAAAAGAGTCTTTTCCACAAATGGTGCTGAAACAACTGTACAAAGAATCACAAGAAATGTAGATGAAATTTGACCTTTACTTCACACCATATCAAAAATGAACTTAAAATGGGTCAAACTCTTAGAAGAAAACACAGAAGTAAGTCTCAATGATGTTGAATTTGGCCATGGATTCTTAGCTCTTAACACCAAAAACACAAGCAACAACCAACAAAAATGGGCCAATTGGATGTCACCAAAATTAAAAACTTTTGTGTTTTAAAGAAAACTATCAAGAAAGTGAAACTACAACCCACAGAATGGGAGAAAGATACTTGCAAACTCTCTATCTGGTGAAGGACTTACATAGAACTCTTAAAACAATAAAAAGGATGTGTGTCTAGAATATGTAGAATTCTTACCGCTTACAATTTTCAAAGACACAACTCGCCCTGACCGGCATGGCTTAGTTGGCTGGGTGTCATCCTGCAAAGTGAAAGGTCTCCGGTTCGAGGCATCTGCATGGGTTGCATACCGGAGGCCACCGATTGATGTTCCTCTCCCTCTCTTTCTCCCTCCCTCCCCCTCTGTCTAAATATTAATTAAATTTTTAAAAAGGCAACTCATTTAAAAAATGCAAATGATCTAAGAAGTGAGTATTTTACAAAGAAAACAAACATGGCCAGTGAACACATAAAAAGACATTCTACATCTTTAGTTACAAGGGAAGTAATGCAAACCAGTAACACAGTGCGATAGCACTTTACACTGCTGTGCTGACGTGAGTCAGAATCAGAGAGCAAATGTTGGTGCGGATGTCGAGAAGCCCGAAGCCTCACACTCTGACGGTGGGATGTGCAGCCATGCCGCCTCTTCGGAAGGGTCTGGCAGCCCTTCAGAAAATCCGAGGTACCATAACAGTACTTGGATAAGCTGCTAACTTGACCCTATTGTAGATTCTTTCTCCAGTTCTAATACTAGAGCCTCATATTTCTTACTACAAGGACTGTTCACTGTTAAATAATTAAAGAAGAACAGTAACAGATGAACGAAGTCTCATTTCTTTAACGGGGATGTCTGGCTGTCATGCAACTTTTGACGGCATGCAGACACCAAAGCAAATAGCTGAGATTCCTCAAATTTCAGAATCGGTACTATGTTATCAGGTCAGGGTTAATTTTGATTTGAGTCGATTACGGTTTTCAACTAGTAGAGATTACTTTTTAGTTATGACTTCCTTTATTGTTTATTATCAATTTGTTTGGTTGTGTGTTGTTCAGTAGTTTACTGACAATGTGCAGCAATGCCGCTTGGTATCAATATTTAGTCTATGCTTTCTCTGTAGCTAGACTTGGCCCCTAATAATTATGTCAAGTATACTTATGTTGCTAAAATAACTGTATACGTAATCCCCCAAATGTTTTTGCAGTAATACTTGTTTATTACCACGAGTTTTTTTTTTTCTTACTGTTCTGATGACTGTGTTTGTGATCACAGAGGCTGGCTCCCCGTTTAGGAATATATTCATGACCAAGGCCAAGCACAGTCTGACACACATAAGCTAATAATAAAAGAAAGTAAGGTGATGAGTCAGATCCTTGTTCCACTAAAAAGTGGGAACAACTAGGGTAGTTGGGTAGTGAAGTCATTTTTTCCAATCAAGCAGATCATGGTCCAGAATAGACCATGCATTTGAGCATGGTTCAGACCACTTTTAAGACACTTGGGCCTGCCCCAGCTGGTGTTGCTCAGTGGATTGAGCACCGGCCTGCAACCGAAAGGCTGCTGGTTTGATTCCTGCTCAGGGCACATACCCCGGCTGTGGGCAGGGTCTCCAGTTGGCGTCATGCAGGAGGCAACTAATGGATATTTCTCTCACACATTGATGTGTTTTTTTTTTAAGTGATATAAATGTGACCAGCATAGCCTAACCTTTAAAAAAAAAGAAGAAAAGAAAGAAGGAAACTTGGTCCCAATAATAATGAAGAAAAGGGAAGCCGCTATTGCTAAAGATAAAGGTGGGGTCCAAGGATAGTCCGTCTCCAGGGAGACAGAAGACGCTGGAGCATGTTCGTAAGCTCAGGAGACAACCATTATCGGGCAAGATGCTGCAGGTGCAGGGAAAGGAAGAATAAAAGGTGGAGCAAGGTTTCCAAAGATGGGTCAGAAAGATATCAGATGTCCCGGAGAAACAGAAACTTTAGTATAAAATCTACAACGACACAAAATGATCATGAACTACTCACTGTAACAACATAGAACAAGGTACAAGTGAAATGTTATGGATTTTGTGACCATATTCATTATTACTGCCAATGAATCCTTGGTAAAAATCTAGCCCTGCACAAAACTCTAAATTGTAGCCTGGATCTACCAATGAACAATTTAAAAATGTCCAATAAAATTTTCCTTTGTTATTGTTGACATGTTCAAGTAATGTCTCTCTCTCTCTCTCCCTGCTTCCCTCTCTCTCTCTCTCTCTCTCTCTCTCTCTCTCTCTCCCCCCCACCCCAGATTGGACTCCTTCTTATTCTGAGCCAGTGTACATCCCAACAGGCCTAGAGAAGGAGCCCTTATATCCAAACTCTGGTGAAGACACAGTGGTTTATCTAGCTGAAGATGGTAGGTACATAATGGAACACATTGCTCTAAAATGTAATCTGGTACCAGGGTTAATCTCTTAGTTATGTAAGTATTTGTTTTGCTGATTACAGTAGAAATTGCAGATTACCAGGAAATCTGTCCCCATAAAGATGTTTGGTTACATGTTGATCCAAACGGTTTAATGCACTTTATATTCTTGAAGGTGTACTTCAGTTTATGCAAAGTTACTTTAAAATAAAACATAAGTCCTGGTTGTGTGGCTCAGTTGGTTGGAGCATCATTCCATGTACCAAAAGGTTGTGGGTTCGATCCCCAGTCAGGGCACATGTCTGGGTTGCAGGGTCAGTCCCCAGTCGGGGCACACACAGAGGCACCCAACGGATGTTTCTCTCTTACATTGATGTTTCTCACCTTCTCTTTCTCCCTCCCTTCTTCTCTCTCTTTAAAAGTAAATAAAATCTCTAAATAAATTGAAATAGTCCAGGTAAGTCAGTCAAGGTCTTGTGAGGAATTGGATGGCATACTTGGAGTAAGTTTAAAAGTTCAAGGAAAAAGCCCTGGCTGGTGTAGCTCAGTGGATTGAGCTCGGGCTGCGAACCAGGCATCGCAGGTTCGATTCCCAGTCAGGGCACATGCCTAGGTTGCAGGCCATATACCCCAGCAACTGCACACTGATGTTTCTCTCTCTCTCTCTCTCTCTCTCTCTCTCTCTCTCCCTCTCTTCCCTCTCTAAAAATAAATAAATAAAATCTTTAAAAAAAAAAAGTTCAAGGAAAAAGTGAGAGTGTGGACAGAGTTAAGGGACACTAACGAGGGATGGCGAAGCAACATAAGACTGTCAACAGATCAGAACCATTCCGTTCCTTAGGCCTGAAAGGATAAATGACAGGTAGTTTTTAAACCTGTAGCTGTAGGAGAGGGAAGCCCCCGAAGAACTGGATGTACAGAATTCTGGTTGACATTTTTTTTTCCAAAGATTCATTTCTGTTACAGATATTGTTCCAATGTCTCGTGACCTCAGTTGTCTTTAATAAAAAGTCAGCTGTGATTTGCATCAGTGTTCCCTATACTGTATACTATGTGTCTTTTTCTCTCTCGCCATTTTCAGCAAATCTAGGCTCTGCCCAGATTTGGTTGCCTTTATATTTATTCTGCTTGGACTTTTTGATCTTGTTGGATCCATTGGTTAATAGACTTTTTTCCTTTAATTTGAGAAATTTTCAATCATTATTTCTTCACATATTTTCCCATCCTATTCTTTGTCTGTCCTTTGGAATTCCAATTTCAAATGTTGGATTTCTAGTTATGTCCTACATGTCCCTGAATTTTTGTTAACTTTTTGTCCTCCTTTGTCCTTGAATTTTTAATTGTTTTTAAGTAATGGAGTCTTTCTTTTGCAAACTTCAATATTTCTTGTAAGCCCATCTAGTAAATCTAGTAAATCTTTCAGTTATTGCACTTTTTATTTCTAGAATTTTCATTTGGTTCTTTTTTATAGTTTCTGTTTCTTTTTTGAGATTAATCTGTTTGTTCATGCTCTGTATCTTTTCCTTTAAGTCTTTTAACATATCTCCGAAACCCTCTAACTCCCGTCTGAGTTGTCTGGGCTCTGTTGACTGTGCGTGTGTCACCATGGACCCCATTTTCCTGATCCATGCTTCTCTCCATTGCTTCATCGTTTTTTAACTATATGGGGAACATTGTGAAAGATATGTTGTAGGAGTCCATATCACACTCTTTTTAAAACTTAAGTTGAATTTTGTTTTGGTAGGCAGCTAAATTGCTGGTAGATAACTTTGTTTCTCTCAGACTTGATTTTATTTTTTACATAGGGCAGATTTATTTTCCTTCTGTCTTTAGTGCCATAGTGGTCATGGATGGCCCTTACTCTTAGATGTAGTTCTCACGCCTAACGTGCAGCCTTTCTGGGGTCACGATTAAATGTCTGAGGTGCTTAGTAAAGTCTTTCCGCACTGGCTACATTGAAATTCCAGCATGTTCTAGAACTGCATACCCTCTATTTTCTCGTCCGCACAGTAACACTCTTCCCTGTCTTGCTCAGTCTTATCCTGTGCTCCTACAGCCAGGCCCTCAGCAAAGAGCTGGGGAAACAGCATGCAGACTGTTGAGGCCCTTCCTCGGTGTAGCTTTCTTCTCTCTGGTGCCCTGCCTCAGCAACTGCAGCAGCCCCGAGGAACAGTTGCCTCCTCAGCCCAGCAAGAATGTTATACTAGTCTTTTTTTCTTTCTTTTAATCCTCACCCAAGGATATGTTTATTGATTTTAGAGAGAGAAGAAGGGAGAGAGAGGAACATCAGTGTGAGAGAGAAACATCAATTGGTGGCCTCCTGTATGCACCCTGCCAGGGTCAAACCCACAACCTAGGTATGTGTTCTAACCAGAATCGAACCTGCAACATTTTCGTGTAAGGGATGATGCTCCAACCAACTGAGCCTCCCTGCCAGGGCCTGTGACGATATTCTTAAGTGCAACCTTCCGAAGATGTACTCAGAAATACTCACAGGAAGACAGCCAGGGTGGAAAACAGGGCTTATTGCATGTATTTATCTTCTTTCAAGAATCTGAGATAGCTCCGGTCTGTGTTGTCTAAATACATTTTAACAGTTAGCTCATATGTCATGTCCAGTTTTATAGTCATTTATAGCGAAAGGTCAAGTTCAGAACCAATTATTTCATAATAACCAGAACCAGAATGAGTATTTTTAATTTGAATAATATATGCATTTATTTTAGGCATTGCTCTCCTAGTCTAAGTGCTCTTAGATTTTCTGACTTCGACATAAATCTACACGTTAGGATCAAATTACTTTACAAATTAAAATTCTCAGCGACGCTTCACTTGTCCTGTAGCTGCAAACTCCGTGCAGAATAGCCTATACCTTAGACACGGCTCGATCGCTTTATGGCCTGTTTCTCTTGTCAGCTTACAAAGAGCCCTGCTTCGTGTATTCCCGAGTCGGGGGCAACCGGACGTCCCTGAAGCAGCCTGTGGGTGACCTCGACAACACGCTGATGTTCGAAGCGAGGTTTGAGAGTGGTAATCTACAGAAGGTAGTCAAAGTGTAGGTGTGAATCATGCTTGTCTGAGGGGCTAGGCCCTCAACTGTCTGTTGTTTTCTGTATCTGCTCCATTGAAGTTTTAGTGTCTAACTCAGAACCGTATGTCATTCCTTGAAGGACATGATGCTTCTCCAACTTTTTCATAGAATAGTTCTTGGGATGGGTGTTCCAGAAAACACGCTTAGGAGCATGTACCCGAACCAATGACATTTGAAAAAACAATTCTATTGTGGCCCTGACAGTGTGGCTCAGCTGACTGGGTGTCATTCCACAGAGTGAAAGGCCATCAGTTTGATTCCTGGTCAGGGCACACGCCTGGTTGTGGGTTTGGTCCCCAGTCAGGGAGCACACAAGAGGCAACTGACCAATGTCCCTCACTCTCACATCAATGTTTCTGTCCCTGTCTTTCTCCCTCTCTTCCTCTCTCTCTAAAAACATATAGATTATTTTTAAAAATTCTATTATGAAAATGTTTAAACATGCATTATAGTTAAGTACACAGGATAATGAAATTCTACATGGACTATCACAGACTGATCACCTAGGTTCAGAAGCCACGCAGGTTTTGCACTTTCATTCCACCTATTCCTAGGCCAGTTTGTAACTACACAACACACACGCACACTGAGTGCCTGATGCTGATGAATGGACAGCTATTTGGTAAAGAAAAAAAGAGACAACTAACCAGGTGAGTTTGGTACATGTATATATTATAAGGAATATACAGTAAAGTTATTTTTGCCTTTACTTACGTATTCTCCATGACTGAACATGGGGGTTCCAGGTAGTGATCAAATGCAGTCCTCGAAGTGTTTAAAACTGTATACTCCGTGTGGTCATATTAATTTATGTATGTTTTAAATTGTTCTCAGTGGTAGTATTTTAGAGCCCTACAGTTAGAATATAATAGAAAACAGAAATATATATCTGAAGTAAAAAAAAAGACACATTGAACTGTACTTCAGTTTCAGAAACTCTTTATTTCTTTTGTAGGAAACATAATTAGAGTGAAAATGTACTTTTTTAATCAAATGCCCATTTTTTAGGTGTCCTCTTCAATAGCAATAAAAAAAGCTTCAGAATTAGCGTGGAAGAGGTTTCACATCTAATATCAGAAACTTTCCAAACTCACGTTCTGCAGTTACTTGTTATTTAGGATACTGCTTGAATAAACATTTTCTCCCCACCCCCCAACAATGCTTTCTGTGAATAGGTAAAAATAAAATAACTTTCCTTACATATTTAAAACTGAATATCATTTTTCACATTTTACGTGCCTTCTTTTTCCTCCCTTCTCTGTGCATTAGGGCCGACCACGAATACCAGTTGACGGTGCGTCCCGACCTCTTCACAAACAAGCACACCCAGTGGTACTATTTCCAAGTCACCAATACTCAAGCAGGGATAGTCTACAGGTTCACGATTATCAATTTCACCAAGCCTGCTAGTCTTTACAGCCGGGGTATGCGCCCCCTCTTTTATTCTGAAAAAGAGGCCAAGACTCATAATATTGGCTGGCAGAGAATAGGGGACCAAATCAAGTATTATAGGAACAACCCTGGGCAAGATGGGCGCCACTATTTCTCCCTCACGTGGACATTTCAGTTTCCACACAGCAAAGACACCTGCTACTTTGCTCACTGCTATCCGTACACTTACACCAACTTGCAAGAGTACCTTTCCAGAATCCATAAAGACCCGGTGAGGTCCAAGTTTTGTAAAATACGTGTCCTGTGCCACACGATTGCTAGGAACATGGTGTACGTTTTAACGATCACCACCCCCTCCAAGGACAGGGACTCAAGAAAGCGCAAGGCCGTGATTTTGACCGCAAGGGTACACCCCGGAGAGACCAACAGCTCTTGGATCATGAAAGGCTTCCTCGACTATATTTTAGGAGGCTCGCGTGACGCGCAGGTGCTCCGGGACACTTTCGTCTTCAAGGTGGTGCCCATGCTGAACCCCGACGGCGTGATTGTAGGAAATTACCGGTGTTCCTTAGTGGGGCAGGACTTAAACCGGAACTACACTTCTCTGCTGAAGAAGTTGTTTCCTTCTGTGTGGTCCACTCGGAACATGATCCGCAGGTAAAGGAAGCCTCGAATTACCTCTCTGCTTCTGTAGTGAACTTGGCAGTGAGAGTTTGGGTTCCACCATCTCACTCACGGTACTGTAGATTTTCTTTAGATAGATTAACTATAGTTACTTAGTTTTCCCCCCCATTCTTCCCAACTCTGCTCCTCTGTCTTTCTGGCATCGTGCCACTGGATTCACTAGCCTTATACTGAAGAATGATTTCGATGCTGGAACGTTTTAATGGCGTTGTGAAACTGATAGTTATATTTGCACATCCCAAATTTGATTTCCTTGCTAAAGCTAACGCTATCACCGATGTTTACCTTGGGATCCTTGAATCCCTTATATGTGAAAATTACACCCCACAGAGCCTTCTGGCACTATGGTGATCATTCGTCGCTCTGTGATGAGTCTTTTGATTAACAGGTTACATAGCTATTTAAAACCTGCATGAATAATAAATAGCCTTGGTTTTCCCTATAAAAATTGAACAGCTTTCAAATTGCCAAAGAATCTAGAACAGTAAAGGCACATAATACTTAAAATTTTCATTAAATGACCAGGTCAAGTGTGCGGAACTTGAGTTAAACCTATCAGATTGGAACCCTGCTTTATCATTTGCTACCTGGGTGACCTTGAGTGATCTAAGAACAAATGTCAGCCTCAGTTTCATCACCTGTAATATGTGAATAATAATACCTCCTCGATGGGAGGATTAAATGAGATTATTGTTACTAAAGTACCTGGAATAAAATCTGGAACATTGAAAGCTTTAAGTGTATTCCGTGTTTCCTCAAATATAAAAAAGAAAAAAGTTGTTAAGGAATATGAAAAATAGAGTAGATTTTTGTATAAGATACTAGAATATTTTACCTGTGAGTAAGAAAAATATCCAAACTGTTTCTAAAGTGATTTAAATTAATGTAAGATGAGAAAACCTTCGATCCTGTTTCACTTCAGACGTAGTAACATTTCTTTGGTAATTAATTATTTAGGAGTAGAAATTTCTTTTGACTCAAAAGAAACCAAAAGACCATTAAAATTTGGAAATTGTTGGCTTAAACATGTACAGCATATTTCATATATAAGGAGCTAATGTGATATTCTTGCTTTATAATCTAGTTTTCTAAAAACGTGAAGTGGTCATTCAGTGGCTCTATGTCCATCGTAAGTTATTAATTAGAATTTATTTGGCACCAAATGAGAAAAGGACAATAAATTCACACATGTAGCAGACTTCAACATGAAATTTCACTCTAGTTTAAAGGTGTATTATTTCTGATAGAAGCTATGCTTTGAAAGTTTTGATTATCGGTTTCCATATTTTTGGTATAAGAGTACAACAGTCCACCAGTCCCAGTTTCAGTCTCCACAGTTTGTTTCCCAGAGTCAGTCATGGTCTGAAAGTATCAGATGGGGAAACTCCAGAAATGAACAAGTCACACGTTTTCAATTGCATGCCATTCTGAGTAGCGTGATGAGATCTTGCCTTGTACCGTCTGGCACACGCATTGCCCTTTTGTCCAGTGTAGCTATGCTGGGTATGTTACCTACCGCCTGTTGGCCACTTAGTAGCCCTCTCATTATCTGATTGATTGTCCCCTACAGCGGTGCTCATGTTTGAGTCACCCTTACGTCACTTAAGATGGCTCCAAAGCGCAGGCATAGCGATGCTGGTAATTCACATATGCCAAAGAGAATCCATGAAGGGTATGCATGTCCAGGCAAAAAACACAGTACATACAGGGTTTGGTACAGTCTGAGGTTTCGGGCAGGGGGAAGACTACTGTAATACATTTCATATTACTAAGAAACATTGCTAACATTGTGCTATTTATCCTTCCAGATATAAGATCATATATGAAATTTTGATTAAGTAATATGATACTGTTATATAAAATTTAGAAATATTTAAAAATGCAAAAATGGCCATAATTCTACCACCTTAACATCACTGCTTTTTTACCTGTTAAAAGCCATCATTGATCAATTTGGGGGGCTTATTTTTTATTACTTTAATATTTATTGAATGCCTAAATTATACAAGCTAAGGATTATGCTCTTTAGAATATGTAATAATTTTTCTTAAATTATTTGCTATAAATCGACCGGGAAAAAAGTCAATTCAGACTTTGGTACCATTTTTCTTAAAGTGATATTTACTCACCACATTAATAAAGGGTCAAACTTTCACTGGCTTCAGCACCAGGTGATAAGGCACTTAACTTTTAGCAAATATTTTGAGGACTTGTATGCATAGCATTGTTCAAAATGATTTAAAGATGATCCTAAGCATTTCTTATGCTTAAGATTAAATCTCAAAAGTATGAAAACTTTCCTAGGCAAGTGCCAAGTAAATGGTGCCAATATTAAGTGCTACGGGAGTTAAAAAAAAAAAAATCTCCAAGCTTGATTGGTGAGAGAGGAAATGAGATGTGAGGTCACGCTGAAGGGGTGAGGGGCAGTATTCACGAATTTGAGGAAAGAAGGTCTTCCAGCCAGAAAGAATCCATGCGAGTGCTAATGGAGAAAGCAGTGAACTCCTTCTGTATACAACAGAGAGCCAAAATGGTAAACTAGATCCTATTGGAAAAAGTGTTGGGAATAAGGTAGATTTTGTCCTTTTAATGGAAGGCATTTGTATTTTAGATATGGTTAATAAGAAATTACAGCAGCCATCTTTCAAATTCTATATTAATAATCAGCATAGATAAAAAGAGAAATTGAAAGCTGATATGTGAAACATTCTATCTACTTGGATGTTAGACTTGTAAACCCACACATAGTTACACACATAAAAGGGAAATGCAAAAGTGAATTTGGGTGACTTACTCTTTTTCTTCTTGGTAGACTGATGGAGGAACGAGAGGTGGTTTTGTACTGCGACCTCCACGGCCACAGCAGGAAAGAGAACATCTTCATGTATGGCTGTGGTGGCGGCAGCAGATGTAAAGCCCTGTACCTACAGCAGCGAATCTTTCCACTTATGCTGAGCAAAAACTGTCCAGATAAAGTAAGCACTTCCTAAGATGTTAAGTTTTCCTTTACTAAGTGCTTCCCACATGAGACAGAATGGATAATCTTATTCAGTATACTAATTTTTTTATTTGGTTATTTTGTCTGATTTTACAATTGACCATAGAAAGCAACTCTGTGGAATATTTAGTGGCCAATAATTTGAAATATGAAGAAGGAAGTGCCCATTATCCTGCCACCATACTTAATGATTAAAAAAACAAGCATTGTTTTCCTCCTATGGTCAAGAACATGGCAAGGATATCCACTCTTACCCCTTCAGTTCAGACTTTTCCTGGAGGTTCTAGCAAGTGCAATAAGGCAAGAAAAAGAAATAAAAGGCAGACAGACTGGAAAAGAAGAAGTACAGTAAGAAAGATGACGTGATTGTCTTCTTAGAAAATCCAAAGCAGTCCACAAAAAAACCCTCCTAAAACTCATAAGTGAGTTCAGAATATCATAGGATTCAAGGTCAGCCACAAAAACCAATTTAATTTCTGTAAACTTACAATGGACAATGGGAAACTGAAATTCAAAACAGTACCACTTACTGTAGCTCCAAAATAAATGAAGCACTTGTGACTGCAAAGGAATAGCACAGGGAGCTTTTTAGAATTGATGAAATTGTTCTCTATCCTGATTATGGTACTGGTTACACAAATCTGCACATGTGTTAAAATTCATAGAATGGAACACGAAACATGTCAAACTTATGTTAATTTAAAAATAAAATGACAAAAACTCTATAGATCCTGATGTCATAACAATCTCTCAGGCAGTTCTCAAATGCTCTTTCACATTAAAGTATAGCATCTTTATTCTGATCTGAAAATCTATAACACTAATCTCCATTCCTAAACATGTTGAAGCCTTTTTGACATTTAAAATCTTATCCCAACTGTGTTAAGAATTACTCAACTGGTTTTGAATGTGTATTTACTTGTAGATGAAAAGTAAAATTTATTGCTAGATTTTAAATCTGTGGTTCTCAGAAATGTAAATATATCATTTTTTAAATGAATTATTTCCATTGGTCAGAAAATAAAAGCAGCTCCCGAAGTTTTAGAGAGAATTATTGGTTTTGCACAACCATCTGCATCCCTACTTCATCCCCACATTGTTATCCTAAAAACAACAGCTCTTGTTAACTTGTTTCTTTCCAGTTTTCCTTCTCAGCTTGCAAGTTTAATATCCAGAGGAGCAAACAGGGAACAGGAAGGGTGGTGATGTGGAAAATGGGGATCAGGAACAGCTTTACCATGGAGGCCACTTTTTGTGGATCTACTCTGGGTAAGACCAAGCGTTCTCGGTCACGGCTCTCAGAGCTTTAAACCACTTTTAAGGTAAGATAATAGTGTAGATAGTTTAATAGTGAGCACTGTCTTCCCACTTAAATAGATACTGATGTCTGATCAATTCTGTTGATAAAATGAATAAACAAACTCTCTCTTCATTTCCCTTTTTTCAGAGTAGGAAGTTTTAGCGTGTAGATAGAATAGATAATTGGTTGTCTCGTGAGTTAATTCTTAATTGCTTTTTTTAAGAAGGCATTCCTACAGATGAGTCTAACGATTTCAAGAAAAGCAGTGCTCACACTTAAAATATCAGGCCAGGAATGTTTTTAGTGGATTTACTCTTCACAAGGCAAATAGACGGGTGTTTTGCTTTTGTTTTTTGTCGATTTATATTCTAATGGAAGTACTTGGTTCCTTGAACTAAAAATAGAAGGTTCTGTAGTTCCATTTAAGGAATCTTTTGGGCCCGGGCTGGTGTAGCTCAGTGGATTGAGCGCGGGCTGTGAACCAGGCATCGCAGGTTCGATTCCCAGTCGGGGCACATGCCTAGGTTGCAGGCCATGTCCCCCAGCAACCGCACACTGATGTTTCTCTCTCTCTCTCTCTCTCTCTCTCTCTCTCTCTCTCCCCCCTCCCTTCCCTCTCTAAAAATAAATAAATAAAATTTAAAAAAAAAGAAATCTTTTAATCACATCTAGCGTATCATTAGAATACTCCACATTCAGATAATTGTCAATTATTAGAAAATGTATCAACTCAGAGGAAAGTGGGAAATCCACATGAAATTTCTAGCTAGTCTTTAAAGTACCTTGAAACTGATGTTATTAATGATGATGAAAACATAATCGTTACCGAAACTTTTCTTTAAGTGATTGTTAGGGTGTTTATAACTGGTAACCAAGTATCCCATAACTTTTGTACTGAATTTTCTTCTGCCTTACAGCATAGACTGACCTTTGGTCCAGGTGGTGGACGGGGACTGAAGGAAAACAATAACCTTTTAAATGACCTGCCCCAGAGAAGAAAATCCAAAGGACAGGATATGGAATCATATCAGATGCTTTGTTTATACTGTTTTACAGCTTAGGACTATCTACTAAGGAAAAATTAAATCATCCTCAAGGGTGAATTAACTTATTGATGTTTTAGGTAATAAACGAGGCACTCATTTCAACACAAAAGACTTGGAGTCCATGGGATATCATTTTTGTGATTCTCTCTTGGACTACTGTGACCCAGACCGCAGTAAGGTGAGCGACGCCCCTTCAGTAGCACATCCGACTCCTGTCTCCCAGGCAGCACGACCCACCTGCGGGCCTACGGCAGTTCACTCCTTTCAGTACCCTAGTTCAGGGCGTTTGGTAGTGGATGTCCCAGTAGCTGTTGTTTCAGGTGTCTATAAATATTCAATGAATTTAATTAGAAAATAAAGTTATTTTAATAATCATCTCATTGATCATTTTCCCTAGTACTATCAGTGCCTAAAAGAATTAGAAGAAATGCAAAAACATATCAACCTGGAGAAAGTCCTTGATGATTCAGATACTTCTTTGGAAGAAGTTGTTCTGGATCTAGAGTCCAGGTGAGCCAAGAGGTGGAAGTAACGTAATCTGGTGTGCTGTTTCACTGTTTGTCGTATTACTAGGATGTAATCATCAGTCTCAACTGGAATCCCAACTATGGGTGGAGGGAAGTTTTTCCCATGCACATTGCTTTATCCAGACCTCATCAAGACTTTGTTAATTCATTTAGTCAAATAATATTAAATGAGCACACACTATGTACTATATGTGAAAGACAGACCCAAATTGTTTTTAATGCTGTCATTACCCACAAAGAACTGACACGTTTATAAAGATGCCACATAAATACTCTACATGAATAATAAGCGCCAAATTCAGTGCTAAAGGAATGTTGTTGGAAGAAAAAAGGTACTAGTTTCAGTATAGTTTCTATAGGAAAGGCAGAATGAATATTTGATTCTTCCCCTTTATTTGTAAATGTTTAGACTTTGACTTAGTGCCCCTGTGACCTCCAGGGGTGACTCGTAAGTTCACTTGCAGACGCAGAGTATCGTTTTGAACTCATAGATTTGTGTATATTTGCTGTGTTTCAGTCAATTTAAGTCATCATTCTTCCAATAGCCTAAGATGCCTAGAACTACCAGACATCTATCTACACCATGTTTCTAAACATTCTCCTCATAACTAGAACTATTTCTACCACTCCAAGAAGGCAAGAAGGCAAAAGTCACAGTTGAAATTTTTAAATGGCACTGAAACATTCTGTAAGCTAAAATAATATTTTGTTATGTTTTGTAGTAGCCACGGCTCCGACTGTTCAGAATCCAGTGACTCTCAGACCTCTCTTCCCAAGTTAACTCCTCAGGTATGGCGGAGACTTCTGCCCATGGTGTGGAGGTACTCTTTTCTTGTCACTAAGAGACAGGCGAAAACAGCTCACAGTTGTATAATTACTGCCTAGCAATAACTGTTATTTTCTGATTATGTACCATATCTTTAAATCATAGAATTTTTTTCACCTGGTGGTTTCTTAATGCTCTTACTTTATAGATGGAAACAGTTAACAGCCAGAAAGATCAAGTGACTTGCCAGGAGCCATAGCACTTCCAGTGGGAGCTGGTAGTATCACATTGCCTGAGCGCTAGCCCAGCATTTATTCATTCACTCAGTTAACAGCTATCTATTGAGTTCCCGCTCTACACTCTAGGGTAGAGCAGTAAAAAATATCGGGCAAAAATCCTTCCCTTTCATCGCGTGTATTCTAGTTGGGGATATAAAAAACAAAGACGAGGGAGTAAAATATATGACGTGTTAGATGATAATAAGTGCAGAAGGGCGGAGTAGAGACTTTACGTGGTGCTTTGTGCTGACTGTCTGCGCCCCTACCAACTGTGAATGCTGACACCCTTCCCCCAGTGTAGTGCTCGTAGGAGGTGGCCAAGACAGGCTAAGACAGCCAGTACTGAGAGTGGGGTGCTGCTGTAAGAAATACCTAAAAAATGAGATGTGGTTTTGGAAGTGGGTAATGGGTAGAGGCTGGAAGAGTTTGAAGTGCATGTTAGAAAATGGTGATACTGCCATGAAAGGATTTCAGAGGCTATTCTGGTGAGAATTCAGAAAGAAAAGAGGAGAGCTGTCGTGAATGCAGAAAGGACCACGTGCAGGATGTTGGTGGGCTTGAGTTTTGCGGAAGGATACCTCAGAGCCGTTGTGTGAATATGCGCTGTTCGTTATAACACGGGGTTTTTTTAGGGTCTGAAGGTAACGAGGAGGTTATCAGGGCCACTACCACCTACAGTTTAACAGGCAGACAGCCTCCAACAGCGGCCAGCAGGTGGGGAGGTGACCCACCTGGAGCCGGGAGCTCTGATGTGGGCAGGGCCCCCCAGAGAGCCAGGTGGGAGCAGCACCCTGCCAAGCAGCAGGAGTGACACTGCCACCCCAGTGGGTCCCGACACCAGAAGTGAAGTGAGAGAGGAGTATTCTTGAGCCTTAAGATCTCATTGAGTTTTTCCTTCCTAGGTTTTGAGCTTGCTTGAGACCTGTCACCTCATCCTTCTTTCCTGTTCTTTCCTTTTGGAATGGGAATGCCTGTCCTGTGCCTTTCCCACCCCTGGGTTTTGGAAGCACATAACTTGTCTGGTCTGTAGGGTCATAGCTGGAGAGGGACTTTTCCTCTGGGTGAACGACGCTTTGAGCCCCACCCGTATCTGACTTAGATGATATTGAGGTGAGACTCCAGACGTTAGGAGTCGATGCTGGCACGAGTTAAGACTTTTGGGGCTGTCGAGATGGAATGAACGTATTTTGCATGTAAGAAGGACAGGAATTTCTGGAAACGGGGAAAGGATGCTAT
The DNA here is from genome assembly GCA_004024845.1 of Tonatia bakeri. Classification (NCBI taxonomy): domain Eukaryota; kingdom Metazoa; phylum Chordata; class Mammalia; order Chiroptera; family Phyllostomidae; genus Tonatia; species Tonatia bakeri. The sequence goes on from PVIA01002574.1 coordinate 45,213, forward strand.
GGTCTGAATATTTCTGCCCTCCCCCATTTATATGTTGAAATTATTATGCCCAGTATAATGGTACTAGAAGGTGGGGCCCATGGGAAGGGGTTAGGTCATAAAGGCAGAGCTTTCGAAAGTGGTAATAGTGCCTTGTACAACAGGTCCCAGAGAGCTCATTAGCCTTGAGGATGCAAAAGCACCCTGTGACCCAAAAGAGCGCTCCCACCTGCCCGTGCTGGCACCCCGATCTCAACCTTCTAGCCTCCAAAACTGTGAGAAATACACTTCTGTTATTTATAACTCACCTAGTCTGGTATTTTATTATAGCAGCCAAATGGACTTAGACAGATATTGTATTAATGTCCTTTAATGAGTAAAAACTTACCCAAAACGTAGCACTCGAAACAACGAACATTTATTATCACACACTTTGTGGGTCCAGAGGCGGCTTAGCTGGGTGCTTCAGAGGTCTCTCCAAAGGCTGCGGTGGAGGTGTTGGTCAGGCAGAAGGCGGTCTCAGATGAAGGCTTGACTGAGGAAGGACCCATTGTCAAGTTCACTTACATGGTCATTGGCAAGATGCAGTTCCTCACAGGCCATTGGGCTGAGGGCTTCAGTTCCTTGCTGGCTGTTGGCTGAACGTCTCCCTCGGTCCTTTGCCCTGTGGGCTTCTCTGTAGGGCATGCCTAACTGGATTTCCTCTGAGTGAGCGAGCGAGCAGGCAAGAGTGGGCCCTTGGGGTAGAAGCTACGGCCCCACGGCAGCCTGGTCTCAGAAGCAGAGCCCCATCACTTTTGCCATGTGCTAGGAGGGAGTCACTAGACTGAGCCCACCTGCAGAGGGAGAGGACCATAGACCGGTGAGGATGCTGGGAGGCGGGGCTCACTGTAGCCATCTTAGCAATTGTCTACCGCGCATGTAAAAGTCATAACTTTGATTCGACCTTTGCCTTCAGGTTTCACTGAAGCCAGCCTTCAGATTCTAAAATTGGGGGCTCTCTGTTTTCCCTCTCAATTCAGTTCTTTTGTCCAACTATTTTCTGAGCTGATATCTTTGTCGTAACAACTCATCAAATGAAGCAGGCAACAACCAATTTATACACTAAACATTCTGCCTGAAAATCTCTATGTCCACTGACCCAGGTCTGTTAGGTACATTTTCTGTCCGTCACACTGTCACAGGAAACAGTTTTACTAGATGTGTCACCCCTACATACCTTGTGTCACTGTTTTTCTAGCTTCCCAGGACTGTGTCCACTACCCGTTGTCGGCTCGTCACAAAGCCAACGACTGTGACATAGTCAGGTTTTTATTAGGACAGCAGCACACCTCTAGGTACGAGTTCTGTGTCATCCGTATTCATTACACATCCTCTGTGTGTTCGTGCTGTCCGTCCGCGAGAGTGGGAGGCTCCAGCTGTTCTGTAGAGCAGTCCGTTTCTCCCTTCAATTCTGCACATCCTAGCTTCAGTATTTTAATGGTCTGTCATTAGATATTTAGGTGTTTAGAATTGCTATATCTTCTTGCTATACTGGATCTTTTATTACTATAAAATGTCCTTCTTTGTCTCTTGTAACATTTTTAAATTTACAGTTTATTTTGTCTGATACTAGTATAGCCATCCCTGTTTCTTTTGGTTACTATTTGCATAAATATTTTTCCCATCCTTTCCCTTTCAACCTGTTTGTGGATCTTTTGAGTCCTTTAAAGATAGCATATAGTTGGATCATGTATTTTTTAATCCATTCTGCCAATATCTATCTTTTGATTGGAAAGTTTATCCATTTACAATGAAAATAATTACTGATACAAATGGGCTGACTTCTCGCACTCCGCTGCTTGTTTTCTGTATGTCTTACAGTATTTTGTCATCTGTAGCCTGCCTTACTGTCTTCATTACGTTCAGTTGATTTTTTTGTAGTGAAATGTTTCAATTCCTTTCTCATTTCCTTTTGTGTGTATCCTAAAGGTATTTTCTTTGTCGTCATTATGGGGATTACATCGGACGCCCTAGAGCTGTAACACTAATATCCACTTGTCCCAGCTTACCTTCAATGACTCACAAAAACTCTGCTCCTGTACAGCTGCAGGCCCACTCCTTTCGGCTGTTGATGTCCAAAAATTATGCCTCTATACACTGTGTGTCCAAAAACATAAACTGATAATTTTTATATGTACTAGTCTCTTAGGAAGAACACAAGATTTGGACTTCCAAGTCAAAGTTACAGTAACTACTAGCTTTTACACTAACAATAGTTTTTTTTCTTTAAATGTGTTAGTCACTTACCACGTAGGAAAACTCAAGTGCGGTTTGACACCATTGTCACAACAACGCTAGCTTTCACAGTTGCGTGTGTCCACCTGTACTGGGATCTTCATTTCTCCCCGCGCCTTCAAGGTCCTGCTGATACTGGACTAAAGGGGTGTGTTTCCCCACGAAGCCTGATAAGACACAAACATGAGCTTGCAGAGAAGAAGGTGAGGGTTTACTTCAGGAAGTGACCCGCACTTGGAGACAGGTGAGCTAATGCTCATAGACCTGGCTCCCCGGTGGCTCCCAGAGGATGGGATATTCAGGGGAAAAGTCGTTAATCGCGGTGACCAGGGGAGTCAGGGCTGCAGTCAGGGCAGTGTTCTCTACTGATCCGTCTGCGCTAGGGGGGGTGTGTCTGGTCCTGACATCAGCCACGGCGTCTCTTTGTCTGGTTTCGCTGACTTTGTGGGCCTGGAGCTGAAATGCAACTGTGGCCTAGATGCTATCTCTGCTTTGATGAAAACTGTCTCTGTGGTCAACAGACCTGAGGCTTTGTTCCTAAGATTATCTGATGCCAACCAGAACCTCCTTGTCCTCAGGGCTTAGTGATTAGGCTGATCAAGGGTGCCGAGTGTAAGGGAGAAGTGGGCAGGCAAGGCAGGGTGCTGGGCGAGACCACTTGGAATCAAAAGGAAAGAAAGAAAAGATCATTTTAAAGAAATAGTTTCTATCAATGCACAGTCACACTGTCTAGTGCCCTTTCATTTCTCCTCGGGGGCTTGCTTGAGCATTTCTCACCAGGCAGGTCTACAGGTCATGGATGCCCTCAGTATTTGCATACCTGGGAATGTCTTCATATCCCCCTAAGTTCTGAAGGACAGTTCTGCCAGGGTTTTTCCTTAAGTGCTGTGGCTACATTGGCCCACTGTTTGCTGGCCTCCAAAGTTGCTGATGAGAAATCTGCTAACAATCTTACTGAGGATCCCTTGCATGTAATAATTTGCTTCCCTCTTGCTGCTTTCAAGATTCTCTTTTTATCTTTGACTTTGTAAGTTTGATTATAATGTGTTTTGGTGTAGGTTTTTTATTGTGAATATGGTTTTAGAATTTTTAAATTTAAGTATAGTTGGTACATAATATTATATTAGTTTTGGGTGTATAACATAGTGACTTGACCTTTTTATTTATATACCTCACAATGTCACTCTGCAAACCCATCACAATAGTATTGACTCTGTTCCCCTTCACCTTCTCACTTGCCCTCCTAACCCTCCCACCCCCACCGGCGACCACCAGTCTGATCTCAGTCTCTGTGAGTCTGTTTTTGGTGCTTTGCTTTGTTTGCTCATTTGTTTTGTTCTTTTAGATCCTGCATACAAGTTAAACCATGCGAATTTGTCTTTCTCTGCCTGATTAACATCATTAAAGTAATCATACTACTCAAACAAAGCAAAACACTGGTATGCATTTCATATTAGATTCAATGCATTTCATATTAGGATACCAATGGCATTCTTGTCAGAAGTAGCGTGAATAATGCTAAAATTTATATGGAATTGGTGTGGAGTTTTTAATTTCATCTTACTTGGAGTTCGTTGAGTTTCTTGGATGTTTACATTCATGTCTTTTATCAAAGTTGGGGAGTTTTCAGCCATTATTTAACCCATTGGCATTTCTGGGCTGCCGGCCCCTCCAGTTCTAAGACCAGTACATGAGGCAAAACCAACCAAACAAACAAAATCCCAGGAAACTGCTCGAGGTCACCTTGCTCCTCTACTCCCCAGATCCCTCACCCAGATCCCTTTGCCTTTTTTTCACCTTTTAGAGCCTCTGAAATTTATTTTGTATATAACACCCAGTGTTTTTAGTTGTACTTAGTGGGAGGCACAGGAAAAGTACTTCATCTCCTTACAAGTGAAGGTCTGAAGACAGTTCTATGTCTGCATATATACCATCCTTGATGGATTGATTAAATGTTGATTTTAAATGTGAATCTTTTACCTAGATACAAAGCAATAGAAAACATCTGAAAACAGGGAAGGAGAGAAATTCGACCATAGCAAGCTGTCACCATAACAGAGACGAAAAAGAGGTAAAGATTCATTTGTCTGGTTGTTAGCAGCTTCTGAAAAACTGATTGCAAGAGAATGGCAAGTTATGTCCTCTTAACCTTCTTATGCCCTATGTTTTTCCTTAGGAAAAGTTAATGGTTAAAATTTTGCTCATATTTTTACTGTTTATAAAAGCAAAAAGGACCTCGACAGATGAGAGGTGGGTCTTATTAAGGTGCAAAATTTCACTTATACTTACCTTACTCAGAAAAGGATTTGAGGCATCTTACTGAGCTGTATCCAGGATAGCAAGAAGGAATAAATTAAACCTAAGAAAAGTTAAATGGGAACACACTAGTACAAACTAGATGGTGCAGGGAGATCGCTTCCACCCTGCAGAATGGGAGCCCTGCAGATGCATTAGCTAGCAAAAGTGGTGAAAATTATTTAAACAGAAAAAAATTTAAACAATGAGGTTTCAAGACTTCTCCCACAAAGTTAAAAGGCAGGAAACCAGACTCTGATTCTGAGAGAGAGCAAGTGAAAGGGAAAGAATGTGGCATTCCCGGTTTCCCTGGGTGCATCTGCTGAGTGCTGTGGTGCTTGTCAGCTGCCACGAAAAAGTCGCCTTCATTTGCAGCTCTGAAAAACACAACTTTATAGCTTGTGTGCTGTCCACGTTTGGAGGACTACACAGCACAGTTACCACTAGTTATCCCTAGGCTGTGGGGGCACTTGGCTTTCCATTGCTCACTCCTCTGTTGTTTGAATATATGCACGTTACTCACGAAATTGGTAAGAAGACACACAAAAAAGAATATTCTTTCTAATGCATTCAGCTGTTTATCTGTGAGAAGGGTGAATCTCCGCCAGAATCAAGGCAGGACTGGGGAGGTAGTAGATAATGGGGACAGAGTTAGGGAAGGTGACTGGGTTCTGACGAGGATGGTGGCGCCGGTTGCACAGCGCTGTAAATGTACTTACGGACACTGAACTGTGCGCTTACAAATGGTGAAGATGGTAAATTTTATGTCTCGTGTATTTCACCACACCAAAAAAAGTCTAAGGGAGGATTTACAAAGTGCATTATACACCAGCTGCTATGAGGTTGGGCCGAAGACAAAAATCGAGCACACGCAGTAGGGAAAACACACTCAACCCTGAGGCATTTGCACGCACTGGGCTTTTTGTACCGTCTTCATCTGCTGTGAGCACCCTGCCTGTCTGTCACCCCAGCGTCCCGTTCCCCAGCGCACAGAGCATCCACACGCTGGTTAATTTGGCAGAAATGACTCGATAAGGAGTTCTTAAATTAAACTAACAAACAAATCCGGAAATGGTCCTAATGGCAGCCAGCAAATGAAAAAAAACACACACACCTATTTATGAAAATCTGCAACTTGGTGGAAAAGGAGAAGAAGGAGAAGACAGAGAAGAGCACAGTGAGAGCCTGTGGTGTTTGAATCGCCCCTCCTCCCCTTCCCCCTCCCACCCCAGACTGGCGCAGCTGGCAGGGCCCCTCTCCCGCCACACCAGTCAGACACCTTCCCATGCATCCAGCTACCTATTGCTGAAGCTGCATTCCAGTGAGTGCAGCCCAGACACAGGGGTCCCTCCTTCCACCCAGACCCCATTCATGGGAAGGAGACTCTACGTTGGGTGCTACATCTGAAAATACTTATGGCTTGAATTGCCCTTGCTTGGCTGGTCTAGCGGTGGTTCCACACTGGAAGAGGCCAAAGACTACTGCCGTCTTCCACCGACAGCTGGGTCGACAGTGAGGATCCCTGAGAGGATGCCGTTGTCCCCACCCCCAGCTCCAGAGACACTCGGGTCAGAAATTTTGCCTTGCAGGAAAACCAGATAAAACAGGTAGCCCCTAATCTTTTTCTCAGAGAAGTGACTTAATTTGCAAGAGATCCTGGAGAAACTCAAGGACATTCTCAAAGTCAGTGGAAGTATGGGGAAAGGGTAGGAGGAGATTGGCAGATTCATTGGCAATATAGGTTAAACTGCAGGCCGTCTGGCTTGTCAGAGAGAACTGGTTTGCCAGCTGGGAGGAGCCCTCCTGAAGTCAGAACAAATCCCCAACACTGACCTCGGGAGCTCTGCTTTCAAAGGAGCACACAGTTGGTCGGACTGGTCTGTGGAACAATATATTCCCCAGGGCGTTGTTGAACACAGTGAAGCTATCAGCCAGAAATTAGTGGAATTTCCTAGCTGGCTGTGCTCAGGGAAAGAGACAAGGCCACCCTGCTGAAACCACTGCCGTCCCAGAGTGAGTGTGCGCATACCCAAGGCTGCACCCCTGGGGAGCAAAGCCAGAAGCCTGCCACTGCAGGAGGATAAGCAGCTCTCTACAACAACCCAGCCAGTCTCCCAAGAAACAAACAAGTAAATAACACGCCAGGAGGGATAAAAGGTGGAGCGGGCAGAAGTCAGTACCCAGAGTTCAGCAGAATTGTCTAGTTAGGAAGCAAGCCGGACGAACACAGGGGAACAGTTATTAAGCGACGTCCCTAGCTGACTGGGTCCAGTCAGTCAATCCATCCCTGAGCGTCCGTCACCTCTGGCAAACCCAGAAGCTAGAGAAGACCTTAGTCCCAGACTCAGAAGATGAGAAGGTTTCTACTCAAGTATTCAAACAATGGAAATGCTAGACATTGCTCTGCAGACATTCCCCGTTACTGCGATCGAGCTCCAGTGGGCAGTTCAAGTCAGCAGTGACAAGCTCACTCAGCACGCCCTG
>PVIA01002574.1:52347-202571 GCA_004024845.1 Tonatia bakeri
CAGTGAAGGCCTGCGTTCCTTCTGTGTGGGCTCTCCTACATTAGCACGTCTCCTAAATTTTTAATTCTGTTCTTTAAAGCATACTGTTGCAGTAATACTGTATATTTTGACATTGATATCTCAGTTTCTGCTTGTAAACTATGCAATGCGAGTGTACTTGGGGGAGGGCCAAGATTATAAATAAATAGTTTTGCAAACAAACTCTCTAATTGATCTTAATGTGTTGTCATTTACAGAACCCAAATCAGGTATGTAGATATTGGGAAACACATATTTATTTAGTTCTCGTAAACATCCACATAGTGATTTTCCTCATCTATCCAAGCTATATTTCATGTAAAATGTAATAAAGTCCTTTATATTAAATATCTATGTATTTTCATCTGTCTTGATTGAAGATTTAAAACTTGTTATGAAATCGTACTCTACCTATAATGTTGGAGTTTCCAGATGGAAAACAGCCTTGTCATTTGGTCGTTTCAGAATATTGCATATATTCTAAATATGCCCATAAACTAATAGGAGGTCCTAGTCATTGATCCTGAAATTTATTTTCTAATAATCTTTGGCAAAAATAATGAACAATGTCATCTTAACTGCAGTGAACACCTGAGGACAGCTCAAATTCCTGCTCTTGAGCTATTATTTTAATGGTTTGCTTGTAAAACATCAATACATCCCAAAATAATAGTAGTAAGTTATCTAAAACTTTTTTTAGTTCACTTAATTCCCTACCAGGACACACTCAATAATTTTGCAGACTTTCAGCAAAAACAATTATAGATCACTGTGTTTAAAATTCATAGATCACATTCATAAGATCATTGGCCCGGGGGTTTCTGTGGAATAAACGTAATAGTTTATTATGGTTCACAGCATCGTTTCCGTGGAGGGAAGAGGGCTGACACTGACACGTTGAGAGTCCATCAGACCAGTCTTATCAGCCGTTTTCTCCAGCCTAAGTTTACCTGTCTCTCCGATTCCTACCGACTATGTAGTGTCGCTATGTTTAACTTCATGTAATTTGTTCAGAATATTCCCCTTTCTCCCTTCATTAACCTTTCACTTTTACATTTTCTTTTATTTCATATCAATCCTGCCGAATTTTTCTTGCTACCAATAAATTTTACCTACAAAGGGATTTTATTTTAGCTTTCAACTCTATTCCATGCTCCACTTTCTATCATAAATTGATATGCATTACATTTGGCAAAAATTGTTTTAATTCTATTTTCCTTTCTCAGGCCCTCTTGAAGAACTCTTCATAATACCCACATGGCACAGACGCAGAAACAAAAGTTTGAACACATTTAAAATGTGTCCAGAGTCACAGTGACCCGTAGACTACTCACTGTTAACCGCAGTCACGGCTCTACAGTGAGTCGTCTCTCAGCCCCTCTGGGGCACACGGGCGCCTCTGTCAGGACAGAAAGCAGTGCATGTCTGTTGTCCTGACTGGAGTCTTTGCGAGCGACAAGAAAATGTCTTTCCTCGCTTCTGTGTAAGCGTCGTCATATAAGTGCTTATACATTTCCACGCAATTTTATAAATTTTTACCCATCACACCGTCTTATCTTCTTATATCTTTACTTCTCATTCTAATAAGTGAGATTATAAACTACATTTTTGTCTTTCATCATACATAGGTTCTACATGCAGCGAAAATTTTTAAAACTCCCTTTAAAGCCAAAATATGATATGAATATTTTCTTTTTTAAAACTATTTTTTAAAAGATTTTATTTATTTTTAGAGAGAAGGGAAGGTGAGGAGAAGGAGAGGGAGAGAAACATTAATGTATGGTTTCCTCTTGAGCACCCCCCCCCCACTAGGGACCTGGCCTGCAACCCAAGCATGTGACCTAGACTGGGAATTGAACCAGTGACCCTTTGGCTTGCAGGCCCATGCTCCATCCGCTGAGCTACACCAGCCAGGGCTGATACCAATATTTTCTTCCACTCATTGCTCTAGGAGAAAAATGGTGTTGTGAAAGGTATTAGGAGGTTCTGATTTAAGAAATTATTTTACCCATTCTAAACCTGTGAGTATAAAAGGAATAATGTTGAAGACAGCTCTTCTGTTTATCATGTAGGAAATACACATTTTCATGCCTGTAACAGAATTGTTTTCCTTCCGGTTCTGTGTCCCATTAGGATTGTGATAAAGGACATTTTGTGCAAAGACAGGAAGACTCAAATCCCGATGTGAAAGGTAATGTTCTGTTTGTGCCTCCTCATAAGTAATCCCCCTTTACTCAAGAAACACCTTTTTGTGCCACAACTTTGAGGTCGCCACTGTGCTTGGTGCTTGCAGATATTAGGAAGTAGCCTTACCGTTTCTTCCCCCTGGGGCTCACCTTTCAGTGGGGACAGACAAGTTAAGTTCGATTTGCTTTGCAACTTATGTCTTCATTTAAAGCTACAGTCTACTACGAACTCCTTCACATGTTAATAAAGGGTAGCAAAGTGCTCCGTTACCTTAGTAAACCTTATTTAACCATCCCCATTGGTAACCGCTGTTCACTTAACGATTTTTCTGTCGTAAACAACAATGAAGACTTTATAACTCCCAATTTGTGTCTATTTTTATTTATTTATAATTCTTAGAAAGAAAATTGCTGATTCAAAGGGTATGAATATTTTTTAGAGTTTTGCTCTAAATAGCAAAAATGCAACAACAATTTGTAAGATCTGACAGCCATTTGTGTTGGTTTAATTGCGCCAAACTAAATATGTGAGCCGTTCACATTCTTATCTGCCGGCATGTGTATATTTAGAAAAAGACAAAAATAGGAATTGTAAAAGGGTCAATGAATTGTTTCCACACGACTAAGGCTCTTTTACCATCTTTCCTAGAGATGAGGCCAGACGTACCAGATGATCGTGTGTTTGATTATCTGAGAAGACAGCTTCCTAATCCGAGTTTGGGTGAGTAGAATGGCAATATTGGCAGCAGTGAGTCGTAACTCACCACCTGTGCGTGAGCCATTTACTGATATGTGTACGATCATGTTCTGTGTATAAGAAGCTACATTAGCTTCAAAATGGATAGACAAGGATCAGTTCACCTTTCCAGAAATTTTAAACCTCAAATTTCTCTGTTTAATCAGAGCTCTAGAAATATGCAGAGGAAGCCAGCAGATATCACTATACACCCACTTGCTCTTCTGTGGTTTTACCCAGTCAAAAAAGAAAGACAATATTCACCTTATGGTCTAATTTTTTCATTCCCATCCCACGGAGTCTTGAAGCAGAGAGAATCCTTGAGAGTCCTCTCTTCTCGTCTCCCCCTACTCGTCACAGGACCCAGGTGCATCCAACCTCTGACTGATGACACTTGGTAACAAATAATCTACCAAGTTACAATGTAGTTCATTCCATCGCTGCAGAGCGATAGCCTGGAGAAAAAGTTCTTTCCATGTTGAGTTCAACACATGGGTTTCTGTAAATTTCATCCATCTATCTAATAACATAAAACATAGAATAAAGTAACCTTAGCCCTGGCTGGTGTAGCTCAGTGGATTGAGCTCGGGCTGCAAACCAAAGGGTTGCCAGTTCAATTCCCAGTCAGGGCACATGCCTGGGTTGCAGGCCAGGTCCCCATTGCGGGGCATGTGAGAGGCAAACACACATCGATGTTTCTCCCCCTCTCTTTCTCCTTCCCTTCCACTCTCTCTAAATGAAAAAATAAAATCTTAAAAAGAAAAAGAATAAAGGAACCTTAAAAGCAAACATTTCTGACTGACTCATTTTCCCCAATTCTCCTTGAAATGATGAGAACAAACGTAATACCTCTTCCACATGATAGATTGTAAGTATTTTTTTAAAGCTATGATTTATTTCCCTGAAACTTTCCTTCCATTTCTTTCAACCATCCCTAATATGGCATGATCCAACTCCCTCTACGATCCTATTTCACTCTTCTCCGTCACCGTTCAAGCTTGAATGAAGCTGAACACGGTATTGTGAATGTCATCTACTGAGTACACAAATAAACCTTCATTGTTATTTGCTTCTTTCTAGATACTAGGTTTCCATGAACGCAGTGTAAGATTGCATTTGTTGTTTGAAAACTGTCCTAAACCAGGGGTGTCGACTCATTTCACCAGGGGCCACATCAGCCTTGCAGATGCCTTCAAACGGCCAAAATAATTTCAGGACTGTATAAATGTAACGGCTCCTTAACTGTTAAGGAGCTGAAATTACATTCGACCCTTTGAAGGTAACTGTGAGGCTGATGAGGCCCCTGGTGAAAATGAGTTTGACACCTTGTCCTAAACTGTTGACTTAATGGATTTACATATACGCCAAACTATAAAGCATTGTTGTCATAGGGCGGCTGCTAAGGCATGTCTCCCCTATTCTGTACTTCTTCAATTTTGGTTTGGCATTTGGTTCAATGTACTGGTTCTTACATTCGTTTCTGCCAAATGAAGGCTTCTTCGATTCAGCATCTCATGAGCTCTTGATATTGATTGTGTCACAGTGTTGTACTATATACATATGTATGTTTATATACATACATATTTGTGTATATATATAAATTTGTGTATATATATACATGCTTATCTATGCATATATCTGACCTCTTTCAAAGCTTTAGAGTCATATTTAACTGTCTGCTTCCCATGCATCTTCACATAGATGCCCGTCATATTCAAATTCAAGTTCATCTAATTCTACACTAAATGCTGTTCCTCCTGTATTTTGTATCTGTATAACTTTGGTAGCAGCACTGTGTCCATAACCAGCCACGCTAAAACCTAATAGTTACCCTTTTTCTCCTTTCGTTTCCACATCTCCTGTCTGGTCAGCCACTGGATGAGGCTGAGTTTACCTCAGAATCCTCTTTTCTCCATCGTAACTACACCATTCTTTTCAGACTCTTAGGACCCATCACCAGGAGTCCCACAGGTTTCTAACTGGCCCCCGAGCCACCAGTACGGTCGTCCCCACTGCGCCTTTCATTCTACCACACAGCCATCCGTCGGGAACACAGATCTGCTCATGTAAACCACGTGCCCAAAGCCTTTCCGTGACTCCCAGCTTCCTTACAGTGGTTGAAGTTGGCACAGCCCCGAGACTTATGTATTTTTTAGGCTACCTCTTTTAATTTTTAAATGTTCGCTTTTTAAATAATTTAGTACAAAGAACTGCATCTACCTACCCACCTCTGTTTCCCCCAATTAATTTGTCATAGACACTGCGCTCCTTTTTCCCTAAACAACTTCAGCGAGTATTTTCCAAGAATGTTCTCTTACCTTCGGATCGGGAAATTCAACTTTGATGCAATACTATTTGCTGTCATGCCACATTTAAATTTTGCCAAATGTGTCAACAATGTCCTTTAGAGCAAAACTTCTCCCTGAGTCGAGATCATAGATTGCATTTAATTGCCAGATCCCTTTAATCCCTTTTAATTTGAAACAGCTGCTTGGCCTTTATTATTCCCAGCACTGGCAGTTTTGAAGACCATGGGCCAATTTTCTTGTAAAATGTCTGGTTTTAAAATTTTAGTGTACCCGGCAGTTACCTGAGGAACTTATGAAAGCATCAGCTTCGGATTCTGAGTTCATCTTTGCTGTCAACCCCAGATTCTGCACGTTCTGTACATCACCTCATGTTATTCTGGGGCTGCGATCTGCAGACCACACTTTGTAGCTCTCCGCTTTGGGGGCGACAGGGAGGGCTAGTAGGACCTAGCCCACCCAGCCATATTCATCCTGAACAGTCTTCTTGACGACCACCAGCTGCAGCACAGAAACCAAGTTTTCTAACACAACTCCCAGTGAGCTGATCCCTGACTATCTCTCCGGTTTTATCTATGGCCTTTCTCTACCTTTTACTTAACACCTTTGCAAAGATGACCTTCCTGTAACCTCACAATGGCTTCTCACCTTCTCGTCTTTGCTTATGCTGTCTCCTCTGCCTGAAACAGCAGGTACTGAAGTTCACTAAGACTCACATTCGGTTCCTTGCATGAGCGTGAGATAGGCACGGGGACAGTGATACACTCCAGTCAGGCTGGTGTGTCACATGGGGCTCTGACCCAGCCTGCCGATCTCAGGGAATGGTTTCTTGAAGGAATTGATCCTTAAATTATGATGGAGTCGTAACTGACAAGTTGGGCGTTTAGCAAGGAGAGGAGAGTCACTACTTTGAGTTCTTAAATGTTGCCGTCAATGGTTTTGTGATCTTAGATGCAAATTCTTTTCTCACTTGACAGGCGGTATGCCTGAGACTAGAGGTAACTCATTCGGAGGCTTCGACTTCTGTCATCTCTTGCCAGTGTTTATTCTACCCTTCGTCCTCCTTCTAGTCAGAAGAAAGCTTCTTGCCAGGAAAGACAGAAACAGTGTAAAGGCTGAGGGTTCTGCTCTTCGTCACCCATCAGTATTTTAAAATGATCCCAGCAGAACAAATCTAAACATTCTTTGGTATATTTTCATTCTGAATACAGCTAAGCAAAATTTACTTCTTGTTTCCAATATAGCTTCATATCCTAGTTTATTTGATATTTTTAACCTTACTGGTACTCTTTTCCATGCCTCAGCCATTCTTTCGTATTCATTCTTTGTATACAATCTCCTTTCCATCTTTGCTCATGTTCTTTTAAAAATCCGATGTTAATCTCCTTCCTAGAGGTCTCAAGTTATACCACGCAAAGTTTGTGCTTTGTATTGGAATAAAATGGGAAATAAAATACCGTCTGTTCTAAAGAAGCAGAGAGAATGACATGTGAACTGACAATAGAAGGATGATTGGATAAATGCAACTTACTGCCGTGGGATCGTGTGGGCGCTGTCTGGGGGTACAGGAGAAGCCGAGAGGGTTTCTCAAAACCGTGACTGTTAGCATTTACAGGGGCCTGATAAACAACATGTTTCTTAACCAAGTTTCGAATCATTAAGAATTAAGACCAGACAGTAAGACAAGCAAAATACTAGCAACTAAATCTAGCAACATATAAGAAGGATCACACATAATGAACAAGCAGGATTTATCTCAGGAGTGAGAGGTTGGTTTCATGTTGGAAAGTTAAACAATGTCATGCAGCAGCCCCCCATCCACGGTTTTGCTTTCCACTGTTTCCATGACCTGAGGAAAGTCCTAAAAAAAGCACTTCACAAGGTTAAATCTCATGCTGTTCTGAGTAGCATGAAGAAATCTCGTGCCATCTTGCCTGGGATGTGAGCCACCCCTTTGTCCGGCATCTCCCTGTGGCAGACGCCGCCCACCCGTTAGTCACTTAGCAGCCGTCTCAGTTACCAAACAGACTGCACTGGTGTCGCAGCGCAGTGTACAAGAGCAGTGACGCCAGCAGCTCGAAATGACAAATATGCCGTTAAAGTGCTTTCTTCAATGAAAAGGTGAGTGCGGTACAGATATTTTGAGAGAGTCGACATTCACATAACTTTTAATACATACATTGTTATAGCTGTTCTACATTATTATTAGTTGTTAATCTCTTATGGCTAACTTGTAAATTAAGTTTTATACAGGCATGGAGGTATAGAAAGAACACAGTGTACGGAGGGGTCAGTACTATCCGTGGTTTCAGGCGTCCACCAGGGGCTTGGCACATGCGCCCCGTGGGTGAGGGGGCCCGACTCTACACTGTTTCTCTAGAAGTGTTCTATGGTCTTAGAAGAGTCCGTAAGGCGTATAGGAAAGGATGAATTAACTGCACCTGACTTGTTCGAGATTATGTGTGTGATGGCAGAAACTCAAACGGTGAAATTTCATTTGGGGGTGAATAAGCCTGACTCAGAGTTCAAAAATATGTCACCAGAAAAGGGCAACCAAGTTAACCAACACTAGAAACTGTCATTTATTTGACATCCACCTTCAGTTTAAATTCGAATTACCTGTGAGCTTTAAAAACATTTGCCTGAGAAAGAAGTTTAACTTGCGGTGACAGCCAGTGTGCTTTGGGCTCTCTGAAAAGAAGGGACATTTAGACATGGGGACCTCGCGTCATGAATTTAAAGGTGCAAAGAGCCTGAGTGTGGAAAAGCTGGTCCTCTAACACAAGTCTGTAGACGCTAAATGGGTGGACGTTTCTACAAAACTAGAGCCTTGTTCCTGTAAGTCTGGGAACTTGTTATTGCTAATTAGGAGAGTCACATCCCAGATCAGACTCCTTTGTCGACAGGGTGTCTAACTCGATGTCATTGAATGGGACTGCCACCAGCAATCGCTGTGATGTGGGCTTGATGAGAGGAGACCTGCGAGTCAGAGAGAGCTCGGTTTTGAATGTGTTCAGTTTTACCGCTACCTAGAAGAAAAGGAGGGTGCCCCAAATGCTGCAGGCATTTAGAGAATATTGCTGGGAAAGGGAACACAGAGCAAAAGTCCCCTACTTTGTCATGGGACGTGAAGGAAGGAGTCCTTGTTCAACTGTGTTAAATATGGGTGATGTCTGTTTGGTTGGGGCCATTGTGTTTACATTCAGCCTCTAAACAGCCTTCTACGTGTGCGTCTCAACATGGTGACACGGCTTGTAAAATGCAAATATCCAACCAAGCGCTAAAGCCTGTATCAGAGAAGAAACATAAATATATTGTTACACTATTCTCCTGTACACCATTTAATTTGTTTTATTACTACTAATTACCACTGTTAACTAGCTCTATTGTTTTTGCTTTAAAGTGTTCATGTAGCAAAAATTCAAATAATATATAATTGAAATAAACACCTGTTTTATGTTAAGATCATAATACGTGTGTGTATAATGATTTATTACATATTTTACTATGTTTTGGTCTGGTACGGCTGTGCCCTGGGTTGGCCCCCTCAAAACTTAGTCATCCTACTACTCATGTAGGTGCCCTTCATATATCCTAACAGACAAACACTCAGTTCTCAATTTGGACTGTTATTGGACAGGTATTTCTACTGTTTGCTATTCTGTTGAAGCAGTTGAATTGAAAGGTGTCCAAGGGAAATATGTACTAACATATTTCGTGTCTGAATGAGACCATTGAAGATAAGCTCAATTAAGTTAGCCCTTAAATATGTAATTTTCAAGAACGTAAAGCATTAAGTTTTGTTAATCTTAAAAATCTAATTTCAGAAATTTTATGGTATAATTTCTTTTTTAGTGAAAATACCTGGACGAGCCCCTCCTGGCCTTCTAAGAGGACATCTGAGGTAGGAGAAGTACTGCCGAACTCCTTGTCCTCTGTTTTGTAAGATTTTGATTTTGAATGAAAGCAACAGGTGAAAGTCACATTCTGATAACAATTGCTCATTGGCTGTCTCCTTACATTCTACACAGTCCTGTGGCTGGGTCAGTTTCACAGATAGGAGTGCTCATGTGATGTGTTTTGAAGGGTTCTGAGATTTCAATATTGGCACACTGTCCCCAATGGGTGCCTTAAAATCTATAGCAGACATTCGGTTCTCTGCATTTCTCATTGCATTACCTGAGTTTGTCTTTTTAAAAAGGAATGTTTCAAGCATAGGAAACCTATTTAGCATTTTAGAATGAATGCCTATCAAGTATTCCACTATCTGCAATAGTAATTGGAGCGCTGGTCATGTAGGTGAATTACTACAACCTAAACAAGAAAAAGGAATGATGGGAAGAGAAGTCAGGGATAATGGAAATAAACTTTGTCCTTGTGTCTAAACCAGTAGTTGTTACATCACTATCTCCCTCGGCAAGTTTCCCTGGTGCTAGGGATAATATGAATGACCACCTGGCCCGTGGAATAGGCATGGATTTGAGAATATACTGAAATTGTACAGCAGAGGCAATAGGGTATGCCCTCCCTTCCTTGGCATATCTCTGAGAACTTGGAATGCTGTTCAGTGAAAATGGGTTCTGTTGAAGCATGCAAACTCGCCTACCCCCAAAACTTAAGTAGGAAACCATCTTGGGCATACCTTACTTGGATCTAGGATTGATTGATTTACACTAAGATTTAATTTTTAAAAATATTTTATTTATCATATCTAGGGAAAGAAATCAAATGGTATAGCAAGATAAAAGAAAGTAATGAAAGAAGTACTGAAGTAAGAAGATACGAATTCTAGACCTTCCTCTCCCTCATATTAACTATGTGATCTTGAAAATGCATAGCTTAGTCTCTCTCATTCCCTAACATTCGCTTACATTCCCTCTCTGATGTAACATTGGGGATAACACTGGCCATCCTGCCTCTATCACAGCACTGGCGAGAGCCCCCAGTAAGATACTGTCTGTAAGAATACTTTGCATGCTATAAGTTGTAATATAGTATGGTATTACATTACTCTTGATTAGAGAGTTCACTGTTGACATTGAAATCAGAGCACCCAATTTTTTTCAGCCCCCGAAGCAGGACTCAGAGACTTAGCAAAGTCCAACTGGGCCATTTTTTAGAAGCCCGTAAGAGACCGATCCAGGAGACAATTCAGCCCAAAAACATGGATTTGTATGGAAACTGCTTCCAAGTGACATCCTTAAAGCCTGCTACAAGCAAAGAAATTTCCAGTTGGACCGAGGAAATGAGGATACCAACAGAAGGTGGGTTTTTTTTAAGAATTTTAATAAATACAAAGGTGGCTTCCACCGTATCATCATTAATAAATCTTGTGAAGTCAGGATTTTTGGGAATGGCTTTTGTAAACAGTGATGATTAATAGCCATTTTATTCCCAACTTTGAAAAAAATACTTGCCTTATTCAATCTCTGTATGAGTTGAATATAGAAGAAAATTATTTTAGCTTACTATAGCCTTGAAAAAATATATTTAATTGCCTTATTCCCAATATCTCCTTGTTAATGATGCCTTCCAATACCATGCAATAACAAATCAATGATCTGCTGCCATAGCGTGAATGAATCTCAGAAGCACTGTGCTAAGTAAAAGAAGCCAGACCCAGAAAAGTAAACGTTACACCAAATCTCATTTTTATGAAATGCGAGCTAATCTATAGAGACAAAAACAGACGGGCTTTCCCGGAGTAGGAGGGGTTGAAGTAGGGGATGAAGGAAGAATGGGCTGGGAAGGAGCACAGAGAGTCATTTTAGGGATGACCGTTCCGAGATCTGGACTGTGGTGGTTGTTTCACAGGCGTCTGCACTGGTAAGACCTGGGTTCGGGGCCAGAGCAACTGGCTGCTTTGAGCCGCCCCTCTGCTCAGACGGCAGAGGCCGCGGGGAGAGCAGCTGACAGGCTGAAGAAAAGTGAGACTGAAGGCAGTGAGACGGATGAGAAAGCTAATGCAGAAATGCAAGGGAGGCAGAAAGAGAGTCTGAACAGAAGGAGCTGCAGGATAATGAAGAGAAGCAGATTCAAGAGAATCTTTGGAAGCAGAATGTATAGAGCTTCCCATTACCGGGTATCAGAAACAGAGGCGCAGGAGATCAGGCTGTCTTGGGTCGTTACTTAGATAGCTGCGCGAGGGCAGCGTTACTGACTGAGACGTGGAATGCAGGAGGAGAGGGGCTGCGGCGGGCAAGTTGAATTAGAAGTGTCTGTGGGGAAACGCAAGTGAAGACACCCAGAGGGCAGACGAGTAGGGACTCAGAGCCACGCTTAGACTGAGAAGTAACAAATATTAGGATCTTTTGTGCATAGGATCAAAGCACTTTTGTGCTTTGTTTTAAAAAACTTCAAGAGTTAGAATAGTATAAGAAACTCCCTCTTAAACCCATCACTTAGCTTCAATAATGTGATTTATTTTTGCTGGTGTGGTTGATCAGTATTCGGAATCCATCAGTTGCACTTGCGGAAACAGTTTGAGGTAGCTAACGAAAACAACCTATGTGGGTGAAGCATGGTCCAAAGACAGAGCAGTGACCCTGGGATGAGAGGCCTGGCTAACAGAAGGCACCGTGCAAGAGCAGGGTTTGTTTTTACCAAATTCAAAGAGGAAATGACTTGGATATAAAACTGTCCGGCCATGGCCACCACCCTGGGCCAAGCTATCACCCTCTCTCCTGGATCACCTCACTAACCTTCCAAGAGAAAGGGGTATTATTTCAATAACCTTCCTGCTTGTCCAGACTTGCCCCTGTTTAGTCTATTCTTAACTCGGCAACCGGCGTGATCTGTTACAACAGATCTGGGAGGTGACACTCCTCTGCTCACAGCCCTGCACTCACCCCCGTTCCACATTCAGTGACGATTGGAGTCCTCACGGTGGCCTCTGAGCCCTTATGGAAACTGAGCCTCATTACACCTGTCTGAGCTCCAGTCTCTTTCCCTTTAGTTCATGCTCCTTCAGCCATTGTGCCGTCATGGTCTTCCTTGAACACACTCCCACACTCCTAGCTCAGGGCCTCTGCACTCACTGTTCCCCTTGCCGAGAACGCCCTTCCCCTGGAGGCCGCCTGCCTCCCTCCCTAACTCCCTTGACACATCAGCGTCACTAGGGCCTTCTCTGAACACCGTTTTAAAAAACAAAGTCAACCTTTGCCCAGGAATTCTCTATCCCCTTCCCCAGCTTTATTTTATCCCATAAACTTTATCATTATCTAACATATATTGTACTTGTTTATTTGCTTATTTTCTGCCCCTGTAATTAAAGAAAGAGCTTCAGGTGGGTAAGGATTTTTACTTAGATAGGGTCCGTGGCATGTAAGGCTCAATCACTACTTGCTGGAGTAGCTCAGTCTCCACATCTGTGCATATTTTTGTGGTTGCTCCCCAGATCTGCATCACAGCATAAAGGGCAAAGTGAAAAAACCTACAACTTCCCAAAGCAGGAAGACAGGCGTAAATTGGACAGATGATGAAAAAAGAATGTACAGGAATAAAAGACTGACTCAAACTGAAGAGATATTGCAGTATTTGATCCCTCTCGTAAGAAGCACTAAAAACGCGCAAACCACTCAGACAAAACAGATACTCAGTCCAAGAACCTGCTTCCAAAACCAACATCAGTAAGTCAATACAATTTTGTCATTCTGAACTACTTAAGACATTCTTTTTGAAGGAAGCAAGGCTAATCAATTCGTTAGCCTAAGAAACCAACATAGACTCTTAAAAATGGTGGCAGCCACATCACGTTGGACAAAGGGACACAGGCCCAAAGCCATAGAAAATACCAGAGGTGTGAAGGAGTGAGTTACCGGGTCTTATCTGAATGTTTATCTGCGTGAAACTCATTAATCTGAGTCTACGAATAAAGTACGCACTAATGAAGTATGACCATAGCCTGACTTGAAATTTCTCATCTGTGCTTAAACTAAGAGGCAACCAAAATTAGAAACAGTTAATTTGAGTTACTTCAGCTTATTGATACTCAGAGGAAGGCAGAAAGGATGAGACCAAATTTCTTTTAAAGATAAAAAAGAAAATAGAACCAACACTAAGCCAAAGGAAAATCTATATACCATGTTTTTAGGACTATAAGATGCACCAGACCATAAGACACACCTAGGTTTTAGAGGAGGAAAATAGGGGAAAAAAATTTGTAGCAAGAAAATGTGGTAAAATATTTAATAACCTGTGACCCTGCTCCACTGCTGCCCCCCGCCCACGGTCCCACATAGTGAGCCAGGTAAGCTACATTCAGACTATAAGACGCACCCCTGTTTTCCTCCCAAATTTGGAGCGGGGGAGGTGTGTCTTATAGTCCAAAAATTACGGTAAATAAAAGTAACACAATGACAAGCAGAAAATAATAAATACGACACTAGTATTATCAACAAATTTTTAAAAACTGCTTTCCACGTACTAGACCCAGCTCTGCTTACATACGTACATACATTTTACATTCTACATACACATGAGGAAACTGAGGTACAAAGGAGTTTAGTAATTGTTCAAGGTCACACCGCCAGTAGGTAGCAGAATTGGATTCAACCCCTGCTAGACATTCTGACTCCAGAGTCTCTTATCACTACGCTTTCACATTTCTTTTTTTAATATAAATGAAAAACAGGACAATATACTTACCATATGTTGCCATGTATAATATGCACTGTTTTACCCAAATTTTTGAGGGAAAAATAAGGATGCATACTATACATGGGCAGTACCTGAAATACCTTATATCTGTTCTTGTACTTTGCAGTTATTTGTTACATAAAATTTCTTGTACTGTATGTTCAAAAATAAATGCTTAAATTCCTTTATAATACAAAAAACAAGTATCTAAATGTAAATAAATAAATAACAGAATTAAAAAATTGAAATGAAAAGATTTTTTTCCTGAAAGTTTGGGCCAACAATGTGGGGGCACATTATACATGGAAGTGCATTTTACATGGCAAAATACAGGGTAATATTAAAATATAACTTACAAATCAATTCCAAAGTTACGAATATTTCAATAGGAAAATGGGCAAAGGCTATGAACCAGAAATTCACAGAGTTAAAAAAAAACCATGGGCAATGAACATTTTAAAATGTTCAACCTCATTTAAATCCAAAGAGTGCAAATCAAACAATAATGAAATGCTATTCATTTTTGCTTCTCAATGAAAGAGTTCGTTCACTAATAATTGAAATGTAAACTGGTACAGAGTTTCTGGAAGAAGGCCCAACAATATAAATGAAAAATCCTTAATATCGTCATTCATTCTGATAAGAAATTCTACCTTTAGAAATTGATCATAAGGGAAAAAACCTAGGTAAGGGCTAAACAATTTCTGCAGTGATGTTCATTTCCGTATTGTTTATAAAAACCAAAGGAAAAAAGAAACAATTCAAAAAAGCAGGATGAAGTAGAAGGAATCAGTCTCTCTGATTTCAACACCTTTGATGTAGCTACTGCAATCAAGAGTGTGGTGTCAGAGAGGAATAGACACCTTTATCTGTGGAACCGAGCGGAGAACCCAGAAATAGACCCATACAAATATGCTTGACTAGTTTTGACAAAAGTGATTCGATGCAGGAGAGAGAATTTTCAGCCAATGTTGCTGGAGTAATTAGACACCCAAAGTCCAAAAAAATAAAACTTGACTTAAACTAATTTCTCATACAAAAAATAATAATAATTCAAAATGGATCATGGACTTAACCACACAACAGAAATCTATATATAAAACTTTTAGAAAAATAGGAACTCTTCATAATCTAGAGTTGGGCAAAAAGTTATACTTTACACCAAAAGCATAATCCGTAAAGAAATATTGATAAATTAGACTACATCAAAATAACAGTGTTTGTCCTTCAGAAGGCCTGGTTAAGAGGATAAAAAGACAAGCTATAAAATAGGAGAAATCATTTGTAAACCACATAAACAAGAGTCTAGTATCTAGATTAAAGAGGTCTCAAAATGTAACGGTAAGAAAACAAACATTTCATTTAGAAAATGAGCAAAAGAGATAAATATATCTCATCAAACACAACAGAAGATGGCACATAACCACACAAAAAAATACATTCTACATCCTTGGCCATTAGGGAAATGCAAATTAAAACCACAATGAGATAGCTATACGCTATCAGAAGAGCTAAAATAAAAAGTAGTGATAGCACTGAACGCTGACGAGGATGCAAAGAAATTGGGCCTCTCGTGCATTGCTGGTGGGAACGTCAAATGGCGCAGCCACTCTGGAAAACAGTTTCACAGCTTCCTTTAAAACCGCATCTATAACAACCCTATGACCCAGAAATTGCACAATCCCAGGAAAATGAAAAACTTCCATTCACACAAAAGCCTGTACACAAATGTCCATAGCAGGTTTATTTATAATAGCCATGAGTTGGACAGAAACCACATGTCCTTCAATGGACGAGTCATTAAACACACTGTAGTGCACTGGGTCACGGCTACTTACTGCTCAGTCATAATCAGGAATGGACTACTGATACACAGAACAGCCTGGACCCGTGACCAGAGAACTGGTCCGGGTGAGAAAGGCAATCCCAAAGGTAACATACAGTATGATTCTGTGCATATAACATTCTTGAGATAACAGAATTACGTAATTCAGACAACAGATTAATGATTGCCAGGAGTTAAGGAGGGACGAGCAAGGAGGAAGGTAGGTATGTCTATAAAAGGAAAATACAAGGGAACCGTCTGCACCTTGACGACCAGTAGCAGTGTCCTGACTATATTATTGTACTATCACTCTACAAGATATTCCACCTGGGGGAACCAGGGCAAAGGCTACCTGGGACCTCTGTGTCATTTCTCCCAACTGTAGATGAGACTACAATTATTTCAAAATTACAGTTTTAATCAAAAATATAGTTGAGATTTTTTGGGAGCAAAAAAATGAATTGTAGAGAAAACTGAGACAGTTTAGGTGACTGTAATTTGTAATTTACAAAACCTCCTCCTCTGGAGGAAAACTTCCCTTTCTTGGACTTAGATTGATTTTTTTACTGGCAGCAGAAAAAAAAATCTCAGAGTATGCACAATGAGTCCATTCTAAGAAGATAAGGTGGGTTTGTGAAATTTTAGAGAACAGTCAGCTCCACTAGATGTTCACGTGCAGAGCTAAGGCGCAGTGACTGTCACATCAGGAAGCCTGGGGTCAGGGCAGGCCTCCAAGTAAACGTATCCCCCAGGCATTTAGAAACGCAGAGCTGGAGTTATACTGAAGTCATCACCAGAGATGAGGACTTAGAACATTCTCATAGAAATGGCAGTAAAACATCTTAAGGGGGGATGACCTGCCCGAAGGAGAAAGAAAATAGACTGATACTATCACAAATACCTAGGGTACGGATTGGGCAAGAACTCATACGTTTTCTTTCTTCCCTAGGAACCCAGGTACTTGTGTGAGCGAAAAGAGATACAGCACAACCTGGGCACCACCCAGACACTCCTCTTTCATGAGCCAGAGGAGCCTCATGGTAAGCTCTTCAGAGTGGCTCCAGCCTGTGTCCCAGAGGTCGTTTTCAAGTTTGTCGGCTTTCAAAGGGCAGGAGAAAACATGTTGTCGCGTCAAGGCCATAAGGACTAAAGACATGACACCCGTCAACAGCAGATGGGAGAGCACTTCCTCAAGTTTTGCGACTATTCTCAAAGGCAAGAGTCTTCAGGCTAAAGAATCCAACCAGTGAAGGCCTGTGTAGTCGCTCCCCCAACCCACGGAGAGCAAGGGTGAGCAGTCAGACAAGAATGATGGACAACCCACCTTCCATGTGGAGTTCCAAAGGCAGAAGGAAGGTAGCGTCACGCTGCTCTGAAAACTTCGCATGAAAGATCACACGTGCTTACACATTAAAAAGAAAAGAAAGAGAGAGAAATGCCCTCTGTCTGCCTCTGGCACTGTTCCCCCCGACGCGTGCACGAGCACAGCCAGACTACAGCGTCCAGACACCCGTCCTCTTTAGTGGGGCATCTTTCAGAGACAGACTCAGAGGTCTGGGGAGAACACAGGGGATTCTTCTCACGTGTTTATATTTAATTTTTCTCAGGATGGGAAAAGGTTCTCTGAACCTTTGATCTCACCCAAAATGATCTATGTATCCAACACCAAAAAACCAGGCACTCCGGAGGGAATGACCTGTCCTGTCAGTCGCTGACTTTAATGTCCCCACGTGGCACTTGAATGAGTCAGTCAACAAACACTTCCTGAATTTCTGTTACATCTGTAGTGTGATAGGAAACACTGGTGATTAAAAAAAAAAAAAGACATTTCTCCCCACTAGAAGATTGCTGTATAATTGTACACACAAAACATACCTGACTAAAATAACTACAAAATAAGATAATGCACAGTACAGTGCTAACATTCGAACAGTTTGAAAAACACTATACATTGAAAGATGCTGATTACACAGAGCAGAGGTCTGGCATCAAATGGCCCCGAACAGTGTAGGTTTGTAGGTTGTGGTTTGCAATAGTTACTTCACTTCTCACAATTTAGCAGAAATGTAAAAGGTGAGATGGGCAGTGTCCTTTGAGCCACTGAATGTGCAGCTTCAGCTTCACGGGAAGCAAGAGGAGTCCCTTGTGGTTTGTCATTCGGGAGGCAAACTGCGGAGAAACAGGCGTGCCAGCCGGTGGGGGTCAGGGGATGGGGCGGGTGAGAACCGACGGTGCCCATCACAGGGTGAGGGTGAGAAGCCCGAGGATCAGGTAGGAGAGGGACCTTGCAGGCACAGGCCACAAGCCTAGTTAGGTCACTGTAGCCAGATGGAACTCGAGAGGCTGAGGTTGGGCAGCCTCCTCTCAATGATATTCTCAGTAGCCAAAGAGGATTCACAGAGAACTTGTTGGGATATGAAAGAGTAAGTGTGATGGTTCTGTTTTGGTTTTTAATAGACTGTATTTTACAGAGAAGTTTTAGGTTCATAGCAATATTGAGCAGGAGGCACGGAGATTTCCCGTGTGCTCCCTGGCCCCGGTAACCACAGCCCACCAGACGCTTCATCTGTCAAGACCAACGAACCTCCACTGGTGCCGGCCATCATTATCCCCCGAAGTCCCTGTTTCCGTCAGGCTCCACCCTCGGTGTTGCAGGTTCCACGGGCTTGGACAAACGTATGAGGAAACATGCCCATCAGTACAGTATCATGCAGAGTAGTCCACTGCCCAGAACTTCCCTGTGCTCTGCCTTCTAACCCTGGACCAGCGCGGATCTCTTCACTGTCTCCACAATTTGCCTTTTCCAGAATATCACACAGTTAGAAGCATATAGTGTGTAGCCTTTTCAGATTGGCTTCTTTCACTCCGTGACATGCATATAAATTCTACCACTTTTTTCATGGCTTGATAGTTCATTTTTAGTGGTAAGTAGTATTCCATTGTCAATTAAATATATAATCTACACTGTTAAGAAAAAGAACAAGAAACAAATGACCAATAAATGAAAGCAGGGCCACCAATACTGATCACATAGGCATTGAAAGCGTAATAAGGGAATGCTATGAACAGGTCTCCACCCACAAATTTGATAACCTAGATGAAATGGACCCATTCCCTGAAAGACAAAATCTGCCAAAATTCACACAGGAATAGACCATCTTAATAGGCCTATGTCAATTAAAGAAATTGAATCAATAAATAATAACCTGCCAGAGAGAAACACCAGGCCCAAATGGGTGCACTGATGAATTCCACCAAAAATTTATGAAAGAAAATTCTCTACAATCCCTTCCAGAAGATAGAAACAGAGGAATACTTCCTAACATATTCTATGAGGCCAAGATTGCCTTAATATTAAAACCAGACACCCTGGCTGGCGTAGCTCAGTGGATTGAGCACAGGCTGCGAACCAAGGCATCGCAGGTTTGATTCCCAGTCAGGGCACATGCCTGGGTTGCAGGCCATGGCCCCCAGCAACCGCATATTGATGTTTCTCTCTCTCTCTCTCTTTCTCCCTCCCTTCCCTCTCTAAAAATAAATAAATAAATCTTTAAAAAAAACAGACAAAGATACTACAAAAAAGGAACATTACAGACCAATATCTCTCATAATCATAGATGCAAAAATTCTCAACAAAGTATCAGAAAATGGAATCCGATAACATCTAAAAATAACTATACACCATGGTCAAGGAGCCTGTGTTCTAGGTATGCAAGGCTGGTTCAATAATCCAAATGTCCATCCATCACACCAACAGATAGGAAAACCGCATTATATGATCGCATGAATAGATGCAGAAAAAGCACTTGACAAAATTCCACACACGCATTCATGATTAAAAACTCCCAGCAAATATGGAATGGAGGGGAACTCCCTCAACTTGATCAAAAACATCTACCAAAAAATTGACAACTAACATTATAATCATGGGAAACTAGGGGCTTTCCTGCTAAGATCAGAAGCGAGCATGGGTGTCTATTCTCCCATGCCTATTCAGCACCACAGTGGGGGTCCTGGATAATTCAGTAAGACAAGGAAGTAACAGGTATGCACACGTAAAACTATATTTGTGCACAGGGAACAAGACTGTCTATGTAGAAAATCCCAGATAACCAAAAACAAACAAAACAAAACAAAATCCTACTGGAAATAATACGCAATTATAGCAAGGTTGCAAGACACAAAATTAATATACAAAAGTGAATCACTGTCTTAGAAACCAGCCATGAATACAGATATTTGAAATTAAAAACAATACCATTTACCTTAGCACCAAAAAAGAAAAAAAAGAAAGAAAAGAAATACTTAGATATAAACCTAACATGTTCAAGATCTATTTGAGGAATACCACAAAACTCTAATGAAAAAATAAAAAATATAAATAAATGGAAAGAGATTAGTGTACATCCATTGGAAGATTCAATATTGTCAAGAGGTCGGTTCTTCCCAATTTGATCTATAGATGCAGTGAAGTCCCAGTCAAAATCCTAGCCAGTTATTATTGACAAATGTGATTCTAAACTTAAAGGTAAAAGGTTCAGAATATCCAATACAATCTGAAAGGGAAGAACAAAGTCGGAGGACTGATGTTATCTGACTAGAGGACTTAGAAGACTCACTAGAATGCTCTAGTGATCACGACAGTATGGTATTGGCAACCTCGACTTCTCTGTCCAGCAAAAGGGAAAAAACAGCCCTGGCCGGTGTGGCTCAGCTGCAGTGTCTCCTGTAGCCGAAGGGCTGTGGTTTTGATTCCCAGTCAGCGCACACCCAGGTTGCGGGTTTGATCTCCGGTCTGGGAGGCAACCCATCCATGCTTCTCTCTGGCATCTGTGTTTCTCTCCCTTCCTCTCTCTCTAGAAGGAATGAAAAAAAAATATTTTCAGGTGAGTAAATAAATTTTATTTTTTTAAAAAAAAAGAAGAACCGAGGCTACTGTGAAAAGAGGACTGAGTGTCTGCTGTGACCCAGATCTGCCTCCCCTTTGGCTCCCAGCACGCAGCAGCGTGAGGCCTGGCGGGGCCAGACTCTGCAGCGGCACTGGCACCAATGCTTCTGAGCGAGGCAGGGGCCGTCGCGAGATGAAAGGAAGGACAGACGCTGACTCTGGGGCTTTGACCCTGGCATCATTAAATTGTTCTCTTTGGCTTTAAGATGGGAATGATCTGCCCACCAACACCAATAAAAATTACACTTCTTTTTTACCCCGGAAGGGTGAGCACCCTTTCTGCATACAAAAGGGATTTGCTTTTTAAGTCATTTTTTCCCAAAACTCTTCTTTATCATGGCTGAATACTTTCAGAAACATGTCACCAACTGTTAATTGGTGATTTCTCTTTGAAATAAATAATAAGCAAGCAGTGGTCATTTTATTCAGAGCTTGGCCATCTTCATCCCTCACCTGTGATTCCGGTAAGAGCCGCTAGTCTCCGCAGTCGTAGGCAGACCACTGACCCAAACAAGCCGTGGTGCCCCCTGGACTCCCAGGTCAGCCTCGGCTGACTATTTCATCCTTTCTCCTAAAGGCCCCAGGAGAGAACTGTTCATGGAAAGTTCTGGGTGATAGATCACCAAGGCTGTAAGCCTGGGCCTAGGCCTCCAAGAGCGATCCCAGGAAAGTGAGGTTTTGTTTAAAGAAAAAGCAGATCGCAAATCCACCTGGTGGAATAATATTGTCTGTTCTCGGAGATAACCACTGTTCTGAAGATGACTGTGTGCTGAGGACGGCAGGACCACTTCCTGGCCACAGGAGCCTGGGTCGCTGAGTCACACCATCTGAGAACACTTGCAATGACCTTGGAACTATGACAAGGCTCAAGACATTTTGTTCAATGAGGTCATTAACACCTTTGGTCACGCCCTCCATTTCTCTGACCCTGCTCCTTTGCACTGACCTCTAGAGCGAGCCCACAGGGAAGGGAGTTCCCTGAAACCTTTGTGATCAGAGTCGGACTTCAATGCTACAGAAGGACCCTTCAGGCCAGAGGAAGGGACCTCACCCAGGAACATGGGCATGGGAGTCCTCCAATGCATCACGTCTCACCCTTGTTGCCCTCACATGCTAGCCTGCAGAGGGTGTTTGTTGTAGTGGCAGGTGGGGCCTCGAGTAGCCAGAGCCCACGGGCTAGTCTCCTCGGGCTGCAAGCAGCCTTTCCCACTACCCCCAGAACACAAACAGCGTCACTTCCTGTGTGTGCAAGCACTGAACGGAGCCTACAGGGTAATGTTTTATTCAGCCAGGCCTCACTTGCCCTGCCCCATGGATGGTCTGGCCTGGCTGCCAGGCACTTGTGTGTTTTAGAAGTACAGCAGTCCATGGGGTTCCGAGCAGGTAGCTGTGGTCTGGTCCCCCAGACACTAACGGGGGCCTGTGGAGGGCCTCCGGCTGCCACAGAAGCATCGGTCCAGCTCGCGCTCCAGCTGTGCTGGTGACGTTACCTAAGAGACGAAGCCCTTTGGGTTTCCCCTCTGTTTCTGCTGCTATAATTTTTTTTTAAGAAGCCAACATACTTTAAGGAGGAATAAAGAGTTAGCCAAAGGCTTTTCTGCCCTGGCTGAAGAGTATCATTATTTCAGTGATGCCCTGAAGTCACCGGTTGTAGAGGCCATAATGATAGGGGACTTAAGAGTTGGAAAATTTTAGTTTAAGGAATAGCTAATAAGCATAGTAATCGATGCATGTAAAAGCTGTTGTTCCAGGAACTGAAGGTGTGACCCACCCTGACTCCAGGAGACCACAAACAGTCCCACCTTTGTGCCCCAGGAGGACTGCAGGCCATCAAGATGGTATCGGAGCCACTGTGCCCCAGAGTGAGATGGCCACTGCCCAGGACACAGCCAAAGACCACCTCCAGGGGCGAGAATGCTGCAGTTTTTTAATCGAATTAACTATTTCCTGAATTCCAAACCCCTTACCTATACTTTTCTTCTCCTTATAAAAAGGGGCTGTTTGAAATGGAGTTTAAGATGGTCTGTTAGGGTATGAACCCACCGTCTTCTCAGATTGCCAGCCATCTGAATAAAGCACCCATAAAGATTCAATCCCTGTCTCTGCTGGGTTCGGTATGTGACAGGCAGCCCGAACGCCAGTGTTTGCCGGTTTCAGTAAGGGCTCATCTCCAAGGACAGACATCAATCGAAGATGGATCAAAATCCTTCTGATCCCAACTAAAGGCAAAGACATCTCAGAAAACAAAAATCTGGAACAACTTTCAAGGGAAATAATAAATAATGGATGGTTTAGATGAAAACACTCATCTATGAGAAAGCCTACAGCCACTTCCCCAAGGAGACGGGGGATAGGAGGAGTGTGGGAACTGAAGGACCAGGGGGGAAAGATGCTTGCAAAGTAATGCACATGCATGAAACAGGCCGCAAAGGACGACGGGGCCCGTAACACCTCTGGCTGAAACGCTGCAGCAGGCAGTGAACTCACCTGCCCCCTTCAGAGAGAAGCAGGCAGATGGCAGCCAACCTCCCACCCCAAGCAGGGAGGAGCATCTCTCGCAAGGCCACCGAGACCCAGGGTCACAGGGTCCCTGGCAGGTTCAGTTCAGATTTCCCCACCCACTGTAAGACACCTCTTTCTCCTCTCTCTAAAAGTAATCTGGATTTACCTCTGTTCAGTTTAACTGCCATTACTTAATTGTATTCCTTGTTTGTTCCCATTGAGTTCTGATAGAATTGTAATTCCTAAGGGTGTTTTTAAATATAGAGGGTTTTAATCTAACTGTGACATGTTATTTCCATCTCACTGGGCACCCTGATTGAGAACATGAGTGCTGTGTTTTCACGATTACTTTAAACCACTGTCGACGTTCTACAAAACCAAGTGGAGATACTGGAGACAAAGTTTCTTCCAATGTATCTATTATTAGAAATCCATAAAAGTAACTTAATATTTACCTCAATAAACTTTTATCCGCTTTAGTAGTTTTAAGAAAACAAAAAACCTAAACAACAACGAGGAAGAGATCCCCAGCTGAACCTATCAGTAAATTCAAAATTCATAGATTAAGGGGTGAAATGTACAGCCACTTGTTTCTCACTCTGTAATTTTCTGAAGTTTGTCATTTTAGATTGATTCATGGTATTCTTTGCTATGTAAAGGTCTGTTTATGCAATTAAAACTGTTTCCTGTAAAAAAACAGAAAGGCTCAGAGATCCTGGTCCAGGCCAGTACCTGGATGCTCTCTCCCTATTCCCACAACTGGTAAAAAAAAAAAAAAAAAAGAAGAAGAAGAAAATCCCTGGAAATTGTCCTAAGGACATACAACATATGAAGAAACATTCATCGAAGAAAATTCCTAAATCTCAGTAAGAGCAGTGAGTCTAGAGCACGTTGCCAAGAAGACAGGGATCACATTGCCCTTCCCCCAGTCAAGGGCTAAGGGCTATGGTATCTCCCCAGGAGGGGCAGGCTGCAGGCATTCCTCAGGTTCCTACCTGCAGGTCGCAGAGGCTAAATTCCAAGTGAGTAGAGCCAAGAACTCAGGGCCTCCCTTCCTCCACCCAACCAGAAGGCAAAGGCTCTTCCCAGAATCATCAGGCCAACAAAATGACAGCCCTGGTGTTTGCCCAAGCTCATTGGGAGCATGGAGGTTCCATGCATGGAGAGGCAGCTGAAAAGACCCGAGGCTACTGCCCACTCGCTCCACAAGCAGAGGTGTCGCTCACTCCAGGAGAAATGAGTCACTTCCTCCGCCCTTGCCGCACAGCAGTGGCTCAGAAGTTTAGCCCCAGGAGGAGAGGCATGCCCAGCAAACAGAGAGCTCTGAAGTTCTCCCCGGGTGAACGGATCTGTTTGGAGGATCTGTTTGGAACCGAATGTGGAGAATTTCAAAGCTAAGGGTGTTGTCAGAAGCAATGGAGATTTTGGTGGTAAGCCATTAAGAGGAGGCGAATCATTTGTTCAGAGCAACCATCCTAAGCAGAAGCCAGCTTGGGCGTCAGAGGGAACCAGTAAAAGAAGACAGAAATAACCCACCTAGGGTTTCATTTTTTTTTAAATTTCCAGTTAAAAATGGCAAACTAAACACACATTTAATTTGGTTCCTTCTCCAAATCCCACTGAAATGACAATCATTTTTATTTTTTAAGACAGGGCTGCGAGGATGAAAATAGGAGAGGAAACCACTTTGGAAGCTATAAAGCAAAAGGGCTTTCAGTTTCTCAACAATAATGTGAAAGGTAAATGGGATGGAACAAGGCTTTCAAAATTACAAAGGCAAGTTATTTTTAACCTAAAATTCTCTACTCTGTCTACCTTTGATACATCATGTGTAAAGGCAGAAATAAAGAATAAAGAAAGAAAAGCCTTTGATGCTGGAAACAGGAGATCCCACATAGGAGAGCGGTGAAGGGAGCCCAGGACGGTGGCAGTGAGTGAAGTGGGGTTCCAAGAGGACCATTGTGTGTCCAGTGCAAGGCCCTCGGCCCCAACTGGAGCGGCTTTCTCAGGGAGAAGTCAGAAACTGTATATATAAATTTTTCAGAAAAAAAAAAGATTTGATGAAGATTTGAGGGTGAGACTAGAGTTAAGTACATTGAAAAACCAAACAAACAAAAAAAAATTAAGGAAAGTATCTCTAAGGCAGACAAAAAGTTAGCAAGAAAGAAAAAAAGAAATCACAATTTTTTACATGGCTCAGCTCCTGTATTTACATAGTTACAATATTGTAGACACTGACTAGTGATTTACATAAAATTGTAATCGGTTTGGAAGGAGGAGGGAGATAGGACCTACTCTTGTTGAACATGGAGTGAGGAAGAAAAAAGCTAAATCTTCACAATCTATTGAGAGTCAATAGATTATACCTAGAACTTCTGAAAAATCCAGAAGTACTAACTAATGCGAGCACGTTACTTAGAGAACTGAGGCGAATACCTAAAGCATCAGTTCAAAAAGGCCGAAGTGTTTGCGTCAGGAGAAGAAGGGAGGCAGGGTGTGAGATGGCTCTTTTTCATAATAAATTCTGAAGCATACTTGACTCTTGAAAAACTAATATGCGTCATAACTTTGAATAAATTTATAAAATATATATCTCTGTCTCTTCTGCGTTGCATTTCTTCACTCGTCAGTATTTTGTTTGCTGAGTCAGGAGTTTATATTAGCACCAAAATGTTCATGTTGCCTCTTCCTGGAAGACATTATTGTGGAGGCTGAACTAGATACTTGGAATTTTGCTTTTAATAGTAACAGCTGCCATTACCGCGTTCCCAGTGTAAACTCAGCATGCCCATCACCCCCCATTCCCACAGCAGCCATGCAACACAGGTTTTGCTTTCACTTTGCAGAGGAGAACCTGATGCTCATAGAGGTTAAACAATTGGCAAATCTCTAGCACAGCCCCCTGATGCCAACACCTCTATTCCTTTCTATTTGGTTACACTACCCATTTCTAGGATTTGAGTTTAAAAGACCTGCAAATGGAGCAAAATATGTAGCAGATTAAAGAACTCATCTACAGGGAGAGAGAAACTCAGAAGGATTGAGCAATACTCCCTATCTGTCTACATACAGTTTTAGCCAAACTTAACCCCGACTCAGAATTTCCAACTGGTCGTGTGAGCAAAGCAAGCAGTTTTAAACTCTGGCTAGGAGTCCCCATGATTACAAAAATAAAAGCCTCGTTCTGCTCTTATTTTGAAATGGGAGGTGTTCCAGCTGCTCCAGCGTGAGCCTACACACCCCCCTGAGAACGCTGTGTCCAGAGAAGCTCAGCCATCCTCCAAAGCTGATTTCTGAAAAGTAGGGGACAACCTGGGTCCCGGAGCTTGGACCAGGTAAACGTGAAGGTTATTACTGAATATGATCCTAGGCTGTATGTATCTTGGAGTTTAGATCACTGGGAGGTTTGAGAGCCCCCTGGCCGGCTTCCTTCCTGGACTTACACAATCAAGACCCTCTCGGGGTCTTGCGGTTGGGCGGCTGGCTCCTCTTGGGGTAAAAGGACGGTCTGATGCATGACAGAGGTATCAGCCTCCTTTCTCAGAAGTCATGCCGGGTATGAAAGGTAAGAAGTGAAAGTGAAATCATCTGACCATGACCTCAGCAAATGTTTTTTAAAAAAACTGTTTACTTGGTAAGGCACATGCAGAAGACCAACGCAAGCCTGGGGTGGCCCAGGCTCTGCCATTTGCCTCTCCACCAGCACGTTTCTGGAGCCTGACATTCGCTAGCCAGCAGGAAAGGACGATCAACCGAACTTGAGTTCCTGCTCCTC
The DNA here is from genome assembly GCA_004024845.1 of Tonatia bakeri. Lineage (NCBI taxonomy): Eukaryota > Metazoa > Chordata > Mammalia > Chiroptera > Phyllostomidae > Tonatia > Tonatia bakeri. Next base: position 79,281 of record PVIA01002574.1, read on the forward strand.
CCTTTTACAAGTGTTCCTGGGGGTTCTGCATCTTCTTTCGGTAAGCAGCCTGCCCGCACTCTCCCTCGTGCCAGCTACTCCCTAAGGGGAGTTTGTTTTCTTCTGAGACCTTTTGCACCTCCACAGTGGGCATGGGATAGTTATCGGTGGTCATCGGCGTCTGCGACCTTCCTCCTACTGTGAGATCTACCCTGGACTCTCTGCTCTCCTCCCCTCCCTTCAGCGTCGGCCTCACAGCTTCCCAAAAGCCTGCAAAACACCTGTGGCTTGTGAGGTGGACTGTTCATCAGAAATTGGCAGACAGGCAAAAGCAGATCACCGACCTGCAGTCTTAAAAGTATTAGTCAAAGGCAGTTACAGAAACACTATAGATCCTAAAAATGCACACTGTGGATTAAGGTTGTCAGAAAGATTGTTCTGGACTCAGAAAGAGTATCCCAGGGTCTAAGAGATTTTCAGCGCCTGTGTTCCTCGACCCTATTGCCTCTCACACCTCGATGGAAATTCACGGTGGGGTATTTGTTCTGTCAGTGCGTCTCTTCAAAGGTTTCTTTCTTTTTGTTTCGAAGTGTCGGCTGTTTCCCTAGTTTCAGTATGCATCTGCAGCTGTAAGATCAGAGGCTTCTTTGAGAAAGGAAGAAAAGTACATGCATATATGTGACGCCTTCTCTCCTTCTTCCCTCATGACAGCTAATGCATTTGTTCTCCTTGTACCCGGCTCCCCTGAAGTTCAGGAGTTCGGGGTCAATCCCTGTGATTGTTCTCCTTTCAATTTGCATGCATTCGGCTTTCTCAGCATTCTTTCCAGCTTCCTCCCTGCCCGATCTAATTACTAAGGTTGTTTATCACTTCACTTTTTCATAATACAACATCTAATTCTGGAAATATTTTCAATGTAAAAAGAGTGGAACAACTTCCCATCATGCCACTATCCAGAGATACCAAGGCTGACAGTAACGTTTCAGGCTATTTCCTTAGACCTGGTTTTCCCAAAAGCTACATAGAGTTTCATCGTCTGGATGTGTCTTAATTGACTTCTGATGCTGAGCATTCAAGTTGCTTTCCATTTTTTTGTCAAAGTAATACTGTGATGAACATTTCTGTAGTAATCACTGATTGCATTTCTGATTGCCACCTCCAAATAGAATATTTACTTGGCCACGAGATGTGACCGTTTTTAGGATTTTAATGCAGATTGCCAAATTGCTTTCCAGAAAGTTTGTAAGAATTTGCATATTCATCGTCTGCTGTTTTGATGAAGCTCTTAGGTTATTTTCTCTGGCACATCTTTGATTACATTGCCTAAGGTGCAGGCCTTTTAATGTTAGTTAATGGGGCACAGTGACTTCTAATAAATCCGTATTTGTTCTTTGTCCCCATTTCTGGTACAGAGTTCCGAAAAACCTTCGGAATTTCCCAAATGATAATGCAGATAAAGGTGTCTAACTTATCTATAGCAAGCCTTTTCAAACCACAAAGTGAGTTCTGGAAAATCCCTTAAGTTGTCAGTGAAAACCAGCCTATGATGAGAGGGCTGGAACTTTCAGCCCCACCCCCAGCCTCCGGGGAGATGAGTGGCTGGAGATTGAGCCAATCACCAATGGCCACTGATCTACTCAATCTTGCCTACTAATGACACCTTCAATAAAATCCCTGAAGTACAGGCTCCGAGAGCTTCTGGGCTGGTGAACGTGTGGAGGAGGTTCTGGGACAGCGGAATGATAGAGAGGGCATGGAAGCTCTGTTCCCCTTTCACCCCATACTCTGCCCTGTGCTCTGCCCTGTGCGTCTCTTCCATGGGCTGGTCCTGAGTTTTATCCTTTTATGATAAACCAGTAATCTAGTAATCTGTGTCCTGGAGTTCTGTGAGCCACTCAACAAACTAACAAACCCAAGGAGGGGGTCATGGGAACCTCCAAAGTACAGCTGGTCAGTCAGAAATACAGGTGACCGTCTAGACTTGAGTTTCGAATCTGAGGTGGAAGACGGTCCTCGTGGAACCGAGCCCTCCACGGGTGGGGTCCAATGCTCTCTCCAGGCCAGTGCTGTCAGAACTGAGTGAAATGGTGGGACATCCAGAGAATTGCCAAGTGGAGGGAAACCTCCCACATCTGGGGGAGAGGATGGAGAAGGAAACCCAGTTTTTCACAGTTAACTGCTATTTTACACTTCCTCTTTTGTGAAAAATCTCTTCGTACCTCTTGTCTACTTTGATGGGGCAAATGTCTCTTATCTGTTTGCATGAACATTTTGTATATTAGGTGCATTAATCATTTCATGTTTGTTGCAGATACTTTTCACACTCATTGACTTTTAATTTTATTTATGTTGTTTTGTTGTATAGAAATGTACATTTTAAATAGTTAAATCCGTACAATTTTTCTTTGTGGTTTCAGTTTGCTTTTCAGCTCAGAGCATTCTCTCTCTCATAAATCAAACCTGTTTCGAGATATTTTTTGGTCTGTTCACGACATTGCGCCATTGGACCCCTGTGCAATTTATTCAGGGACATGGAGTGAGTGAGAGGAGGACCTAGAATAGTTCAGTTTTCTGTTAACTAGTCGCTCCAGCAATAACAATGTTTTTTTAAAAAAACCTGTTCTTTCACTAAATTATAATGCTATTTTTATCATGCATTAACTTCCTATGTGTGGCTTTTCTGGGACATTTGCTCTCTCGAGCAGTCTGTCCAGTACCCCTAACATTCTGTTTTATTTGTCCCAATTTGCCCTCCAGTTATTTTAGAAATCTACCAGGGCGCTGGAGGCTGCAATTACTTCAGTGACTCTCACCTGCGGCGGGCCTCCCAATGACACACCTTACAGTGAATTAATAAACACAACAAATGTTTTTGGGAGCTTAGTCTTCAGACACATGGATAGTGTGTTCTCATTAGCAACTGAGCTTTCATAGAGCTTGAACCCCCGGACTCAGCTGCCTTGGCGTGCCTCAGCCCTGTCACGTGACACCACGAAAGCAGTTTAGTGACCAGTTTACTAAGCCCTTTATTCAAGGGGAAACAATCCAGGAACTGGGGGAGCCCAGCACCTCACAAGCTGTGGAACCTCTTCCGGAGGGATTGTGGGCTAAAGCCAGTTTCATGGACATGTTAGAAGAGGCAACAGGGAAACAGGGCAGGATTGGCTGAGAGGTGGGTTTTTTTTTAATGAGGCCAGAGGACCTATTTTCTAGGGTCAGGTAAGCAAGCTAAAACCAAGTGAGAGTTCTGTGATTTTGGTGCATGTTAATTTCTGTGATGGGTTTCCCATACGTGCAGGCTGGCCTGGGTTTAGGTTTGTGACATGGCCAGGCCACTGGGGCAGTCTCCATTTGGTGGATCTTGAACAATGAATTCACTTTATCAGCCCAAACCCAGACCTCGGAGGACTTTGGAGGTGACCACCAGGTTCCCAGCACATCTGTGAGAACAGATACCTGTTGTCCGCTTGGCAGCAGTAGGGTGGTGGGGTGCTAACAGCGAAGTCCTGGCCCAGCAGAAAAGGAGGAGGAACGGTCGTCCTGCCCACCGGAAAGCCGGCCGAGGAGAAACCAGGGAGAGTTGCTTTCTGAGGTTTCCAAATGTGGGCGTGAAGGATGGAGGGGGACACTTAGCATCTGCTACTGATCTGTCTGTGATTTGCTCTGAGTTACTTTGCACGTGTTTAGAAGCCATTTCTTGTGCACTGGAAACTCACAGGTAAGAACCACATCCTCTTGTGTGGGGTGAGGGTGATGTTCATAGAAAACTTAGCTTCCTTTCCAGCCAACTCTCAAAATACCTGTTGCAAAACTCAGGGTCGAGGTCTCAGTGACTGTCTATTCTTCTTTGCCTTTGTCCTACTTTTCTTTGACTGTTAGGTACAAAGTGCATGCACGGGCCTTGGGCTTTACTGCAGGGCCAGTGGGCAGCCAAGTCCTGAGTAATACCTGGTATTGCTCCACGCCTCCCCAGCTCATCGCGGCCTCTGCATTTTCAGCCCCACCACCTGGGGGCCGATCTCCTTATGTTGCGGGAAGAGGGGCATGAGATGATGGCGCACATAGTTAGAAGGACACCATCCAAACCTCTCACCTTGGCCTGCAAGGGCCTTGGGGATCTGGGCTCCAGCTCACCTGTCCAGCTTCATTGCGTCCCCTCTCCTTAGTCACTGGGCTGCAGCCACCCTGGTCTTCTTCTCCCAGTGGTGAGTTATAACCATTGTGCTCTCCTTCCAGAAGGTTCTTCCCGTGGCCCAACCCAAAGATGGCCTTTCACACGCCAGGCCTCCTCTGCAGACAGGCCTCCCCTGACCCCCAAGCTAGACTCACCCCTTCCTCCTGCCGGCTTCTCTCCTCCACTTCATCCTGCTTATTTCCTTCTCAAATTCTTTCAAAAGTTATAATTGTCTTTTTAAAAAATATATAGTGTTTGTTTCCCCAACTAGAGTACAAGCCCAGTGAAGGCAGGTACCTGGTCTGCCCAGGGGGTGCTGACTCCCCCGGCCTGTGCCTCGGGGAGTCATCCACACTGTGTCTTTGACGGAGCCACCAGATGAAACCCTGGATCATCAGCAGAATGGGGACTGGGAGCCTCTGCCACGATTGAAAGGGAGAGGGCTGGGGCGGAAGAACGAGTTCACAGCCCAAGGCAGTCCCTAGTCCGAGGGCTGTTTGTCTTCAACTCTGCTTCAGGCCCTGTGAACCTTAGCCCCCATGAGCCTGGCTGGAGTGCCGCCAATAGAAACCAAGGAGGATGGTTTCCAAGGTGCCAGCACTGTCTCATTTTTTAAGGATTTTTGTTCTCCCTCTAAATTTTTTTTTAATTTTGTTCCTAGCTGGATCATCTGCTAGCGGAAGGTTAATACATAACAGACAAGTTAACAAACAGCAAGCTAATACTAATGGAATCACGGGAACAGCCTCCTCCCGCAGCTTGTCGGATGTGGGGGTGGGGCCCGCGCTGCTGGCTCTGTACCGCAGGCCCGTGGTGCCACATCGCCGCTGGTAAAGCTGTTTTTATTTGCCAGGAAGAACTGAGCGGTCCAGATGTCACCGCGTCTCGTAGAGAGCTGAAGGAAGGTGGGCCACGCACAGTGCCTTCTGAGAAGCCCAGGTTGCAGTCCCCGTGACACGTTCGGGAAACCCTGCCGTGGCTCGGTTTTGAAAAAGGGAAACCCGAGCTCACATTCCTGCTGGAGGAAATAAGGCACACTGGCCTTTCTTCTTCCCTTTCTATTTCTGTCGGCGCCAGCAGCACCCATGAGCACACTGCTCCCGAATGTGTTCGGCCAGAGAGGCCTGAGTCAGGGCTGGCGGCCCCGCTGGTAAATCAGCCCTTTGCCCTGGATCTCTGCCCTCTCAGGTCCTATTTCCTGGCTTATTCTGTTAATATTTTCTTCCTGGGCATCGCTTTTCTCTCTGCTCGTGTGCACACGTGTGACACTCGCTGCCCTCGCTCCTTCCTGGATTCCCCTTCCTCTCCTGGAATCGCAGCAGAGCCTCCGCGGTATTGTCCGAGCAGCCGCAGGCGCCGATCTGTGCGCGGCTAACGCGGACAGCACTGCGAGAGAGGACGTAGGGACAGCACACTCCGAGACAGGCCAAGGTCACACGAGGCCAGGGAGGGACGGAACAGCCGTGGGGACCCAGGTGGTCTAGCTCTAAGATTCGTGCTCATTTTTTCATTTTTATTTTTTTAAATTGATTTTAGAGAGAGAGGAAGGGGAGAGCAGGAGAGGCAGAGGAGCGACAATGTGAGTGGAACCCAACATCAATCGGTTGCCTCCGATCGGGGGTCAAACCCGAACCTAGGTATGTGCCTTACCCGGGAGTCGAACCCACGTAAGGGCAGCGCTCCAACCAGCTGAGCCACACTGGCCGAGGCTAAGGTCCAGGCTCTTAACCACCACATGCCTATGTGACAGCTGCATCCTAAGGTCCTCCTCACCAGACATCGGGGAGAGCAGCTTCCTGGACTCCAGATCCTCCAGTGAAGCTCTGTCCAAGCACCAGAGTTCCAGGGTTTTCTCCCCCTGGAATTCCACCCCTGCCAGGCTGAGTGGCCCTGGGCTGACCTTGTCTGGGTGTCACTCTCCTCTCCAGGAGGGTAATCCAAGCATCGCATGCTAGGTAACGTTCCACATACTGCATTTAAATTGCCTCTTGTAATTTAATTTTGGTGGAACATCTACCAAATAAGTTGTATTATTATCATCCCCATTTTACATATGAGAACGCTAGGCACCGGGATGTTAAGTAACTAAGGTCACATAGCTTGTAAATGGTAGAGCTGGGATTTGAACCCAGGACACACAGCTGCCGGGCCTATGCCAGGAACCATGACTCTACACTGTCTCATGACCACGACAATAATGCTCACAGACCTCAGCAGGCATATGTGTGCCAGAGAGAGGCAGGCTCTCATCCTGCCTGACTTCACCACCCACTGGTGCAAGAACTCAGGGAAGTTACTCACCAAGCTTCGGTTTTCCCCTCTGGAAAATGGAGATGACGTTACAGATCTGCACCCATAGCGTTCTTGAGAGAACTTAAAAAGGCGATACCCACAAAGTGCTTCACCCAGAGCCTGGTACAGGGTAAATGTTCAGGAGATATTGAGGTCTGTTTTTAATTACCTATCGGCCCTCAATCAAATTAGATTTCTTCTTCAAGCCCTTCCACTGATCACAGAGAATTCTCACAGGAAGTTTTTCCCTCTGTGGTCCCGGACAGCTTTCTTACATCATTAATGAAAAGAAAGGCCCACAGATGAATTTGTAACTGATAACAACCCAATAACCTACCTATGTCTTTCTTTCAAGCTTCTGTTCTGAGATGTTTACAAAGAGGGTAAAATCTGTCAGCAGTAAAATGCTAACACCCATTTTCCAGCAGGCCATCCTGAAGGCCACGGCGCAGGTGCACCTGAGGGTGGCAGGGCAGTGAGGAGCTGCTGCCCTTGACCTTGGTTGTTGTCATGTCACGTGTCTTTCCTCTCTAGTGATCTCAAAGTGTTCAAGTCTTGAAGCCTTAGGTCTAGGTGACATATCAGAGAAAGAGGAGAACCTTGGGGAAAACTTACATTTAGAAAACGGGTAGAATAAAAAAAATGAAGAGAGGAGGGCCAGAAGTAGAAGGACCAGGAGGACACAGAGGTCAATTAAAAAAATAAGTCAATAAACAAAGAGAGGAGCTTAGGAGACGCTCTCTGCCCATTGCTGATGTCATTCAGTCATTTACATGGCATGCCGTAGATATTTATTGAGTGTCTACTATGTGCCAGGTAGGCCTGGGAGCTGGGGATACAATAGTATAAGATAGATGGTTGATGAATAATAGATAATAGAGTGACATAAATAGCCAGCCATAGATACATAAAAATGGGTCACAGACAAAAGACTTGTCCTCATGGGGTTTCCATCCTAGCTGGGGGGGCGGGGAGACAATAAGTAAAATAGTTCAAGTATTGCATGGTGACACAGCTGTGAGGAGCAGAAAGAGGTCGGGGGGCTGCCCGGGGGGCTGCCCAGGGAGCTGCAGAGGGGCTGTCACAGTTTAAAAATGCTGACTGGGGGTGTCCTGACTGGGAGAGGGACCCTTGGGCAGAGACTCACGGGAGGCGAGGGAGAGAAGCGTACACTGAACGGAAGACCATTCCAGGCAGGCGGAAGGACAAGCAGGAGGGTCCTGAGCTTGCCCCAAGTTTTTAGAAAATACCAAGAAGCCGTTGTGGCAGAAGCTGAAGGGAAAAGGGAGAGCACAAAGAAGAGCAGAAGGAATCTGAGAGGTGACATGTGGCAGTAACAGCAGGAGGTGTCCTGTCCCTAAAGAAGCAAGTCACTGCTAATGTGCATGAAAAGCTGGCACCTTTCGTAACAAGAGTCACCCTTGGTAGAAAGCTCCGGAACACACGCACACGTGCCAGGTGGAGCACAGGTGTTATTCCTTGGTGGAGGAATTCAAATGTTCCAGAGTCTATTGCCCACCACCCCAGACAGGGAACGCTAACTGAAGGGGACATTGCTGTCACTCACAGTCCTCTCTGCCGGGCACGCTATAAGGCTTTGCCCAACACATAAGGAAGGGAATAGGCTTCCACTGGTGGTGTCCATGTGTTCCTCTGACACGAAAGCTGTGTAGGTGGCCCTGGCCACGTGGCTCGGTTGGTTGCATCGTGGTGCCCTGCGCCAAAAGATTGTGGGTTCAGTCTCCAGTCAGGGCAATACCTACCTTGCAGGTTCGATCCCCGGTCAGGGAGCATAGGGAAGGCAACCCATCGATGTTTCCCTCTCCCTCTCTCTTCCTGATGCCCTTCTTCTCTCTCTAAAAAAACCTTTGGGTGAGGATTGAAGAGAAAAGGCTGTGTGGGCATGCTTGACGAGGCTGGCCTCCGGGGCATCGTCTGTGGCCAGGCTGTGCGGATGGGAAGTCCGGTACCTGACCAGAAACTAAATAAACCAAGCTCTGAATGAAGCCGCATTACTGAATGTCATCATGTGTTCAGGCAGGAAGAATTAAAAAAAAAGGGGGGGTGTTGGGGGGGTTGCTTTTGTGTAAGACATAGCAGAGGAGAAGGGGGTGTTGTGAGGACCTCAAATATTGGGATAAGATGAAAATGTAAAGCCTCAGAACAGTGACAAGTTAGAAGTTATAAGTGTATGATCGATATTTGATTACGAGTTATGCAATGAGTAGCACGTAGGGAGAGAGCATGAAGCCTTCTTGGGAGACAGACATCGGAGCCCCACACCTTTCTCCATGAAAAGCTCCTAAAGTCCACTTGACTCTGCGACTCAAGAAAGCAAGCGGCACTTCAGCATCTTAAGTAAATCAGCAAGTGTGGACAGCCAGGCATGACCTTCCTGCTCGCTCAGCTCTTCTCGAGTGTTCCTTCTATCCCAGGCAAGACTTCCAACTCGAAGACAGGCCGGGATGCAGCCCTGTGATCCCTGCCTGCAGGGGTCCCAGCTCCGGGCCTGGACAGCCTAGGGCCTGGACACCCAGCACGGTGGACAGGCAGGGGGTTTCCCTTGCCCGTCTTCCAGAATGTTCCCCCTCCCTGAGACGCAGCCCCCTGGATGCCCACTCTGCTCATATGAAACTGACAAGACCAAAACTTTGAACGGGAGGCATTTGCGTCTCTTTCAAGTGACCGTCCCATCAGTGTGAAAATTTTAGAGATGCGTAAACTTAAACGAACAAACAAGTGGCCTCAAACGAAGAGTGTGAGAATATTGTCCTTCTGCATCCTGAGCTGGGACTCTGAAGCGACAACAGGCAAGCCCAGACGGTCTGCTGTCGCTGATTTGGAGTCTAAATCTGAGCCTTGGACCAGGAGCCCTCGCGCAGCAGACGGACTGTGCTTTGCCACGACGATTAAGGCAGCAAAAGTGTCACTGCCTTATTTATACAGGGGACCCTACAGACTGAGAAACAAAACTAGAAACGATCATTTAAAAAAAACACAAAGCAGCTGAGCGCACTTCCTACGAGAAAAACTGTGGGTGGTCAGTGAACACTGCGGAAGGTTGAGCTTTGCTAGGGGAACAGACACGGTGACAACGGCGTGTTGTTCGTCATCGTCAAAGGTGAGAGACTTGAGAGTGTCCAGCCCGGGGAGGATGATCTGAGACCAGCATTCTCCCAAACTGCTGGTGGAAGGTGTTGATATAAAAAACGTTCGAATTTGTAGAGAATCTTTATGGGTTTATCTGAGCCAAAGCGACAACGTGTGCCAGAACACAAGATCTCAATCCTCGGGAGAATGGCAGTTCTGCAGCTTATTTTATACCTTAGAATCAAAAGAGGAGCGGCGAGGAGGCATCCGTGAAGTCCACTGCGGTAGAGAAGGGGGCGGGGGAAGGCGAGGCAAGGAAATCTCCAGGACTAGGTCAAAGGCAAAATGGAGGAACGCAGGCTTCTTTTCACTGGTGGGGGCAGGACAGCTAAGAATGAGCCCCAGGCGCCAGGCCTCAGAGTCGACTGAGCTCTCGTGCATAATCAGTGCATAGAGAGGCAGGAAGAATCGCCTTCTCATGCGGCTGACCAGGGGCTCTCCATCCCCACTTTTATTTTGTTTCGCTCCGTGGAGACCCTGCAAAAGGTCAGTTGAGAGAAAGAGGAAGCTGAAAACAAAGGATTGCCCTGCGGTCGAAGGTGGCTGACTCAGTCTTCCGAGAAGTCTGTCCAACTGAGCCCTGTTTTCAAGTAAAAAAATGCTTAATCATGCTTTTTTTGAACCCAAATGTACAGCCTTGAAATAGGACCCAGAAGGAGCATTTGCAAAGGCAGCTCCCAACCTTTTCATTTCTGCACAGTGAGGCTGAGCCAGACCTCACTCCCTGCAGCACAATAACGAGGCGTCTGGTCCTGGGAGTCCATTTTCCACCCTGCAACACTCAGCTCCGCTGAAAATGCAGGTAGAGGCTTACACAAACGTTTGTGGCATATGCAAAATGTGTCCCTGTTGGGTGTTTTGCCCATACCAGGCCTGAACTGCTTAAAACTTCTCATTGCACCAGTCTAATAAACTGAGGATTCAAGACGCCATTTCCATTTCTGACGAATCTTTCTGTAGCGAGCATCCCAGCCCCAGCAATCGCCCAACCCCCTTCAGCTGGGCCTCGGCCGGCCTCTCGGGTTTTCACTGACTCAGGCCTCCAAAGACTCGGAGGGTTAGTGCTTGCAGGGGGAGCTCCCAGGGCCTCCGCCGAGAGGCCCCCGCTCTCCAGTCTCCGAGCTCCCCAGAGGGGATTCCACAGCCAGAAGCCCGGGGGTCAGGGGCTGGCAGAGCGGATTCAGGCCCTCTCTGCGCACAGGGTTCTGTTTCTGTCCTGATAGGCACCTGCTTCACCCCAGGGAACATCCCTGGGCCTCTGATAAATCGTGCCTCTTGTGATTTGCATTCATTCAGGTCCTTTAAATGGAGCCACCTGCCAGAGACCGAAGGTTGGTGTCTCCCAGGCTCTGTCCCAGATTCGTCTGTTGAAATCTAACCCCAATGTGACGGTATGAGAGGTGGGGCCTTTGGGAGGTGATGAGATCATGAGGGTGGAGCCCTCGGGATGGGACTACGTTTCCTATAAAAAGGCTTCAGAGAGCTCCCAGGCCCCTTCGGCCGTGTGAGGACACGAGAGAAGGTCTCCCTTCTGAGCCGGGAAGTGGGCTGCACTAGACCGTGAATCTGCTGGCACCTGGATCTTGGACACCCAGCCTCTAGAACTGTGAGGAACCCATTTCTGGTTTGTTTTTTTTTTAATCCTCACTTGAGAAAGGAAGGCGGGGAGGGGGGCGGCGGAAAGAGAGAAAGAGAAACGTCGATGTGTTGTCTCCCATTCATGCCCCAACAGGGGATTGAACCCAAAAAGTAGGTATGTGCCCCGGTGGGGAATCAAACCCACAGCCCTCCGGTGCACGGAAAATGCTCCAGCCACGCCACGCAGCCTGGGGTTAATCCCCGTTTTTCATAAGGTGCCCAGTGGAGGGTATTCTGTGATGGCAGCCCTGTGAACTAGGACGCCGCCCTCTCCTCCACCTGTCCCACGTCCCGTCATCTCAACCGTGTCCCTTTCCCATTTGGTTCCTTTCTGTTCCCGCAGAACAGATGTGGGGTGTGGTCAGATACAACCCGTCAGCCCCGGGAAGAAAGAGGGAACCATTCCTTCCACGGGGTCCCTTCAGAAGTTGGTCTCCCGAGTCTCAGGGCCTCTCCCCAGGGCCACCAATGGCCGCCATTCACCTCACCGCTAGACGCCACCTGGCATTCCTGGTTGAGTGACTGATAGGACACCCTGCGGCGTTCCGGCCCTAGCCCTGGGCTCCCAGGCACTGCAGCATGCAAACTGTGATTGGGTTCCGTGGTGCAAAGTGTATAAATACGTGGTGTGCAGACTACTGTTTTAAATGCCAGCTGGGAGAAGTCCTTCAGAAATGGTGAGGAAGGTACGGGCTGTATATACTACAGTTAGCAGGCTTTCTGGAGATCAATCTGGCAATATGCAATAGAGTCACCAAAGAGTATTAAATATTTCTCTCCTTGAATCAATAATTGCACTGTGAGATAGCTAGCACTTTCCTTGACTACCAATTGTAATGGCAAAAAATGGAAACAATTTGTCCAATAATAGTGTAATGGGTAAGTCTGTGACAGGAACTATTACATAACCATTGACCATAGTTTGTTTTAAGAATTTATTTCTTTTTTGACAGAGGGGGAGGAAGAGAGGGAGAAAAACATCAATGTGTGGTTGCCTCTTGCACGCCCCCTACTGGGGACCTGGCCTGTAACCCAGGCATGTGCCCTGCCTGGGAATCTAACCAGCAACCCTTTGGTTCACAGGCCGGCACTCAATCTACTGAGTCACACCAGCTGGGGCCACTGACCATGTTTTTGAAGAACATTTAACAGCTTTAAAAAGTGTTCAGTTTCTAGTGAGAAAAGCATTCTTTTCAGTGGTATGATTATTGAAAAATACAGAGGTACAATATTGGTAGATTAATGGTGGTTCTCCATATGTGGTGGAGGGAAAGCTTTTTAATATATTTTTTCCCTTAAAACATATTTTCCAAGTTTTTTTATAATCAGCGTATGTTATGACTGTTGTCGGGGAAAAGCGACTATAGGTGGGACTCCATCAGTGGGCAGCATCTCGTCTCGGCCCCGGGAAGGCCCCCAGGCGGGCGAACTCCGGTGGTCTCCACGGAGGTCCCTCAGCCCTGCTCACCTCAGAATGGGCTGCAAGGCTTCCAACGCACGCCAGCGCCTGTCCCAACCCGAGGTTCTGGTTTGATGGGTTTGTGGCCCCGTGATGGCCACTCTTACAGCTCCAAGGTGGTCCCATAGGTGCCCAGGACCCTCAGCAGCTGTCTCTGCCTTCAGTAATGGCCTTGTCCCTCACCCTAGGCAAACCCACCCTCAGCAGGGCCTGAGAAACCCTGTCACAAATGTCTCCAGTGGCCCACAGTGTCCACGCTGCACGTTCCAGGCTCTCAAAGCCGCCTGGGAGAGCCCTTCCTCCTGAACTCAGCCCAGAGAGGCGCCTGCTGACCAGGTTCTGGCGCCAGGCTGCCTCAGATTTCTCGGGCAGGTGTGGGGGAGCGAGAGAGGATGGGAGTTTGCCCCAGGCCTTTGTGGAATTCCAGAAGGGAGAGCATGAGCTTGTAGAGAGCAGTAGGGAGAGCTGGACCCTCACGAGTGTGACTTTCCCTCAGGTTCCCAGGAGGGCGGCCCTGCCGAGGACAAGAGATGTTCAGCCCAAGGTCAAGGTGGGGCGACCAGCTGCTGTTCCTCAGCATCATGACCCTCGTGGTCATGACTTCCTGCCTGCTGTTCTACGCTCTCATCCTGGAGGCCGGCAACCTCATCGACTTGCCCAACCTGCGTGTCGGCTTCTTCAACTTCTGCCTGTGGAACGAGACGGCCGGCTCCCTGCACTGCTACACGTCCCCCGAGCTGGCGACCCTCGGTGTGCCCTGGGCTGGGCTGGCCCTGGCCAGGGTCTGCGTGTGTGCGGCCCTGGTCCTCACCCTCTTCGTCTCCCAGACCCTCCTGCTGGCCCGCTGCAACAGTAACCAGGGAGAGTGGCAGCTGGCGGTGTGCTTCCTGGTGGTGGCCTCCACCCTGCTCGCCAGTGGCCTGGGCCTCTTCCTCACCTCCACTTGGAAGTGGTTCAGCCTGCCCTTCCTGGGGCCCGGGTGTCTAGCTCTGGTCCTTGCCCAGGCCTTACTCATCCTCTCGCTTATGGCCACAGTTGTGTTCCCTCCGAAAAGAGAGGGCATCGGGCTGAGCGAGCTTGAGAGCTGCTAGTCCTGCCGAAGGGTTCACATGCTTGATTCCAGGGGCTCAGTCTGAACGATGCTCAGAGAAGGTGCCAGGGGACTCGTGGGTTGGTCCGTTTTCTCAGCCATGCCGTCTCATAGCTACTGCTGACCTCAAGCTCCAGCAGGCCCCAGCGAGGAGGGGCACCGGAGTTGAGAGGCCAGCAAGGGCGGCCACACCCGAGGCCTCTTACTGTTGGGCTGTCTGTCCTTTGGGACCACTAACACTATGCCGCACGCTGTCACAGGAATTCTTGCTTTGATTAACCAGTTCGAGCAGGCAAGTCTTCCGTAATTCTCAGGATGGTGGGACGAGAAGGGCTCCCATCATGGGGCCAGGTTTCCAGGATGATCTGCCATAGGCCAAACAGAAACCCAGGGAAGGTTTATGGCAACAAATAAGGCACAGTCAGAGAGAGCACCACAGGGTCCTCGGGGCCCCATGACACCACTCCCAGAGGCGCAGGAGGGATCTGAGGGAGTCACTTTAGACAGCACACCCAACTTGCAGTTTTCCTGGACCCGCAGCCAGATGCTGCAGGAGGGTCGGCTGGCCGGTCACTCCTGACCCGGGACCTGGGGGTTCGGGTGCAGAACACGCCGAATCCCGGGCAGGGGGAAGGCAAACGGGACTGAACTGTTCCTCAGACGCCATACCCTTTCACTACTCAACCCGGACTTGGAAAGGATCCAAGGACAACTGGTGCATTGGGAATTTTGTGTATTTTTCAGAGCCTGTATATTGGAAAACCCACACAGCCATTGGTCACCTCTTTCTACACTTGTCATATGTCACACTGAATACAGAGGCGATATGGGCCCTGCCACAATCTCTTGTCTTCAGCGTCTCCTTTGGGGTCCCAGCCCACTCTAAGAGTGTCCAGGGATCAAGGCCAAGGCCGCCAAGCAGAAGGACGGGGGCAGCTCAGGGGAGGAGGCCTGTCTGCCAGCAGGGGTCTGTCTGTCTCGGGTGATGAGGGAGGGCCCGTGGATTGACGGGTTGCCTCGGGAGGGAAACTTAAAACCAGGCTTCCTCCTTAGGGAGAGACGGTGCTGACTAAACTGGAGTGTTCCAGTGTACTTTGCAGCCATACTTTATTTTGTTTGGAAATTATTGACACGATTCTTTGATGCCACGAAGTTTGATGCCACCCTGACCTCACTTTCCCCGGCACGGGGTAACAACACATCAGACGGCTGGGGTGGTGGAACCCCTGAGCGGGGAGCGGATGTGGTGCGGACAGGAATGCTGATGGCAGCTCCAGGCCCCTGCTTCTCAGCTCTAAGGGCTGTCCCCCCAGCCCAAGGGTGTGGAGCTGGGAGCCGCCCCTGGCAGGGAGCCAAAGCCCCACTTCCTTGAACTGTTCTGGACACAAAGTGCTGGGAATCCGTCCTCAGCTGAAGAATATCTCTCTGACGTACTTGAACATGTCCTCCTCTTCCTCAGGGCTTCTGCTGCAGGCAGAGCCAGAGCCTGCAGGTCCCCGAGGAGGGCTGAGGCCCGAGGGAAGGGCACCTCTCCCATTGTCCTCAGCCTCACTCCCGCTCCTAGAACTGGGTGACTCCGGGCAGCAGGGGGACAGCGCTGGTTTATCAGTGCCTGCCAGAGGCAGCTGCTCCAAGGCCTTTTCCTGTTTCCGGCTCTGAAAGCAAGACATGTGATTTATTTCCCTGGTCAGTTGTGTAAACCACGTCCAGCGGCCAGCATGTGACCTCTCCCGAACCAGTGGCCGCTCTACCTCCCTTGCCCCCACTGCTGCCCTCCCCACCACCTCTCCTCGGCTCTTGAAGAAATCAAGGCCCACTTGGGAAAGAAGGAGACAGGGCCCGAGGAATACCTGAGTAGTACAGAAAAATAAATAGGAAAAGCTTGTCTGGGAGGGCGGGGTACAATGAAAGGAGCGCAGGATACAAAACTTGAGTGTGGCCTAAGCTCCTTCACTTACGGCCATGCAACTAAGGGAAAGTCCCCGAGCCTCCACGTCTTTGTCTATAAAATGGGAATAACAGTATCTGAAAAAACCGTATCACCAGGTTATTGCAAGGATTAAATGAGACTGTAACATGTTAAAACGCCCGGTCAGCGACACAGTGCTACACACCACAGCGCTGCCTTGCCGAGCAGTGTGGGAGCCCGAAGTCACCTGCCCCACTGAGACCCTTCAGAGAACGGCAGCAGTGAAAGACTTCCTGTCCCCCTGCATTCACCCCAGCCCAAAGAGCCACCCCCACACAGAGGGGGGCACCCCTCCCCAGTGCACACATCCCAGGGGGTGGGGGAGGCCAGGAGATTCGTGAGACAAGGGCAGGTGGAGGAAGGGCAGACAGGGGAGAGGGCTGCCTGAGAGCGCAGGGCGTCTGTTCCAATGACATTAACCAAGGGTTAGCTTCGGCTGGCGAGGAGTGTGTGGTCAGAAGAGTAAGAACAGACACAGCTGACTCTACCTGGATCAGGACCCCCAGAGCAACGTCCACAAGCTCGGCCTCACTCATGCAGTACACGGTCTTCACTGCGGGAGGTCTGAAAGAAAGGCATGGTGCTGCCCACGGGGACAGACAACCCTCAGGCCTCGAGAGGACGGAGGACAGCTAGAGAGCCACATCCCTGGGCCTTCTCACTGGGGATGAGAGCAGCAGCTTACTCAAGGCAACAACACGACTTCCGTCCTTGTGACCACTGACCAGTATAGGGCGGTCATGGAGGCAATGGCGGTATTTCCCACCCTCTGCCAACGGCCCGGGGCATCTGGAAATAGGGCATGATGGCCACTTTTGAGAGCTAAACTGACACACACACCCCAGGGGTGAGCAGTAAACAGATCATCAGGCAGAGGCCTGCAGGACACCCCGCTGAGTGCACGAACACAGCATGGGAGGGCTGTGACAATCAGAGAGGGAGGCTAGTCCACTGAGCCCTGGTTGGCTGGCTCAGCTGGTGGGAGTGCCATCCCATACACAAAAGGGCTGCGAGTTCGATTCCTGGTAGGGGCAGGTACAGGAGGCAACCAATCGATGTTTCTCTTCAAATCAATAAACATATCCTCAGGCAAGAATTAAAAGTTTTGTTTTTTTTTTTTAAAGAACTCTTACAAAGGAAGAGCCAGGAGAGCAGCACTGAGCACACAGTGCCCCCTCAGGGAATTCAGGGACATCCCCTCGCTGGCAGCCCGACTAGCCCTCCCCCAGCCTCTGATTTCACGCTGGCCTGGTGGCTTACTGCTCCTGTCGCAGGAGATCTGTACACAGAAAGGCTGGACAGCCTGGCCCACTCATCCTGCCCACTGGTCATGATTATTGTTGCAAATGAAGGGAGGGGCATTTTAGATGACTGATATTTGACAGCTTGGCTGATGTAACCCCGAGAATGGGAACCACGTCTGGAAGCTGAGGGGCCTGGCAGTGGGCAGGCCCGAGAGGCAGAGGCATCTGTCTGTCCATGTGCAGAGAGCTCACGAAGCCTCCCTAACACAGCCTGGGAGCTTTGTAAGAGCTGAAGAGACGTGGATTGAAATGCCCACCCACCTCACTGTTCTGCCAGCACTGGAGAACCCAGCCCCAGAAAGCATGATGTCACCAAGTCCCTCCCCCTCCTCCTGATTCCCCAGGAGCACCCTGCCCCCAAGTCGTCCCACCTCACTGCAGCTGCGGGCACCACGGCCATTTTCCTCCTCTTTGGGGTCTTCGCCAGCCTCATTCTCTTCTCAGGCTCCTGGGCTGTCATCCAGGTGGGAAGGACCCTCTTTTTATCCCCAGAATTTAAGGCTTCCATCTCTCTCATCGCTTGTGAACAGAGTCAGGGCCCACAGTTACTGCCTTGCTTTTCTGATTCGGGACAGCAAATCCCACACATTCTCATCACACCAGGGACTGTAGGCCTGCTTGTCCTCGGAGTCAAGCTTTCATTCCTACAAAGAAGAACAAAGTCCTGAGAATTCTAATCATCAGCCACAACTACTGGTCAGGGCAGGTCACAGGTGACCTGGGTGGTGAGCAGGGCCTGGGAGACTCAGACCATTCACAGGGCAGCCAGGGAGGTGTGGTAGTGAGCAGGCTGATGGGCTCTCGGGGAGAAGCAGCCCTCTGACCTGCCGCAGGCCCTGGGCCCACACGGGCAGGCCCAGCAGAAATGCCTCTGGTAGCCTCTGCACTGAGCCATCAGATACGGAACAGAAGGGATGGACACTTCCCCCGGAGAAAGGAAGGAGGCCACGCCCCCTTCACCGCCCCACCCCAGATGCTCCCTGTGTCCAGGATGCCCCTTCTACCCTACCCCTAAACTATCTCAATGATCTCTCTCCAGAGCGCTCATTCTCTCTCTCCGTGTGCTTACAAGAAACCTGAGGCCATTTAATTAACAGTAAAATTTCATTGGCCGACATCCCTTAATCCAAAGGTTTCCGACTGGTCATTTTCTAACCAGCAGTAAGGATCAGGGACAACTGAGCCTGGCTTCTGGATGAGGAACCCAGAAGGGCCCAGCCAGCCAGCCTCTCCTCTCACGTGACCTGTCTTCTGCCTACCCTACCTGTTCCCACCTCAGTCTCAGCACGAGTCCCACCCTGTGACTCAAAGGGCGCAGGTCTCTACCTTCCTCCCCCTAGCAGTCAGCTCTGACAGCAGCTCCGGGCTCCGCTAGGGTGGGTCTCCAGGGAGCACGGGTTCACCTAGAAAAGGGTAGTCAGCCAAAAATATTTTCCTCTCTGGATCACAACTTGATCATTGTTCATCTAGAATGGCTGTGCACAACTTAAGAAAAAAAATGAGCTGGCCATCATCCTAAGCTGCCCCACAGAGGGCAGCCCTTAGCCCATGGACTCGTGTCTGTCAAAATTCAGGCAGTGATGAGTCACTCCCACAGCTGGGAGCACTGCTAACGCCGGCCACAGGCACAACCAACGGTGAATGTGCACATTTATTCGACCCGAGGCAGATACTATTTAGCCCATTTTACACACCGGGAACTGAGACTTGGCGATTTCCACAAGGTCACGAAAAAGTTGCAAGCTGCGGCCAGGTCTGGTTACCAGGTCTTGCCGACTACAAACCCCAGAAGCACAGAGGGCACGCTGGGCGAGCTGGGAAAATTCGGGCAGCCAGTGATGTGCCCAGCACTCCTGACTCCGAGCCCCTCTGTCCTAGGGGACTCTGTCCAGCGCCCTGGCAGCGACCAGAAGAGAGCCAACCTTCAGGGCGCGGAGGCCGGGAGACGCGGGGACATCCACGCGGGCCTCGCTGGCGACGGGAACCGCCCGATCGCTTACTCCCGACCCGCGGGAGGCCGCCCGCCGCCGCCTCAGAGCTCCGGGTAGGACCGGGCCGCCGCCAGCCGCCAGGCAGAGTCCAGTCCTGCACCGCGCGCGCCTCTACGCGGGGTCCGGCCTCCCGGTCTTGCGCCCACTTCTGGGCTTCCGGCGCGGCGGGGGCTTCAGTGTTTGTCTCCGCACTTCCGGCTCCGGCTGCCAGCTGGCGCGGAGGCCCTGGCGCGCCCCCTGCAGGCGGCTTGTCGAGTCCGCAGCCTCCCGGCGAGCGGAAACGAAAAGCCGACCCTCGCTGTCCTGGGTCCTGACAGTCTCTCTTTAACCAAACTCTGAACTTTCTCCACTAGGCCTTGACTTTTGGACTTCCGTGTTCATCTCCACATCGTCCAATTCTGGCAAGACTCCTGTTTAGGCTGGTTTAGCCGGAGTCCCCCATCCTCGATATTTGATCACCTAGAATCTGATGGGGTTCGTCATTCTCCACCCCTGCCCCCCGCCCCCTGGCAATGTCTGATCACCCAGGCAAGAATCCTGTTAGGTCAGTTTAGGTCGGTTTAGCCAGAATCCCCCCTTACCCCTGACATTTCCACTTATTCATTTTCCATCCACTGACCCCCAACCTGCTCCTTGGCTATTAATCCCCACTGCTCTCTATTGCTTTAGGAGTTGAGTACAATCTCTCCCCCTCCACGAAAACCGCGCTGTCGTCCCCGCCCCCCTGGAATAAGGTTTGCCTTATGGCTCTTTAACGTGTCATGAAAATTTTTATTGAACAGAATATGTTTTCTTTCAACTATCCCCAAATGTTGCTCCATTTGAGTTTTGCTGGTTGGTCTTTGTCCGAGTCTGGATTCCTGGTGCCTCTGACTCAGAAATTAGGGAGGCGGAGGGGTGTCAGGCGAGCCTCTAGAGTGAGGGAAGAGAAACACAAGCCACTGTTTGCGTTGATCTTAAAGAAAGTAGGTGTCTTGCTAATATTTACTATTCAAGTTGGCAGTCAAGGTGTTCCCTCTGTAAACAAGGCGGCCTTACAGAGCTGCCCAGGTGTCCTCGCTGGTTTGCTTTCAGCCTGATGCTGAGCCCTGCACATTACACATGCAGTTAGCAACTCGCTTTGATTAAAATCACGCTCTCAGCTTAAAGCAGCCCAAGAGAGGCCAGGGGGTCGCAGATGACTCAAAACACAAGCATAGACAGTCACCGGTGGACCTTCCCCTACTGTGTTTGAGGCAAAAGAATGATCAGAAAAGACAATCTGTTCCCAAAATGCAAAAATTATCAAGACAGCCATTTGAAATGTGATTTACAACAAATCAGCTGTACAAGAGACGCACGATAGGAGAGCTCAATCCAAAGTTTGGGGAACCACCTGCCTCTGGAACCAGGACTCTCCCTTCGACCTGTGTGGTGCCTGTGGTTTCTCCAAACCACCTTCATTTCTCTTGCAGGATATTCATTTCAATCCTAGGGAGGTAGGCTGGGAAAGAGTAAATCAGTCAAGGCTTAAGGACACAAATCAAGTTGCAGATCCAACCTGTCCAGCATTGGCTTAAACCTGGGCCCTGCCTCCAGCCTCTGGAGAGCAACCCACATGGGCAGGGACGGCTTTTCCCGTTCCCATGAAGGTACCAGAGCCGCCGACCTCTGGGATCTTCTGCTGAGATGAGCTGTGAGCCAGGACAAACCCAACTCTCATCGGAGGAGATGCATTGTTACATGTTACTGTTAGTAGTACCACTCCCTCCGCATTCATCCCCTTAGAACCTCTTCCTGCAGCCTGCTGAGAAAAGGAGGCCTGCAGAGCATGAAACTTGTGGGTCTGCACGACAAGCTTTCTGTGTGACAGCGAGAAGCCCAAGCAAGGATGCACCTGCGCTGTGGGACTCGGATGCGTTGGAGTCGCCCCCCGAAGTGGTTCGAATGTGTGCTCAGGGAGCCTGAGACCTTGGAATGGAGCAGGCAGGCACAGGCAGGTCCCAGGACAGGGAGGGGGGACACCCCCGAGGCCCTCAGCACAGCCAGGCCCACATCTGCGCTGGCCACGCTGGTTCGGGGGCCTGAGGTCAGACTGGCTTGATGGTTTCTTCTATCTGCCCTTGCCCAAGATAATGGAAGAGTCTTGCTGGGGCCTGGGGTAGATGATGAGCAGGTACTGTGGAGGAAAAGTAAGTCTGAGTTTTGACATGCTTTACTGCAAGGCAACAGGTTGTCCTGGGGAGGTCTGGGTGGGACGGGAGACCACCAGGAAGAGAGCACTCAGGTCAGAGAGAAGGTCAGGGAGACACAGGCCAGGAGGGAATGGGGTTGCCGACAGCACACAATACTGTATTGACTGACTTCGAAGGTCAGAGGTTAACGGTGTGTCAGTTCTGTTGTGAGGCAATGTTGTGGTTTGGTGTGGCGTTTTTAGGCAGTGTTGTGGAACCCTCCACCACCCCTCCTGGTGGAGCCTT
Organism: Tonatia bakeri; assembly: GCA_004024845.1. NCBI lineage: Eukaryota > Metazoa > Chordata > Mammalia > Chiroptera > Phyllostomidae > Tonatia > Tonatia bakeri. The sequence continues at coordinate 100,786 of PVIA01002574.1, forward strand.
GGTCACATCCAGCTGTGAGCCAAGCTCAGGGCAAGAGGGGGGTGGCTGTCCAGCCCAGAGCAGAAAGGAATGAGAGAAGACACAGCCTTTGTGTTGTTTCTCTGCCATCCTTAAAACGTTTCAGCCAGCCTTGGGGACCATATTGGGAAGAGAGAATGGGTGATAAGACAGAAACTGACAAAACACTTGGGAGAAAAGTTAAACAACAAGTTCTCTCACTTGAATGAAACACACAACCACGTTTCAGTTGGCTGACAGTCACTGAGGGAGGTAAGTGAGGCTGCTGTTTTAATGCAGAAGGTGGAAAAATTATAAATGCAAAAGTCTTGGTCCTCTTCTTCCAAGGGAGGATTATCAGGGTAGAAATTGGTAGAAATGTGTAAGTACTTATATTAAGTCTCTGGTGTTTTCTCATAATTGAGCCACTTCCCCGCTCCCCCCCCCCCTTGAACTCCCAGCAGAGTGGAGCCAAGGCTTTGTACCAATTCATTCATGGTTTTCCAGAAGCAGGGAACTGGGAGTACCCCGCTCCAGACCAGCACCCCGTGACTGGGCTGCATCCCAAAGAGGCTCTATAGTAACCATTCCTAGCAGCGGGGCAACAAGGCTGCCCCTGTCAACTGCTGGAGCCTGAGGCACAGACCTGAAATCCCACCACAGGATCAGCAGCCGACTGAGCCTCCCTGCCTCAGAGGGAAACGGAAGTGGGAGAAGGGGAACCATTTCCTCATTCTTCCTCCCCCTGTGAGAGCGTCTGACTCTTCAAGGTCCCACCCCTGCCAGGGAGCAGGAGGCAGGCCACCTGCAGGGCTGGGGACACAGGGGGATGAACTTGGCCAACTTGATGCAGTCGGCTCTCCATTCACCAGCAGAGGGCGCCGACAGCAGGCACCATTTAACCTGGAGGAGGTGAAGCTGAATGCGAGGACCAGCGACAGAGGTGCTGGGAAACCGCAGCCACCAGGTGGAGAGGGGCAGCCAGGAGCAGAAGGCTCAGAGCCCGCCCACGTCAGAGAAGCTCCTGTAACAGAAGCTACCAGCTCTCAGGGGACAGAAGGAATGTTGTGGCCTCCTTGCCTTTGGCCCGAAGAAATAGGAACAGCACAAACCTTAGTTAGCTAGTAGAATAGAAGAGAGGGCATCCTCCCACCGCAGAGCAACAAGAAAACAGGGGACGGGGCTCCGCCCACAGTTGGTGACAGCTGGGGGGCGGGGCGAAGGGAAGACCCGGGCTCACAGCTGACCTTCAGGCGTGCAGGGCGCAGGGAGGCGCTCCGCTGTGCACACATTGCAGAAAGACACCAGGTAACCATGACAGCGTTTTTGGTTTTGTTTTTTTTTGGAAAAGAAGAAAACTGAGCAAATATATACAAAATACTGTCCATGTCTCCTGGGCCAGCAGAGTGGCCACCCCCCGGCTGTCTGCAGTGTGCTTCTGGCACAGCCTGGGGTACTGGTTTCTGGGGCACTCGTGCCCCACTCCACGGGGCTCCCGTTTCCGTCAGGGCACAGGTCCAAGCCCCCAAACAGCCTTTCCCTGAAGATTCCCGGCCCTGACAGGGAGCCGGAAGTGGGGCGCCCCATCTTCCTGTCCCATCTCTCCCCGCGCCCAGGATCTTTCTGCTTCCGAGGAAGTCCCCAGGCGTCCCGGTCAGACTTTATGGGCCAGGAGGGTGGTCAGCTTGATCTTGCCATCCATGGAGGCAGTGAGGCAGGTCCCGCAGTCCATTGCCGTGCTCCAGTCCACGGTGACCACAGGGGCTCGGTGGCCACCCAGGCTCAAGCAGCTCTCCAGAACCTTCTCATCCCCGCCCAGCTGTAAGAGGAGAGGTTGGGGGGGGGCGGTGAGCACACACCACTCACAAGTACATCACTGTACCCCCCAAACCACCCTGAGCCTGGGGGCTGCCCCCCACTCTGAGGATGTGCCCAGGCACACGTGCCCACCTTTCCAGAAAGCCTCTTTAATTTCTTGGACTAGGAAACACCTTCATTGTCCAGACTACAGTTAGTCCTTCATCTGAAGTGGTCAAGTCTCTGATACACTCTATCAGGGGATGAATTTCCCCTGCTGCCTTTGACTTGCTGTGGGCCATGCCCCACCCCTGCCGCACTCCCCTACCGCGCTCTCCTACCATCCTCACTGCCCCAGAGCATTATATCATGGCCCCTTCTCAGTTCTAGGCCAGCTCCCCCAGGGATCGTGAGCTGCAGGAGGGTGCGTCTGGGGCAGCTCCTGCTGTGGGGCCAGCTTGCAGCTCCCAGAACGTGCTGGCCCCAGCAGGCCCCCCCATCAATACACAAGCCCCCTCTCGTCTGCCCCACAGCGCCAGCAGGCCAGGCCTCCTGGGCAGGTGCAAGGCGTCAGGAGGCAGCGAGGAAAGGGAGACTGGGACTTACAGGCACCGTCCATGAGCAAAAGACTGGAGGTACACAGCGTTGGTGGAGAAAACACCTTTCAGTGTCCTAAAATGCTGACAGACTGTAAGTGGGATCTGAAATTCATTACATTCCTTAAGTAATTAGACCCCATCGTTGGCATTTTAAAAATTATACGGAGGAAAATCTTTTCACCCATTAACTGGTCACAGAGAAAATGTGACTGCAAACCACATAAACTGATCGGGACAAAGGACAAAGACTGCATGATTAAAAATCAAACACACATACATACACACAGCATACACACAGCAACACATAAAGATCATACAGAGAGGAGAGGAGAGCCTACCTGAAACTCAACGTGTAAATAGTAAAATAAAATTAGGCCTGCAAACAAAAAGCGTTGCAGTATTTCCCAAAAACAATTACAAAAAATTGTGGAGCTAAAGAGGGCGCGAGCCACCCAAAGCCTCACATCTGTGGGAAAGAGGAGTGTCGCTGAAAGGGAGTGCGGACTTCCCAGGGCAGCAGTCCAGCTCCACGGTCTAGAGGGCTCCTCACTTCTCCTCTCCCCTCGTCCCTCCCCCCTGCCCCTCCCCAAGGCCTGCCTCCCTCTCCTCCCAACTCCTCTCTCTCCTCCTCCAAAGGCCTCCCTCCAAAGGCCTCGGATCCACAGGCCTCCCTCCTTGGGGTCTTCCCCAACAGCCCAGCTTCCCCTACTCAGACGCCCAACACTGCACGGTCCCCAGCGGCTGGTGCCTGTTTCTCTTTCTAGTGTGAGTGTGAGTGTGTGAATGTAAGTGGGAGGGGAGCGGGATCAGACTTTCTGTGTCCTGGGGGCATGCCACAGGCTGAGGCCACAGGCCCCTGCCCCCAGCAATGGTGCGGCTGACAGGTGAGCCAGGGCACTGAGCACACACAGCGCCCCCCCCCCCCCGCCCAGCAGAGGACCTCCCACCTGGTGACTCTACCCACAGAGCAGGCAGCACCGTGGGGCAGAGCTAATGCCGAGGCTGCTGACCCAGTGCACCTGGCACCGGAAGTAGGTGTGCGCTCAGGCCTCCAACACAAAGCCTTATCACTCGTCTGTTTGGTAATACTAGTAACAGAGAAGATGTTTATGATTTCATACAGTTATGCAAAAGGGAGGTGCATGAACCACAGAAGCCCTGACATGAGAACTGAAGAGAGAAACTGAGGGACAAAACAAAGTGGACAACTTCCCTCACAGGCTGACAGCTCCTGCCCCCAGATCTGCCTCAGCCACGGGCTGTAACGCCCCTGACCCGTGGAACTTCTGATACAGCAATAAATCCACACCCAGTTAGAGTCGCTATAACCGGCCACGTAAGCACTCACCTGTCGGGAGCGTGCTCCCCCAAACCAACACACTTCCCAGCCCTCCTCCCCACTCCTTCTGTTTTCCACAACAGGTATTATTACAGAAAAGGGAGGCAGAAGAGGGGCAGAGTCTCGCCAGAGGACAGTGAGTGGACCAGCAGAGACGGCACGTGGCTCTCTGCCCCCACTCCTCTGCCCGCACACTGCTCTGCCTGAGCTGGGAACCAGCCGGGCAGCAAGGGGGCTTCCAGCACAGTCCATCCTGGCTCAAAGGCTCCTCCCGGGCCATAGGGGGCAGGAGTGGGGGCAGAGGCCCCGCAGTCCTGCGGGAGGAAGTGCCCTACCCACCAGGACACCCCCAGGTACCTTGTAGATGACGCCCCCAGTGGCAGAGCACGTCAGCATGTAATTTCCCTCCGAGTCGAAAGCAAAGAGCCGGCCCCGGGGAACTTGAACCTGCTTGTAGCCGCTGTAACCAGACAGCACAAAGGGGCCTGTGGCGTCGGCAGGGAGGCCGAACTCGGACACCTTCTGGCCGCTCTTGTGGATGTTCCACTGGATGAACTGCAAGGACAGAGCACAGGCAGAATGATCTCAGCAGCAGGCTGGCCCCCAGGGCGGAGGCCGTGGGCCCACAGGCCGCCAGGACGGGCGGCAGGGTGGCCCCCGTCTCATCTCCTACCGACGCAATGAGAGCATTTTTCAGGGAAGAAGTTCTAGAGAAGGGGTCAGCACCCTGACATCAAGGTCTGGCCTTCCTCTCTCATCTGACCCCAGGAGGCAAAGGGTAGGCAACGGCTTTTGCACGGATGCCTGTCTCTCAAGCAGGGGGAAGGGTTCAAGTGCCCGTCATTATTGTGGTTGGTGTTCTTATTATTACTAGGGTTAGAACCCAAGTGGGTTTCTCTGACTAAGGAATTCCCAAGGTAGAGAAGACGGATTCCCAATCCACTCCCAGCTTCTCAGAAGCACAATCAACTGCACTCAGGCAAAGCCGTTATAAACTGAGCTTCGTGCATAATTCTCCAGCCTACGCCAGAACAGGCTGCCAGGGTGTGACCGCCACCCCAATAAATAGGAAATCAGGCTTTACTGTACAAGTCCTCTTCCCATGGTTTTCAAGTGAAGAATTCATCTTGTAATTACTGCTTTCAAATGGATGGCACAGGCGGACAGGACAAAATCCAAAAGCTACAGGAGGCACACATGAAAAGTGGGTATGCTCGCCCCGCCTCTGCTCACTGCCCACGGGCTCCCTTTCCGAGGGTCCCAGAGTATCCAGAGAGAATCTACAAGGGGCACTCGTTTTCGCTTTTTCCTCCGCCTGCCTTTGCACATCACTTAACTCTGCTCAGGCCCATGCGCCCTGCTCTGGGAAGCCGCCCTCAGACCCGCAGCAAACTCTACAGGTCCACGCCTGGCCGCCTGATGGCCCAGTTCACAAATCCCAGCGCCAGATGGGACCCCACAGCCCCAGGCACAGTGGGATGGGTCTCTGGCTACAACCAGGAGGAAGGACATGGGTCCTCCCCTTTTGGAAGAAAGGCCAGCTGCCTCTGACCCTCACGAAGATGCTGTGAGGCCGGTTACTTTTATTATGTCTTCTCAACGGAGGACGAAACTCAGGCCAGGAGGGGCCCAAGGTCACTGAGCCAGGACAGGGTGTGGTCAGAATTCAACCCCGCCCACCATGCTGTCCTGATGCTCCCCAGATGTGCCAGGGAAGGGAAGTTCTTGACCTACGTCCAGCGCCCACCTACCTTCCCGTCTTCACCGATGCTGTACACAGTGTTCTCGTCATAGCTGAACTCCACGGAGCACACCTCCCCGCAGTGGGCCTTCCAGCTCATGGCACACTCATGCTGCTGCATGTCTGTGGCACAGAGGTGGAGAGGACGATCGGATTCCCGCCCGACCGGGGAAGCATCCGCCCACGCAGGAGGCACCTCCCACCGTGTGCCCTGTGGAGGGGAGCTGTTCGGGAGGCAGAGGGCCTCCCGGAGCTGAGCCCTGCTGACGAGGGTCACTGGGAGCGGCAGCTTGCTCATTCTCTCCTCTGCTGTGTCTCATCTTCTGTGTGACCTATCTTAAAGAGAAGCTTCTTCGCTGGGGCTAGAGTGAGTTCAGGAACCCCGGGGGGGGCCTGGGCTCGCCTGTAAGGCTACGAGGACAGAGCGGTCCTTCCTAGGAGGCCTCTGTGACTTCCCACCAGGGGGTCTGCTGAAGAACAGCCCCGCATCCCATCTCAGGCTCCCTGACTCCGGGCCTCCCGAGACGCGCTGGCATGGGGGTCTTCCAGCAGCACCCTGGATGGTTCCGAAGCACCCTGTTCTGGCACTTCATGGGGACAGTGAACCAGCCACGCTGAGAGGACAGGGCGGCATTACTCTCAAGTGTCTTCCTGGGTCTCAGTCAGGCCACGAGGACTCACGTGGAACAGCTCTAGACTGAAGGGCTACTATGCTGCGCCCCTCCCCCCTGCACACACAGACCATGTGCAGGGTGATTGCAGAGGCTCAGAAACAGCCGATTCTGACCAACAGTAAGTTCTTCTATGAGCACCCTGAACTGGGGTTTCCCTTTCAGCCCAACTTGCGAAAGTCCAGCTCTTTCCTGGGCCATTTCGGGAGGGGCCCCGAGCACATTGGCTTACCAAACAGCCGGATGACCCCGTCAGCTGCCCCTGTAACCAGCAGGTTCCCGTTGTGATTGAAGGCTGTGCAGTTGATGGCAATGGGCCCTGGGTCCAGGGAGAACTGGAGCTAGAAAAAAAGAAAAAAACTAAATTTTACAATGTATCAGAAGAATAAACCAAAATTGAAGACCAGTTTCGCCGGAAAGGGGAAGGAGCCCGAGATTGGGGAGAGTGCGCAGGGGCGTGGAGAGCACGGGTCGCTCCGTGTTTAAGCCGTGGTGGTGCACAGCAGCCTTTCTTCCCGCCCTCTGCACGCCTGTGGGTTCAGTGTTCTTCCGTATGTACTCAATGTGTAATTAAAAATTTTAAATAACAAGTAAACCTAAAATTGCAAACCGCAGTCAGTGCCTCAGAGGACAAGAACGAGATTAAGGGGGCCTAATTACGCTGGGCGGTACGAAGAGCTGCTGGCAGGCAGGCCCTGCCAGAGGGGGTGGGGTAAGGCCCTCCTAGTGGGGGACAGCGTGTGGAAGGGCCCGCGCTGCGGAGGAGCGCAGGAAGTCCAGCGGGCTGGCAGGGGGCAGGGTGAAGGGTCATAGTGCCCAGGGCCCCGAGGGAATGTGGACGGGACACCTCCATGAGCAGGAAGGACACTCGGCAGGGTCTCCTTATCCCAGGCAGCGCCGGGGGCGGGGTTGGGGGGACGCCGCAGTAGGACAGGCCTGCGGCGAGCTGTCCAGCTGAGGGGCACCAGAGAGCGGGTCTCGGGCGCATTGCTGGAGACGCAGAGGAGTCGTCAGACAGGAAACACATTTTGGAGGCGACACTGACAGCGTTCGCTCACAGGCTGATTGTGTAGGTGAGCGAGGAGCACCGGCCCAGAAAGGCACCCAGTCCCCAAGTGAGACGGGTTTGCCCAGATGAAGAAAACCAGAGGGTGGACAGACAGGCCGGCCATGGGGGTCAGGAACCCCTGTGTGCCCCTGACAGGCTCCGTGGACACCTGCGAGACTTCCCCGTGGGATCATGCGCTGTTTTGTGGGCATGCGCAGCGAGACGCACACCAGACACCTGGAGCACAGCCCGCCCAGGAGACCCTTCAGGTGTCCCGTGACATCAGGAAGCTGTTCCACACAAGGCTGAGCACCAAACTAATTTTAAGAAGAAACATCACTGCCCTTTAAACAGGTGAGCTTAAACGTCACTTAGTCTCTCTACGGCAGGGGTCCCCAGCCCCAGGGCCGCAGATCGGTATCAGTCCGGCCCGTGGGCGATTAGGAACTGGGCTGCACAGCAGGAGGTGGGGGCAGGTGAGCAAGCGGAGCTGGACTAGCACTACCGCCGGAGCTCTGTCTCCTGCCTTCCACGCCCCACCCCTCTGCCGTGGGGAAACTGTCTTCCACCAAGCTGGTCCCCTGTGCGAAGGGTTGGGGACCACCACCCCAGGGCTCAGGGCCATGGCTGTGAGCACCTGTCACTGCTCAGGTGGAAAGGCGCCCTCAGTTCCTGATTCCCCATGAAATCACCGGCTGTCACATGGCTGTCACGTGTTAAGAACGCGCATGTGTCCTCATACTTCTAGCTGCTGCTGTAATTTCTGTGCGACTCTAAATTAACAGGGAGTCAGAAGGAGACACCGGTTGTCTCCTGAAAATACACTACTTGAATGCGTAATAATGGAAACCAGCCTGAAAAGGTCATACGACTTCAAGTATATGATGTTCTGGAAGCAAAATTATGAAGACAGTAAAAAGATCGTACACTGCCAGGGCCAGGGCAGGGTGGGGCGGGGCCGAGGGGCGTGCGAGAGCAGTGCAGAGACCCACGTGACAGTGGCTCCGTGTCACCGTGTACCTGCCCAAACCCATGGCATGTAGCAGACTAACACTGAACCCGTGGGGAGCTGGGACTCTGGGTGCGGATGTGTCACTGTGGGTGCATCAACCACAGCAAGTGCCCAGCTGTGTGGGGACACGGGCAGTGAGGGGGCAGGGCATGCAGGCGATGGCTGTGCCTGCCTCTGAATTCTGCCATGAACCTCAAACTGCTTAAAAATAAAGTCTTTAAATATAAAGCATTTAAAATAAGCCACAAGGGCCCTCTAGGAGGCTCTGTGTGGCTTCTAAACTCGAGGCACAATTCTGAATGACTTTAGCCGCCAGCAATTGACCCACTGGAGTGTCACTCCTTTTCAATACTTAGACCGTGGCACATCTTCACGAAGCACAGTCTGAGGAGGCCGAAGCAGAGAGAGGGAAGGGACACAGAAGCAGAGGGAGTGGGGGCTCTGCGCCCCCCAAGGAGGGCAGCCCCAGAGAGACTGGGGGGCAGGCCTGTACCTGCTGCTTCATGGTCTTTGTGTCCCACAGCAGCAGCTTGCCAGGAACCTGGTTAGTGCCCTTGCTGCCGACGTCCATGGCTGAGAAGTCCACCTGGGAAGGGAGGCTCGGTGCTGCAGCCGAGCAGACGAAAGAGGCCCCGCTGGGGCTGCAGGCCAGAGACAGGATTCTGCAACACACCACGGGGAGGGGAGGGATGAACTGGGACCAAGGTTCAGCAAAAGGCCGCCCTGCAGAGCACAGGGAGGGGAGTGGCCTCCAGCTCACCTGGGCATGTCATCGTTGATGTTGATTTCACAGAGATTCTTCTTGGCTTCCGTGTCGTAAAGGCGCACTGTCCCCACACCACTGCCCAGCAAGAGCTGGAATGACAAGGGCCAGGAGGTGTGAGGAACAGCAGGAGGTCAGGTGGGCTTGGGAGGACCAAGGGTAGGGGGTGGAGAGGGGTGGGGGGGCTCTCCCATGAGGTCTGGGTGGGCTACAGGGGGGAGGCCCCATTCACTTTATCGAGGTAGTTCAGGTGAAACCTGACTAATAGCGACCCCATTTAAAAGGTAAATAAAGCCATCAGGGCTAAGCTTGAACAGAGGTAAAACCACACACAGAATCTGGGCATGGGAGGGAGGTACCGCCCCACATATACCTGGAAAGGTTCTGGCTGATTAAATGAGACCCTCTGCTCTTTCCTCCTTTTCTTGTCATTTAAAATCCCAGCTGCTCCAGCCCCTCCTTCTCCCTCCTGACCTACCCACCACCACCTCCTTGGGCGCCATTTGCGTGTCTGGGGACAGCTCTGGCTCTGAGCCTGTAAAGGCCTCCAGAAAAAAATAGAAGAAACTATCCTTGCCTTCAGGAACTTATGATTCACTTGGTGAAAAGCTTCCAATAATGAGAATCACGAGAAGAAAGCACCAGAAGCAGGTCTGCAGGGAGCCCCCCAGGAACACCACCCATGTTACGACCTCAGCATTCACTTGGCAGATGAACACTGGGTGAGCCCCGTACGCCCCGAGGGCCTAGGACCATAACTATACAGAGCGTGGTTATCAAAATTATTTAAAAAACAAGGGCTGTTCCTTGGGTTGCCTGCTATGAACCCCTCAGAATGGAATAAAACAAAACAAAAAAACTACAAAGCAGCTTTACTTCCTTAGGCCAATCTCAAACATTCAAGTCCAGAGGGAAGAAGAACCCTTGTACTGTCCCTGCAGGCCATCACACCCGTGGGAACCACCCCTCCCCCACCAGCTTCAGCCGCTTCCTCTGGCCCTGACACAGGAAGGGCTCCGAGCAGGAGGAGGGTGGGTTGTTGGAAATGTGGACGGATGACAGGACTGATGGGGAGCACAGGAAGTAAGCTGTCTCTCCCCAGACCCAAGAGAAAGCCAGACCACCCACCCACCACAGGTAGGGCGGTGCCCTCCACTGCCTGACTGGAGAGGGCGCTCCAGGTCGCACTGTTGTCTCATCCCAACTCTTCTTGAACCAGTAACCTCCCAGCCGCCCCCAAACAGGAGCCTGCAGGGACACTCCTGGACATGAGGTCCCTGAATTCCCAATGAAGGAGCCAGGGCGGGGTCTGGCCTGGCTGCCTGGACTCGGCCTGTGCTGGCTGACCGCTGAGGGACAGCCTGCAGGGTCCTTCGCAGACCCAGGGCGAGCAAGGAGGCGGAGGCGCTTACTCACCAGCCGGTCCCGCTTGGTGGCCCACTCTAAGGACAGCAGCGGCGACTTGGAGATGGAGGATGCTTTGGTCTGCATGATGGGGTTGAAGGTCCACACTTTGATGACCCCGTCTACGTCTAAGCTGGCAACCCTCCTCCCTGAGCAATCCACCCTAAGACGAAAGGGAGGGGAAGCCGTTAATGCCCGTTGTCCTCCTCGGCTAGTTCAGATGGTCATCCCCTCGGACTTTCTGGCTGTGCTTCTTTCACTTTATTTGGCTTATGTATTCACTCTGCTTTCTATCGTTGCATTAGAGTGCATTCTCTGTGCACCCCGCTGTTAAACAGCACGCCCTGGCTCCCCAGCCGCCGCCTCGCGCCTCTCATTCGCTGCACCTCTTGGCTGCATCAGCCTTCTTCGGCTTCGCTTTAGCTCCGGTTGCTGTGTTCGGCGTGGCCCCCGAGTGCCCCACGTCCACTGCCAGGGGTGCCAGAAAGAGGCCACACTGAAAGTAACTGGCCAACCTGAACTGAGACTCCAACAGTGGGCTACAGAAAACAGTATCCGCCAGTGTGTTGCCTTAGACACGATTCGAGCCAAGACACAGAGAAAAGCTCTCCGACTCTGGAGGGAGGCTGGACTGCTCTCTCTGGCCGATAGGCTAGGCCGCTGGGGAGATCCGGTGCCTTGTGGAGGCGGCACGTTAGCATGAACAGTGCAGAGGAGTCCCCGTTCTGCCTTAACCGGCCGGGTGACTGTGGGCTGCCTTTCTCTTATAAAACTCATCCTGAAATGCCTATACTCCAATGACGAGTGGGCTACTTCTAGAAATATCCATGCATGCACTTGTCTAACAACTACCTATGAAAGACCTGTTATGTGCTGAGTCCTGCGGTAAAAACTGCGCATAGAACAGTGAGCGGGATGCACTGGCCCTGAGCTCAGGCACTGGAAACTGGCAGCCTTCTGCACCGGCTCTGGGGCCCATCGAGGCTGTGAGAGCAAGGGACCCGCCGACCCTCCGAACATTACACTCTGCGAGGGTCTCCTCACGAGAGGCCATGTTCTTACCCCATGCAGGTAAAAACCTGTGTGTGGCAAATGCAGGGTGGGGCAAAAGTAGGTTTACAGTTGTTCGTCTGGAAAATAATACAGTAGTTAAGAAATAATAACACAAGAATAAACTCTGTTTTGTGTACTCAAAACTATAAACCTCCTTTTGCCCCACCCTGTATTTATCAAAAATCCCCAACATAAAGCAAATTAAAATGGAGCGAGCCTTAGGGAGTACAAACAAAAGGCAGCTGTCTCTAAGACTCGGAGTCCCGTGCTTTGGCAGGACAGAGAGGAGGACAGGGCCCACAGCGGCCCTGAGTGGGACAGCACCATATGTGGATGGCAGCGGGCCAGCCCTCCTCTGACAGACATGGACCATGGTCCTTCGGGAGCCATTTCCTTTCCACACTTCCTGCCAGCCACACTGCTCACACAGCTTCCTGAGGAGGCCAGCGCCCGACCAAGCCAGTACTCTCCCTGGCTGGGCCCCACCCCGCCTGCACCCACCTGCAGTGCATGATGGAGGAGTGGTGCTCCCCGTACTCCTCCTGCCCCAGCACAATGAAGGGCTGCTCCGGGCAGACCCCTCCACCTTCTGGGCCAGCTGCGGCAGCCCGTGTCAGCGTCTCCAGCGTCTCCAGTGCCTCCACGTGGAGCTCCGGGTAGGGCTCTGGCTCCGGGCCACAGGCTTCAGGCTTCTTCTCTGCACACTGTGCCAAGCAAAGTGGGGGGTAAGTCAGCTGTGACAGACCTGTGCTGGGCCCAGCCATACTCCACATCTAGGCACGCGCTGTAGGACAACGAGGACGCCAGGCCACAGCACACTGTGGGAGGCTCTTGGTGGTCGTGGGAACCCCGAAGAGCGAGCTCTGAACTGCCAAGAGTAGGGTCCAGGCGGCCTAGGAGGGGCAGGTGACTGCTCTCCTGAAGTGCCCTGCTTCCAGACCTTGCTGTTTCACAGGCCCTGCTGAGAAAATCAGGAGACACCACCTTGACAGACCAGGCCTACGAGGCCTTTAAAACGGGCAAGTAGCTCCGGTGAGGAGATAAATGGCCAACAAGGGGCCAGGCAAGGGACTCGGGCTGCAGATCCCTGGGGCTTCAATCCAGAGTGTTTGAGAGAAGTGGAGGCAGCTTACATTGCCCAAAGAGCAGACCTGCCCTGTGTTCAGCAGTAAGGGGAGTCCCAGTGCTCAGCATGGCACAGGCCTGGCTGCAGAATGACACTGTGTGGGTGCGTGGCCCTCTGGGCAGCAGCTCCGGCAGATGGGCCTTGGAGTGCAGGAGTAAAGGACCCTAAGATGAAGCAAGTCTGGGGATTCTGCGCTGAACCAAGGGAAAGAGGTCTCTGTCCTGCCAAATCTGGGAGCCCATGACATGCCAACGTTAATAAGCACAACTAACCTAAGAGAGAAATGCAGCATGCAAGGGCGCCCCAAACCGGTTTAATCACAGGACTCATCCTGTGGGAGCATTTTCAGTTGGCATTTTATGGCCCCTCTTTAGAAAATGCTGCATCACAAAGAGGGGCCACTGAAGAGCCAGGCAAACCATGAACAACTGAAGTGCAAGCAATTAAACCCAGCTCAGCAAAACCACACTCCACACCGGAGCAGAAAGCCTGAGGGATGAAGGCGGGCCCTGTCCCACCCCACCATTTCCCACAGCCCTCCCACGGGCGCGCGTGAGATGCTGAGGACCAGCCTCACCTGCAAAGTCATAGACAAGAGCTCCTTCCTTTCCTTGCCATGATCCTGCAGGCGCCGCTGACGCTGCTGTGACCAGCTGGATTCCCCAGTGGCCAGCCCGCTGAAGAGGCTCTTCCCATCCTTGGGCCCGCACGCTGGGTCCTTTGGCTTAGCAGTCTGGAGGATGAGACACCAGGCTGTGAAAAGTCTCTTCCCGTCTGTGCCCATGCCACGACACCTGGGCCAGGAGGGGAGAAGAAGCCAGGGTGTGGCTTCTCGACCTCACAGCTCCTGGTAAGTTTCCTCCCTGGCCATGCTGAGCAGGTACGTAAAATGTTGCCCTCTTACTGGTGGCAACGTCAAGAGTGAAATGTGGGCACTCTGGACCTTCTCCTTTCTGTTCTCTCCTCCTGTCACAAGAGGACAGGTCACCAGCACTCCTCAGCCTGCCTTATCACTGTCACCTGAAAGGAGGTGATCTGATTGCAACAATTACCTTTAGTCAAGGGGAAGAGATCGGTGCTCACTAAGCAATGATGATGAGGCAGGTCAGCCCTGACACTTGGTGCCCTAAACATTTACAAGCAACAGTATGTTTGGGCAATAAAAAAAAGAAATTTGTGCAGCATACAATCACCTCTCTGGAGGGAGAAAGGAACACAGTATCCTTTTGGGTCAAGTGTATGACTAAGCCAGCTAATGTGAACAAATATTCAGCTATTTGGAAATGATGACTAGGCAACCAGAAATTCTTAATAGAAATTATTGGAAACTCAAGGACCTTTGAGCAAGATGAATTATACAGGAAGGAAACCGGCATCTTATGGTTCCTTTTCATAATAAGAGTGATCAAGTTAACCACTCTTAGAGCAAATAAATTCAATAATCCCCACTCCACTCCCATGGAGAGAAGATTCTTAATCAAGACCCTTTTAATTTATTTTGATTTTTTGAGAGAAAGAAACATCAATCAGTTGCCTCCCGTATGTGCCCTGACCGGGGATTGAACCTGAAACCTTTTGGCATATGGGATGGTGCTCCAAACGAGCCACACCAGCCAGGGTAATCATGAGCCTTTTTAAAAGGAGCTGCGACCTGATCTCCCTTCCAGATTATCTGGCCAGGATCTCTTTTTCCAACCTTATTCCCACAAATTATGATGGTAAAATATTCCCCCGTCTTTTTACAGGGATAGGAATACAAACAGCCACTCAGGTTTGAGACCAACCTCCCGCAATGCATTTATACACAAGACCTAAGTCAGGAGAAGACACTCCCCCAAGTCCACTGTCCTCTCTAGTGCTGCTACTTGCTACTTCTTATGTTAACACTATTTCTTATGTTAAAACAACTTAAGATGATTTACATAGATTCCTTTAGACCCTGGGGTCATGGGAACTGTTAAGAAAGGAAATTACATGGGACTGGAGCCTACTGTGGCTGACCAGCAAGGTATTTGTTATTTTTTGTTTTTCTGACTGAAGCAACCTCCAGGGATATCTACTGATGTTGTAACGGATGTTTCTTCTAGAAAAAGTAGTTGATTCTCCAAATTCCAGCTTATTCTTAGTCAATATAAAAGAAACAATCTAAGAAGAAAGTGAACAACAATGACAATAATAGCACCGGTATATTTTATTCACTACATCTTACATATGCAAGGCACTGTGCTAAAAACTTTACAAACTTTCCCTTAAAGATGAAGACATTATTTGGACATGAGGAAGTGAGGCTTAGAGGGGTTCAGTTACTTGCTCTCCACGGGTACACCTTGAAAAAGCTGAAATTCACACCCAGATCTGACAGCAGCTCCATGCTCTGAGAAACCTGAAGACAGCAAGTCCATGAAGGGAACATGTGGAAGAAAGTGACCGTGAATAGAAAAGATTAGAAATGTCACAATCCCAGAGCTACATAACATAGCTAAGACAAGCCCCTTCTCTCAGGGCTCAATGCGGGCCACTGTTGGGAAGGACCCCGTGGTCCATGGCACACTGGGCGGGTTCAACGGTTTTAGAAAGTGCAAGGCCTCTCTTACTTCCCAGAAGCAAAGGCGGTCATGACAATCGATATCAGAGAGAACCTGAGGGAACCACGGCATCCCTCATGTGTGCCCAGTAGGGTGTACTCACTCCCTGGGAGGCGATCCAAGGTGTCAACCCCCATTACACAAATCCATTGAGTCCTTCTCACACCTGCGGATCCAGAGGGCAAACTGCTCAGAATGGAGAATTCCACAGGGGTAGCTACACCTGCATCAGACAAAATAGACTCAAAGCCAATGACTGTGATAAGAGACAAAGAAAGTCAGTACATAATGATAACAAGGTGAATCCATCTAGAAGATGTAACAATGGTAAATATATACACACCCAACATTGGAACACCTGCACATAAATCAAATATTAACAGACCTAATGAGAGAAACAGGCAGCAATACAGTAAGAGTAGGGAACTTCAGTACCCCACTTTCAACAATGGCTAGATTATCCAGACAGAAAAGCAATAAGGAAACATTGGACTTGAACTGCACATTAGATCAAAAGGACCTAACGGACATTTACAGAACATTCCATCCAAAAGCAGCAGAATACACATTCTTCTCAAGTGCACAAGGAACATTCTCCAGGACTTGTCATATATGTTAGGCCACAAAACAAGTCTTGACAAATTTAAGAAGACTGAAATCATATCAAAGATCACAATGGTATGGAACTACAAATCAATTCCAAGAAAACTGAAATATTCACAAATATGTTGAGATTAAATGACATGCCACTGAACAACCAATGGGTCAGAGAAGAAATCAGAAGAGAAATAAAACATCTTGAGATAAATGCCAATGGAAACACAACAAGCCAAAATTCACGGGATGCAACAAAAGTAGGGATAACCCTAGCTGGTGTGGCTCAGTGGATTGACTACCGGCCTGCGAACCAAAGGGTTGCTGGTTCGATTCCCAGTCAGGGCACATGCCTGGGTTGCGGGCCAGGTCCCCAGTAGAGGGCATGCGAGAGGCAACCCCACATTGATGTTTCTCTCCCTTTCACCATCTCTTCCACTCTCTTTAAAAATAAATAAATAAAATCTTTGTTTAAAAAAAGTAGTTCTAAGAGGGAAGTTCATAGCAATAAACATCTACACTAAGAAAAAAGAAACTTACACCTCAAGAAACTACAAAAAGAACAAATGAATCTCAAAGTCAGTTGAAGGAAGGAAATAACAAAGATAGAGGAAGTAAATAAAATAGAGACTAAAAAGCCAACAGAAAGGATCAATGACCCTAAGAGCTGTGTTTTTATTTTAAAAGATGCACAAAACAGACAAACCTTTAGCTAGACTTATCAAGAAAAAAAAACAGGCCTCAAAAAAAACAATTAGAAATGAAGAATTCCAAACATGTCTCCAAAAGCCTAACATTTTGGTAGAAGAGACAAAAGAACTGGCAGTAGAGGCCACGTTTTCTGGATGTGAAGGTGGTAACAGGAATTCCACAGCAGCCACGGAAACCGGGGTGAGCAGAAGGAAGATCGGCGCCCTGGGCTGACAGTTGTTTTCTGCAAAGGTGGGATCCTTGAAAGGGGAGCAGACTTGAAAACCCTGCAGCCTACAGGTCCAACAGATCTAGCAACCCGACCAAGAGATCTTTATGCTGGATATTTGCGAAGAAAAGGGAAAGAACCCGTATAAAATTGCATCCATGCCCAGGGAAAGTGCACAGACCCCGGGGGGATCCTCCCTTGGAACCAGATGTGGGAAAGACTACAGAAGGGACACAGACACTATGTTCTCTCCTTAGGTAGCCACTGCACCTGATAAACGGAGTCCTTTTCTTTTCTGATGCTTGACATTAAGAATGGACGGGAATAGGCTGAGAAGCGCCAAGGAGAGCTCCCTCATGAGTCAAGACGGCAAGGGTGCTGCCCGCATATCACCCAGCCGAGCACTGGGCAGTGCTCCAGAGTGCAAGCGAACGCTCCAGCAGGCACCACCAAGAGGCCCTGCAACAAATTTAGAAGGACTGTCTTTACAATGACAGGCCGGTTCATACCGGGAGAGCCATGGCCCTCAGCGTGACCGACCAGAGCCTCCTCATAAGAGACCCTTTCCTTAAACTGTACCTGAGTTACTTATTAAGCAAGGGGAGCAACAGCTAAAAATGTGCTCCGAGCTGATAACTGCCACCAACCGCAAAACACTTTAATAAGTAGGCTAAGGTGAACTTACGTCTAGCTAAATGTATCTAACTGAAATAAGCGTTCGCTGTGACTTAACCAGTAATTCAGAGTTTCATTTTAAGAGCACCCTTTATAAAAATCTTAACTATTGGATTCACGTAACATTGCAATGGCCCAAGTTATGTTCAGTCACATTTCATCATGATCCACCACCTCTCTCTCTCCTGCAGTTCAGGAGAGAGATTTTTGACTGATGTCTCATCACTGGACCTCCTGGCTTCTCACTCTAAAGAAGGCTATAAATTAATTTTCGGTGGCCAGAACAGAGCTTAGCGGGCAGTCATCCGGATGGGACAGGAA
This sequence comes from Tonatia bakeri, assembly GCA_004024845.1. NCBI lineage: Eukaryota > Metazoa > Chordata > Mammalia > Chiroptera > Phyllostomidae > Tonatia > Tonatia bakeri. The sequence continues at coordinate 118,430 of PVIA01002574.1, forward strand.
ACAAGTCTCAGCAATCTGATCTCCCCCAAAGCAAAATAAAGCAGCTCAGAAGACAGGCCCTTGAGACACAGAAATCATCGAATGATGGATGGGCAAGCAGGCGCCCTCTTCCCCAGCCTGCCGAGAACCGTGGGAACAGCCCCAAGGGCAGCTGTACTTACCACGGATGTCTCAGAAACTGTGAGGTAATTTGAGAATACAGATGTTTGTGGACGCTCTGTTTTCTTTACATGACAGCCAATTAGAGCTTATCTCCTTAACAAGGAATTCCCACGTGCAGTCCCTCCGCTCAATGAGTGGGTGTGGAAGGAGCGGAACTAGGGCTGGAGGGAAGGAGGGGGGAAAACTGCAGGCGGGGAGCCTGCTGCTGAGGTGCCCTCAGGGGCTGCTGTCCTAAGGATCCCCCGGGGGCCTGGGAACCCTGGTTTTACAGCTACTTCCGTGTGTTGTTTATATTTTGCCTCCAGATTCAGATTGAAAGCACAGAGAAAGTTTCATGCTTTATTTCACTACCTACAATGCTATGAACATTTCAGTAGCAATGACAACAGTTACAGCAACCAAGTAATTAGAAGTGGGCAAAGTACCTATGTGACAGAAACTTATACTGATACATACAAATAATATTTAAAATAAGAACGCTTAATCACTTTATGTGCTGCTAATTTACTAGTAAAAAGAAAAGAGGAAGTTCTGGTAATAGCGAGAAAAAGGCTACACACTTAAGATGTGCTAACAGAGCGATGTGGCTTTAAAAAACACCCAGTGTCATTTTCTACCGAGTTAAAAGCAATATATCATTAAAATCATAGGAACTGATCATACAACCTGCTGTATTTGGTATTGGTAAGAAAGCATCCCAAATTATACAATTAAATTTGGCCATCCGTTGTAATAGAGGAATTAAAAAATGAGAATGTGCCCCCTAGAGGAGGGGAACCCGAATGGTAAGGGGTCTAGAAAACAAACTGTAAGTCTAAACAGTTGTGGGGAGAGGGAGGAATGAGCAGAGTGCTTAGCATGGAAAAGACAGGAAGGGCTGTCCTAAGAGAAGCCTTGGTTTGAGCAGTTCCAGAAAGCAAAGCTAAGCTCAGTGAGTACAAATTATAGAGGTTTCTGCTGACAGCTTTACAATGGGCAAATGTTCCCCACATTGGCAAGGAGTAAGCTCCTCATCACAGGAGGCAATCAGTCAGAGAATGTGCCCCTCCACTCAACAAGAGAGTGGGCCAGATTCTGACTTTAAACTGCCTTTGACTTTAAAATTCTTGAATCTGTCTCATCACCGGACAGATGATTTAAAAATCATCTTGAAATTCAAATCTACTAGTTATTTTTAGAATTAAAACATCGATACTGAGTCTAATTAATAAATCAGTAAAAAAAAAAAAAAAAAAACAAGGGATGGAACCACTGGGTTTTCCAGATTGTAGACACCTGTCATCTCCACTCAGGAAATGGAAAGAGGGCAGCCTTCACCTGACATATCATGAGGTGACCTGAGCGTTGTCTGAATGTATACTGGACGCAAGGTAAGGGAGGTTTGCTACAGAGTACACATTCTTACCCTCATCCCTCGAACATGAACTGCACAAAAAAATTCCCGACCCCATTTCAGCCTTACTTTATGACACTTAGATCCTGAACACCTAGAAAGCAAGGCCACGGGCTTCACCCCAAAAAATCTGCCTCTGTATTTTTTTTTTAAATATTTTTTAATACACTTGAATTGTGTCACTTCATGCACACTCCAAGGGGCCTAGCACTCCCTACACCATCTGTAACACTTACCAAAGATCGCCCCGTGAAAGAGTTCCGGAAATGCGAACAGCAACACTAATTCAGACTGGAATTCTCATTAAGTTTGTGGTACCAGGTCTGATTTTTGACTCACGAACGCTAAGACTATAGTTACTGCGCGCGGCCAGCACCAGAGGTCTCAGAACTGACCCGGAAACCCAGGCAGGCCGGCACCTTCACAGACGCAGCCACTGCCCCAGCCAGTGTGTCTTGGTGGGTTGGGTGTCGTCCTGCAGACCAAAAGGTTGTGGGTTTGATTCTCAGTCAGGACACATGCCTGGGGTGTGCAGGAGGCAACAGATCAATGTTTCTCTCTTGTGAAGGTTGCCCTCTTTCCATTTCTTGTAGTGGGATTTCTCCCCCTCTCTTCCCCTCTCTCTAGAATCAATTTTAAAACATACAACAACTACTACCAAAATGTATTGAGTCCTTATAATCGGCCCAGCACTATATATACCAAGACCCCTTAGATCAGCTCCATTCATTCACTGACCCCCCAGGGAGTAAATACTATTATTACTACCTCCAAGCAAACTGGGGGGTGTTTCAGCAACCCGAGCAAGGATAGTAAACCAGGAGCTGGTGCTGAAAGCACAGCTGCTTGACTCCAGAGCCCCCGCTCTTTCTAACCCGGCACCCTGCTCGGCCGCAGCACTTCAACAGCAGTCCTGTACCCAGGTGCCCCGCTAAAGGCCCCCACAGCCCCGTGGCAGCCCCTTGCCTTCCGGACACAGGGAGCTGCCCCAAACTGCTGTGTCACTGGCAGGACTAGGATGGCTCACTTCATCTGTAACTGAGGCAACAAGTACAGCGAGAGAGAAGCAATAAAGCGTAACACTGGGTCTGTGAAACGTCCACTCTGGGGCATTTCTGAAAGCGGTGAATCCTGACCGTCTCTATGAGGGAAACTGCTCCATGGGCCCTGAGGCTGTTCTGGATATACTATGGGCTAGCGTAAAAGAAATTCTGCAAGCTTCTATAAATGAGAAAAAATAGTAAAATTCCTTTGCTGAATCAGTGAATCCCAACTTGTACAAGAAATTCAATCGCTTCAGAAGTAACTTGAATGTGCTCTTTATCTACATACTACTTTATGTTCCCCATGACTGAAAATTCCAGAAGCTTGAGCCACCACATCACAGTCACAAGCCCTCCTGAGAGCAGAGGCAATCTCTGAGAAGAGGGGGGACCCCTCAGAGCGACTTCCTCTCGCTGCCATCCACCCTCCACCTGCTGAGTGTCGAGAGCTGGGGCCTTCTGAGAGCTGGCACTGCGACCCAGGCGCTGGTCAGAGGGGCACGTGCTGGGGAGGAGAGACGTCCCTGGGTTAGACGTGGGTCTGAGATTGGGCGCTACCTTTGGTCGGCGCACACACATCTGTCTGCAACACGTGCCATTCCAGCGCAGGCCAGGTTTGGAGGGGGTGGAGACGGAGAGTGCGTTAAGTGGGGGCTCCTCCCACTCCCTGGGTCCCTCCACTCCACTCCACTCCACCTCTCATCTCATCCTGCACAGCTGCCACTGTCTATGGAAGGAGGTGTGAATTTCCAATCTCGCCAGCGTACCCACGAAATCAGCCCTAAGCCGAAGGCGAACACGGCCCCCCTGGACAAGCAGGTCTGAAAGTACAGTCAGACTGGATGTCAGAGGCCTTCTGGCGGGAGCTAGGAAAGCGGACGTGTGCTTACCTGACCACTGACGGGCTCTTTCTTGGCTGAGCTCTGAGCCTGAGGGGGGCCCTGGGCAGGCGGCAACCGGGAGGGGCTCTTCTTACTCTGAGGGAGCAGCGAGGACAGGAAACCCACACGAGGTGACTGGGAGAGGGCGGTGTTCCTCTGGCTGCACACCATGGCTCTGGACAGGCACACACAACACAAGGTCACAGGGCTGCAGGGGACGGGGGAGAAGCCGGAGCACAGACCTCTGGGGCTGCGGACGGCCGCGATCAGGGCCGCGCAGGGCTGTAAGGCGCGTGATCCTCGGCGCTCCCGCACGCACGGAAGAGAGCCAGCTGCCCGTCTGGCGCTGCAAGCGGTCTGTGGCTCTCCTTTGAGGGCCCTGGTAAAGCTCAGAGGCTCTCTCTGTGTGTTCCCGACATGTTTGAAACGATAATCTAGATATACTGGGCTACATAAAATCTCTCATGAAAATTAACTTCACCTGTTTCTTTTCACTTTTTTTTATAACAGCTTCTGAAAGTTTTTCAATGACATTTCTTGGCTTGCTTTTTATCTCCATCACATGGTGCTAACTCAGAAACAAGAGCGGTTTCGCCAGGTGAGGGACTTGGCCCCCTGCAGGATTGGAACCTGACTCCCCACTCACTCACCCACTCACGCACTGTGACCCCTCTGTGCCCACATCCCCTCAACTGCTACTATTGTTAGGATCATCAGCTGGGTCTCCTGGTTAGCTGGCTGTTTGACTAATGGTGCTCACACACCTAACCCCGGTTGCCTCCCTCTTCAAACCCTCACGCAGGAGCATGTTTCCACTGTGGAATGCATCCAACATGTGGTTACCTATCTTTCTAACCACAACGTACTGCTTTCAATGCACAAAATCTCCCCAAGGCTTTAGGACACGGTGGTGTTTATTTATCCAGGCTGCACAGAACTGAATGTGCAGGGGCCTGGAAGAGCTGGGCAGGCTCAGAGGACCTTGAAGGCCGGGGGAGCTTACACAGAAAGCTAGGAAGCAAGGATAGTGAGTGCAGGAGGCTCTTGGGCAATTCTGCACTCCAGGAGCAGCAGGGCCACAGCAAGGTGCTCCCCAGGTAAGTGCACGGGAGATGGAGGGGAGGAGGGGGCCAGGCCCTCCCAACCACGAGGCAAGGCACACACTCACAGTTCCGAGTCCCCCAGGCGGTCCATGTTGGAGACATAAGGAGGCAACTTGTGCTGGACCAAGGTCTCTTCCTCTTCGGGCTGTTGCTCCTCTTTCTTTAGTCGGTGGATTTCGGCTTGCAATGCAAAAAGCTACACAGAGATGGGGCCGAGTTAATCCACGACATCATCTTGGGGAAGGTTAGACACAGCACACCCCGCACCCAGCCCCACAGGCTGCAGAGGCCACGGGCCCTCAGTCTGAGCGTGCCTGTCCTCCTCGGCGCTCACCGCAGACGGGAGAAGGGGAAACTGCAGCTGCCACTTGACTGTAGTGAGGTGAGAAACTAAAACCCGTCAGCTACACAAACCCGCTTTTCCCCCGTTTTATCACTGGGCTCGCTTCCTCCCGAGCTCACTGAGAAAACAGCTGCACCCAATTCTGCCTTGCTCTTGGGAAAAATCAGACAAAATCAGACTTTGGAACTCTCACGGAAACATGTTTTCAGTGGGCTCTAAGCAGCATTTCTGACTGTTTGCCTGAAGAAAATTATACACGCACACCTAAGATCCAAGCATCTTAAACCCCCAAATCTAAACAGTTTATAATCTTTCTTTTCTGAAAAATCTTCCTTTTTCTAACGATATCTTAATTTTGAAAACGGATAAATGCTCCTCAGGCAAAATGCAGAGGCAAATGCGGGTCCCCAGGCCCTATCATTTTCCTAAACTAGAGAAACGCAGAGCTGGGCAGAACAATTGAAATATGTCTGGGTTGGAAACAATACAGACGTGGATTCCTGTGGAAAAGGACTGGGGTCGGTACAAAATCGACACATGAAAACAGGCCAGTTGCCAGGTGGCATGAATGCATAAATAATCATTTCCCCCTTAAAGGTTCCTTACTGGCACTCTGCCGGTCACGCTACACACATGACTTGAAATGTGAACCTCGCCTCTGGTTTTCAGACTGTTACAGCCCGCAGGTGCCAACCCTGGTTTTCTGCGGCGACACTCCTTCTGATAGCAGTGCTTTCCTACACTTCACTAGCCCTCTGCTGCCACTGCCCAACTCCAAACGTGAAAGCGGGAGTCCTTCCCAGATGCAAGTGCGTTCAGAACCAACCTTCTGACGCAGAACTTCATTCTCCTCTTGAACCTGGCTGGTCCTCTGGCACTCCGCATCAAAGTTCAGGAGCACGGGGACTGGTGCAGGAAGTTAAAGAATAAGCCTGCCTGGGAAATGCCTCAGAGGCCTTCCCAGACTCCTGACACAGCAGCGTCGCCCTTGAACTCCAGAGGTGGGCAGTGAAGCAGACTCAGTGCTATGGGCTCCTCTCGACCTCACGAAGTAGTCTCTCCCTTGAAGCCAGGCCTGGCCTGACTTCGTTCAGACAGACGTTCAGATAGACAGACAGACACATGACAATCTGCCTGGCTAGCCCACAGAGAGGACACAAATCCAAACCTGAAGTTCTCTCCCAACACCAGCAACCAAGAGCCGCATGCGCGGGCTTCACAGCCAGCCTGAGCTCCAGTAGCGTTCAGCTAAGAGCAGCCCAGTGGCCGCCGGCTCTGCAGGCGGGCTGCAGCTGCTCCATCAGCTGGGCAGAAGGATCAGCCTCTTGGCTTTCCTCGGCCCAGGGTGAGCCTCTCCCTGGCAAAGGTGTAGACTGGGAGAAAGCTCTCTGCAGGCTGTACAACCACATGCCACATGGGAACACCCACGTTGTAGGTCAGGGTGTGGGTCTTTCCCAACCACCTCAAACTGCCTCAGTCAGGAGGAGCGCAAAGCAGGCAGGGCCTCAATGCTAAGGAAGCAAACGGTGGCTCGAGTGGGCACCGTCTAGCATTGAAAAGACCTGGAGGGACATTTTCAATTTCCCTGGAGGGCCCATGTGGTTGTGCCTTAACCAGCTCTGGCCTGAGCCCCCTGCTGGTTTCATCTGAAGGCCTCCTGGGTGAAGAGCAGCAGCAAGGCCAGAAGAGAGACAATGCTGGCAAGGGCGGAATCCACGGCAGCCACGGCGCAGAAGGAAAGGGCCCCCTTCCTACCTCCACCAGCAGATGTTCCTCCCGGAGGCCAAAACGGCGGCCATGGGTGGGCCTCCACCACGCCCCATTTATCAGTGACGCACCAGGCAGCCCCACTCAAACCAGACTCCCTTCTCCCCCTGAGAACTCCGGCCCAGAGAGCGTCAGCAATGGATGATGGTCCCAGGCTGTGGCATTGCAGGCATTTTATGACAAAATGGTAAACGCGGTAGGCTGTAAACGATTTACATTCTCCCCTTTCTCACACAACCACACACATATTCTTAAAGCGGCTCTACATTCTGGCCAGTTGAGGAACACTGAGGTCACAGTCAGAGAAAGTGACCCGAACACTAACATAGGCAGGAAGTTCCAAACCAGGAAGTGTGCTCATGTGCTACCGAATCCCAACAAGGGCAAGCGAAGTCCTGGGGGACACAGAGCGGGTGCTCTCGAGGATGGCTGGTTTCACTAAGAAGCAGCTGCCTAACCAACACCTGTATCTACTGAGAGAGGGCCACGGCCCTATGTGAGGGCTCCTCTCAGAGCCCAGCACTAGCACCCCTCTACTAGCACTACAGTTCCCACCCAGCCATGCATGTTGGCTATTACTTCGGCAGCAGAGTGTGAGAACAAAGGCTTAGCATTCCCTGGCCTACCGACAAAACTAACCACAGTCTGTCCAGCCCCACTCACATGACACATGACACATGACCATGATCCTTAGGCGCTTTGGAGAAGAAGTGATTGCATCCAGAGCAGTGACCACGGATCACATTGTCTGGATGCATCAGTGACCACATTGTCTGGATGCATCTGGCAAGGCCCACGGTGCCAGGCAGCTGAAAGGATATGCATGCACCGAAACAGGACGCTCAGGAAGTTGTGCAGGGACACAATGAAGGTGTCGGCCCACTGTCGTGAAAAGTAGGTGGCGAAGGTGGGGTTGGTGTCTGGGGATGGCAGGAAGGGCAGGACAAACCAATCCTTCCACTCGGCCTGATTCTGGAGCTCCGTGGCCTGCTTTGCAAAGAACTCCTGAGCCTTGTCATTTCTGTTTGTCTGCCAAGACACAGAGGCGGGAGCAAGGAGGGGGAAGAGACAGAAGTCCAGAGGTAAGATTCCTTGTCACTGTACAACAGAGAGCCTTTGGATATCAGCTAGGTAGGTGGCCAAACATGATCTACAAACTTGAAAAAATAAAGGAAATCATCACTCTTTTCTCTAATTCCTTGTAATTTCAAAGAAGCTTGCTTAAACGTCAGTGCTGATAACAAATGCCATCCTAAAAATGAATTCCTAATTGATGTTCAAATAATGTCACTATTTCCCCAGGTCAGCTTATAATCTTTATTACTCAAATTTTAACCCAGCTACTTACAGTCTCTAAAACACAAGCCAGGCTTACATGTTAAAACAAGAGAAACAGGAACGAGGAAGACAAACCAGATGATCTCCAGATAGGAAGGGGGAAAGATTAGGAAAACAGTCCATAATAACTTGCACAGTGACTGTCCCACCCTTTCCCAGAGTAACACAGAGGGTCCTCCCGGGGGGTGAACTTTACGTTGAAAAGAAAACCTATTTCTGGATCAAATAACTCTTTCCTCCAAGAAATCCCAGAACTAGCAAGCACCTGAATTGTGTAGACGAGATAAAAGCGGAACAGGCTGGTTTTCAGCTTGTTGATGGTGGGTCTATATATATCCTCCAAGCGGCTGAAGAGTCGCCGCTCCAGGTAACTCCAGTAATCCCGCAGGGCAGCCAGGTCATACACCTGCATTAGTTGCTGTAGCTGGTCCACGATCTTATCCACCTGGTGAGAGAAGGAGGTGAAGGACAGAAGGGACTCCTCCCCTCACTCCACAGAGCTAATACAGCTTTTTTCCTCTTGCTGTGGCTTCTGGATACTAAAAATAAATTTAAGTCAGCAACCTGTAAACTTGAAAAACTCAAAAATGTGATAGCTTTTAAGCTATTTTCTGATGTTAGATATATGGCTTGACCCTCTAGTAAGTGTAGAAATTTCAGGTGTAAAAACACTGACTCGGGAAGCAGGAGAGATGGGTCCAGATCTTGGAAAAGAGAGTGAGACAGTCTTCGTGGTCCTCCCTGCTGCTCCACCATTCCAGGAGGTGCACGGACTGACTCCTTCAAGTCATCCAAGCACCCCCAAAGCCCTTGCAGCTGCTCAGAATGTCAGCTGAAGAAGTCACCTCCTTCTAAGAAGCAATCACACCAGAGTACACAGTGTGGAAAAGGCTCATGGCTACCAATACCAATCCAACACCCCCACGTTAGAGATCAGACACGAGGCCTGGAGAGCTGTAATGCTTTTTGCTTTTGCCACTAAGTAGCCACTTACTTCAGCAAGACAAGAAATGGTCTCCTAGCTCCCTTCCGACACTCTTGCTGCTAGCTCACTTCCTCTCTCTCAAGTCACCTGTCAACATTCACTGAAGTCAGCAAACATTCACGTACAAATTCCAAGAACTTCTCAACGGAAAATCACGTCTTAGTGGGGGAAATATAAAGTATCAAAATGCTCAAAGAGGTCTTCCTCAACCGCTGAAGCAACATTGCCAATGAGTCACCGACAAGGCCATTTTAAACAAACACCGCAGATACTTGAACCCAGCCATCATTTTGGGCTGCAGACCCCTTTGCTCCCAATGCCATCGGAAGCTAACTACAAAATATCTGCGTTGCCCAAATTCAACCATCTACCCAGCCTTAGCTCTAAAAGCCTTACTGCCATCCCGGCCAACGACTGGCCAGCACCTGCTGGAAGGCTGGGGTGGAGGGCTGAGCCCTGAACCAGGAGTTAGGGGACCTGGGCTCCAACCTCGGCGATGCTCCTGACTCGCTGGGCAACTTCAGGCAAGTCCTGTACCCTCGCGAGGCCTCAGTTCCTCATCTGTCAAGCGAGGGCCAGTTGCACTGAAGTCAAGGCCCCCAGCCCGGTGACAGCGCCACTCCCGCCCCTAAGGGGAGTGCTGGGGAAGAGCCCGCTCCGGCTCCCTCAGGGCGGCCTCTGCCTGCGCCGCGCCCGCCAGCCTCTCACCCGGAACCCCTTCTCCTTGTCCGCCTTGATCTCGGCGTCCAGCTGCCGCAGTGTGTACGTGAAACCGCGGAAGAGCAAGTACTCGCGAACCAGCTCGTCTGTGCGCTCCACGGCCTCCGCCATCGCTGCGCAGCGCCTAGAGGGGCAGCGGGCAAGTGAGGGACGGAGGGGCGGGGCTTCGGCCGCAGAGGGCAGGGCCCGGAGCGGGCGCCAGGTACGTCACGCTGGGCCGACCTACCAGCCCGTACGCACTCCCTGCCGCACGCCTGTGACCCCGCCCCGGCCCCGCCCCAACCCCGCCCATCTGTCCCGTAATCACCACCCAACCAGTAGAGCGGCTGGAAGACGTAATTCTCTCTTCAGCTTCCTGGCAGCGGTGGCAGGGGCTTTGTCGTTTGAGTTGTTGAAAGTGGGGGCAGCCATCCAAGTCAACTAGCACTGGACCTCGACAACATCCCAGATAGACACGAGGTGGCCAGGGGACTGAGTACCCTGCTTATTTGCATTATATTGCGGAATCCTCTAAGCCCTACCCCCGTTTTGCAAATAGGAATCTGGAGTCCCCAGAGGTAAAGGGACTTGTATGAAGTCACACAACCAAGTGTGCCCTTAGGGAGATCTAAGTCCCCCCAAAGCCCTGTTTGTGATATTGTACTATCGTTCTGCAAGATGTTACCACTGGGGGAAACTTGGTAAAGCGTACATGGGATCTCTTTGTATTATTTCTTACAACTGCATGTGAATCTACAATTATCTCAAAATAAAAAGTTTAATTTTAAGAAGTGTGATACAGAACTGTAGATGTAATATGATTGCTTTTATAATATTTTTATATCATACACACACAAAATATTTACAATTATTGGCTTTAGGTAGTTGGATTTTATGGGTGATTTCTGCCTTGCTCTTTATACTTTTAAATATTTTTCAAATTTCATACTATGAACACATTTTATTTTATAAATATAATGAATATCTTTAAACATAGCACATTCATTTGTCATAATAACCATATCTTAGTGCCAACTCAGGCAAAGATTTTTATCAACCCCAAAACTTTTAAATATGGACTACTGCTAAACTAGGAATTTCCAATCCTGAGCTTATACAATTCAGGTTTTGGAACCAAATACAGGAAGGACCTCACACCTGAGCTCCGATTAGCAAGTTGCATCATTTCCCTGGCTCCCAGCTTCCTCATCGGCCATGTAGGTGCTTCGGGTCAGAAGAAACCTGCCCCCTCCAGCTCTCACAGTCCACAGGCCTCATGCTGGTAACAGCACCTGCTGGGAACCTTGGTGTGTCTGTTTAGAGCTCATGGGTCCCAAAGACTGAAAATGAACCACCTTCTCTCAGACCATTGTGACCATATCCTTTGTGGAATAGCTCAGGTTAGCATCAACAAAGTCCCTACTTGCACAAAACAGAAAGCCACCAAGAATGGAATTAGACTTCCAGCAGTAGGAATCCATTGGTTTGTGAGTCCATAAAATCATTCACTTTCACTGCTGGAACAATTCAAGTCTCCTAGGTTAATAAGTGAAACTGCTTTGGCAAACATCAAGTGGAGGACAGCGTGGGGGAATCCCACCTCTGTTGGCACACTTCCTAAAAAATAGCTCCTTGTCCCTTGCAACCCTGCTTCCACCTTCTGCAGTAGCTGGCCCAGCTTCTCCCTCTCTCTGTGTCTCTCTGTCTCTCTCTCTCTCTATGTACACACACACACACACACACACACACACACACACACATATATAGCTTTGACAAATATTTTATTTTTATTTATTTTTAGGGAGAGGGGAAAGGAGAGAGAAAGGAAGAGAAACATCTATGTGAGAGAGACACATTAATCGGTTGCCTCTCCTACACACCCTGACCAGAGACCCAACGTGCAACCCAGGCATGTGCCCTGGCTGGAGATAGAACTGACGACCTTTTGCTTTCCAGGACAATGCCAACCAACTGAGTCACAGGGAGATACACACACACACACACACACACACACACACACACAATACATAACATATAATTATAATATAAATGCAATATATGTAATTAGTATTCTGAATCTCTGGAGAACCCTGACTAATACATCTTGCAAAAGGTTTCTTTACTTCCAAATAAATTCACTATTCCTTTACAAGTGTCTAATGTGAGGAATATTGTGCAGGTGTGGAGACCAATGAGGTAGATGTCTGTACGAATATAAACGCATCCCTAACTCACACTACTGAGTGAAGTCCACAAGTTGCAGAGTGATACTCCCATGCAAATTTCTTCCCTCCAAAACTCACAAAAGAAAACTATATATTCTAGGGGAAAATACCTGCAGGAAGGTAAACATCTGGCAAAGGATCTGGAAGCACCCACAGCAAACACTTGTGAATTCTATAAAAGTGAAGAGAAGACCAGGGTGAGGTGGAAATGCCTTCATTTTTACAAGGGGACTGTGTATTGTTTGGGAAATTAAAATGAATTTCATAAAGAAAGTTAATCAAGGAGTTGACCAATGATTTGATTGACAAGAACCAAGCCAGCCTGCCCCATGGTCATGCTACTGTGGGGTGTGAGTATTTCAGAGTGTGATCTATGCTACTGTGAGGAGGGTGCTTTGAGGCAGGGTCTCTGTTCCTGTGGGGAATGTTTCAGAGTAGGACCTATGTTACTGTGGGAAGTATTTCAGAATAGTACCTATGTTACTTTGAGGGGTGTATTGCAGGGCAGGATCTATGCTGCTTAGAGGGAGAGGTCAGGGTCAGAAGGTATTGGTATGTGTGTGGACATTACTGGCAAGAACTCTGATTTGTATCCAAAGCTGGTGAGAGGCAATGAGGAGGTCACAAGATCATCAGAAGGTCCATGAGCAGAGCCTTCTGCCTGCCAGTCATGGGGACAATTGACTGAAATAAATAAAATATCTGCTTTTTCAATAAAGAAATCAGACTGCTATAGGTAAAGAAGCCTCTTAGTAACATCCCACCCCAAGACTGCATTTCTTCTAGGTGCAGACCTGCTTCCCAGTGAGACACATCCAGGGAGGCAGGTGTGAGGGATGGTGGTGGTTGAGAAGTGGGGTTGGGGGTGACTAGGTGAAAGGCTGGACCGGTGTGTTTCTGAACCTCTGTGTGTCCTCTCCGTGCAGAGGTAAGGCTCTCCAAGACAGAGCAGCACAGACTCCTGAAACCCTACTGTTCCCATGAGGTCCCAGGAGTGCTGTGATGGGGCTGGTGGTGGGAGGTGAGGAGCAGGGGCAAGGGAGAGAAACCAGGGAGTGAGGAGAGGGGAGAGCAATTTCTCCGGGGTCCTCAGAGACCCTGGGTCAAAGGCTGCCTGAAAGCCAGAACAGACAAGGCCTTGACCCAGGCAGAATTTTAGAGTGACATTATTTTACATTTATCTTGAAAAGGAGGAGAGAACTGACTCTCACTGCATGTGTTCTATATGACAGTTTCTTTATACATAACACATTTAATTTAATGTTCCACCAAAATCTGAAGTTGAATGTCAGGAGTGCCGGCCGCATGCCAGGTAACCTATTTGCATGCTGTAGGTTGGGCTCGTTATGGTCCTCAAAGTCACTGCAAGGTGGACCCTGGATTAAAATCCAAACGCATGCACCCTGGAGCACATGCTACTTGAGCTAGACGGTGTGACCTCTGCTTAACCCCTGCGCCGGGGAGGAGTAGCTTGCCCCAGATCAGACAGCAGCTAGGGGGCACCTGGTCCGGCTGCTGCTCCTAGTGTAGAACTGATGCAGTGGCATGGTGACGTGTTTAGGGTTGCAGGGCTTCGAGCAAAAAGATACCTCCACACCAGAGTATATTCTGTACTGAGGGGAAATGAACTTTTTTTCTAAATTGGAAGCATATCTGCTTTCCATTCCTCTTTCTTCTTCCCATATTTAAAACATCATTCCCCTGTCCCCACTTTTATGAGTCTCTCAGTTTCCGTGACACCCACATGTTTTCACCTTTTCCACTGAGACCTGAAGCCTGTGCCCTGGGACCCTTTAATTTAAGGTGTCTTCTCTAAACCTCAGGATGACCCTATAAGGTAAGGTGGCGCAGCCTCGTTTCAGGGATGTTGAAACTGGAGCTCAATGGCAGGTGAGTGGAACCAGTTGGGGGAACATCCATTTAGTCCTCAGTGGGCACATGCAGGCCATGTGAGGACACTGAGGTGACACAGGTATCGCCTCTCTGTTCAACTCAGCCTCCACAAGAAAAGGAGCTACCACCTGGCAAGGTGAGAAGGTCAGCCCCACCCCGCCCTTCCCTCCTGTCACCTTGCCTTCTTGTGTGCCTTCGAACCCCGAGTTACATTGTTTCTTCTCTGGCTGCACTCTCATTGGCCTGCCACAGTGCATCCCCATTGGCTGTGGGGGCTGGGGACACGCCGCAATTGGTCCGTGCCCGCGTGCCACGGTGCTAGGTCTGGTAGGTGGCAGGGGCAGAAGCCCTGGTTTCCACTCTGACTGGTGCAAGGCTCGTGATCACTGTCATTGTAGTCACCGCTCTCAGGGCTTCACACAGCCTCCTGCATGTCCGGGGAGAGGGGACGTCGTGTGCATGGGTGCCCATCCCTCCTAGTGTGAGTATCCACTAAAGGCTGAGGTTTTAGCACCCACTCACCTCCAGAAAGGTGCACTTGGCCTTGTGGGTGTTTTTTACATGCGAATTGAGTCAAGCTGGTGCCTCCTCATAGGTGAACATTTAGGTCTGGGGCCAGACTTTAATACAAACGTTTGAATATGTCATTGTGACTGCCTACGTATTTCCGAGAATGACTTGGGATTTTTTTTTTTACATGATCTGATAAGTTTGACTAAGGTTTGAATGGATCACCCTCTAAAGTTTAAAAATAATTCTGAGTTTTCACGGCTATTACAATGCTGATTTCCAGGCTCTGGGGGTGGAGTCTCAGACTATATTCTACACTGCGCTAATACCTTATACGGCTGGTAACAGTATTCCGAACACGCTTTGCATCGGTATAGGACTTTTGGGGGAAAAGGTTTGTCTGCGTTTTCAACTGTTTTTAAGTAAAAGATGATTTCTTCATCTCATTTTTAGAGTTAGTTCCCCCAGTCCTAGTGAAAGAACCAACCTTGGAATAAGGCTGAAGGGAATCCTGTCCTCCCCTCCCCGATCTTAGATCCTAGACTGCAACTTTTGTGGCCCTTGTCCTGGGAGATCCATCCCTTCACACAACAGATCATGAGCACTGACGGGACAGATTTAACTGCATTATTGCAACAAAGAGCTCTGAAAAAAATTAGCCTAAGCTCTAGTCAGGTCCACCTCGCAAGTCAAAAAAGGTAATTTTAAAAGAATGTTTTGGGGCGAATCAGCAAGTCATTCCTAGTTGGAGAGCAAAAGGCAGCGTTTACGAGCAGGATATTTAAAATTGCATGAGGTCTAATCAGGTTCGACACCTAGTTGGCTTGATTCCCCGCCTAAAACAGAGTGGAGGGATGGTCTCCCGTCTTCCGTGCGCCCCACCCCCACCCCCAGTGTCTCCCAGCTCCGGACTGGGCGCCTGAGGCAGGCGGGGTGAGGTGGAGGTCACAGCTCCTTGTTGCTGGGCAGCATGCTCTAGCGCCACCTTCTCCCCTAGCGGCGGCAGTGAAAGCTGCCCCCAGAGATAGCAAGTAATGGGAGGGTCTGCCCCCTATGGGAGAAGCAGAAAGCTGCACCCTCAACCAGTGACTAGGTATTTCAGGGGTGTGTTAGGATAGAAGCCTGGGAGGAAACCCAATTTAACGGGATGGCACTGGGAGAGCTCCAGATGCTCTACAGCACAAAGGCCTTCAGTAATACTATTTCCAGACTATTAGAGAATTCGAGATCCTGGAAGGGCCCTGGTATTTTTACCTCCTTTCATTGACTTAAATCCCATGGTGTGCACACACATTCATTTTTCTTTAATTTAAATAACTAAGGAGAGCCTGTGTCTTGAGGTTCAGAGAGTTCTCACGTTGCCCTAGGCAGGTCACACCCTTTGCTGTTTCACTTTGCTTTCTATGAAAGATTTGCTAGTGTCTGTAAACTGGAGACCAAAGGGGGTGCTTTCCTCCCCATGCTGATGGCATAACTCCTGGAAATAAAGGTCACGGCAACTCACAAGGGCCAGTGCAGGCAACTACAGGGGCACCCACTCGCCACCTTCCTGCTGTGGCTCTGGAAAGCAAACCCCAGGCAAGTAGACACCCTGGTGAAGCCCACATTGTTGTTGGGATTGGCCTTCTGACCTAGAATGCATCTTCAAATCCTACACTGCCTGATTGGGTTCATGCCCTCTGACTGATGTCCCCCCTAGAACTCAGTGGAGCTATCTTCCGCCCCCTTCAGTGGTATCCCTCTGCAGAGGAGATTCTGCTCCCCGGCGCTGCCAGCAGCAGCGGTGCTTTTAGGGAAGTGTTGCCATGTGTGCGCTCAAACCGTGAAAGTCTCGGAATGACCCAGGGAGCGTGTTGCCCATCAGCTGCCCAGGCCCACCCCAGTAGCTTCAGATCCACTGTTTTCAAGGCAGGGCCTGGGCACATATGTTTTCAACAGCCTCCTCAAGTGACTGACATACACCAAACCTGGCCGAGGTCATGCATTGTCCGTGTGCAGCGGAACTGAGCTCAGAGGAGCACGGACACAGAAAAGACCTCCCATTCTAGTCCACTCAAAACCCCACACTGAGCACCTACTGGGGTCCAGAGGTGATGAAGACACGGCCTCCGTGTCCAAAGAGCTGGAAGAGCAGTGGTGGGGCGAGCACCTGGTGGAGGGGTCCATGCATCGGGTGAAAGGCACTGGTCCTTGTCTCTTACTAAAACTGTTAGGTATCAGCCCCGAAATCGCCTGTCCTAGAGAAGGCCTCCTGGTCCATAAATTCAGATGTAACAAAGGACGACGTGATGATCACCTTCGGAACCCACCAGAAACCAGGACAAGCCAAACCCACTCCTCTGTCGTCCAGTGACTTTTTGCTTTCACAGGTAGAACAGTGCACTCTCTTCTTTTTGAAGAGCATCTAAAGAACACACCGTGATGGATTTTTTTCATATCTACACACCTGTGTTACCACTCCCCGACACACAATGGGATGCCTTCTGGTGGTAGGAAATACCTCAAGGGGTGGGCCACATATCTATTCAGCTTTTAACGGACTGTGAAGAATAAGATCTCAGGGTACAGTGTGCTCTCCACAGCCACAAAAGTCCATTAACAAGTATCAGGTGAGTACTTGCAATGTTCTGGAAACTTCCTGGGGTAAAGCAGCAGTGTCCTTCACCTGTAAGTCACATATGAGCAGGCTTGTGTTTTTAGGAGTTGAACTTACAAATTTTGTGTCATCTGTTGCTCACAACATATCTATTATTAATTCTATCCATTGGTTTGGGATCCTTTACTTTCTTTCTGCTTCAACCTGCCTTCCCTTTTCTTTAATGTTGTATCTTTTTTAGGTAGGGCCCCCCAAAAGCATGATATTGCCTTGCAGATTTTAATGGCAACCTTTGGTGAAGGCAGTGGCCACAGTGGCAGAATGATGCCGCGGTCCCTGGCGCAGGTGCAGCAGCTTGGGACTCGGGTGGCCCGCAGACGCCTGTCCCAGGCCCGCCACCGAGCCACCTTGAAAAGACTCTTCAGTAACCTCAAGAGAATCGTTTACCACCAGTCTGATATCACAGCCTCAAAGGTATGCGGTCCTGAGTGTGGGGAGGGAAAGTTTCTACAGGGGGAGGGACTGTGGAGCGAGGTGGGGACTGGCCTGGAGTTGCCACTCCCCCCATCCCTACCCCTGAGAGCTGGGGCCTGCCTGGGTGGGTCTGGGACTGTGTCTGCTGCTGTCTTGCTCTGCTCCGTGCGTGCCCTGCTCCAGGATGCCTCTCGGTCCCTCTAGCTGGAATCAGTCCCTCCTCCCGTGCACTTCCACAGCCCGTTGCTTCCACCCCTTTCAGCACTTCCCGAATTCTAGTTTGTGTAACAAGTAGTCATTTCCCTGCTTATCTTCCCTGTTGGCACGTCAGCACCCTGAGAGCAGGGGCTGTCATATCTGCTCTGCATCCCCTTAGACATACACACCTGATGAATGTATGTCACGCCAGGCAGGTGTCAGTGGTCAGCCCAATAAGCAGTGTTTAGCACTTCTTGTTTTTGGAAAATCTTGCAGTTAGCATTTTGACTTCGGTAATGTTACAGGAAGGAAGGGAAGGAGGAGTGGGAGTGGGAGAGAGGGAGGGAGCAAGGGAGCGAGGGAGGGAGGAATGCTTGTGCTTCTGTCTTGCAGAACAGGAAATTCAGAGTTCAAGTTGACAGAGCATTTATGCTTTTAGATCAACTGGAGTGTATGCATTTAGTGAATAAAAAATATTGTTAGAAGAGCACATTTAATACTAGCCAGGCAGTCGCACATGGTGACAAGGGAGCAGGAGTTAGTTGGGAGCCTGGTGCCAGCACGGGGCTGATATTCAGTTAGGCCTCCTCTAAGTCACTATTTTTTCCACCTTCAAGTAGTGGATGTAGTTGTTTGCCCTTTTTGCAGCCCTAGGAGTTTGCTGAATGCAGCATAATAGCTTCCAAATACTTCTAGTGAGAACCGTTTCCAGAATGCAAACTGAACTTCATGCCTTCTGGTCATCAGAACAAACTTCCTACCCTTTTTATCGACAACATGAAGGACCATGACTTTGTATCTGAGGGAGCGTGGTCAGAGCCCGGGAAGGGGCTCCTGTGCCCACAAATGTCTGTACCATGAGAGGCTGACTGTTCAGCATTGTCCTTCTCTGTCCTCAGTGGCAGGTTTTGAACAGGGCGAAGAATCATATTCAGGAACAGGAAAAAATCTTGGATCATCTGCTAAAGGTGAAAGGTAACAGGCCCTACCTGCCACCCCCTTACCATCCCAGGAAAAGAAAGGCTGGTTGGTTTTTCTACTGAAAACGGAGACAGCAGGTTAAGCCAAAAGAACGAATGTTGACTGAGTGCCTGCTGTGTGCCAGGTGCTGTGCCTGGGCCAGGGATACGAGGAGATTCACAGGCTGGGCGAGCGTGATGAGATCCCACTGGCATGCAGTCGAAGGAGCCTGATCTCATCTCGAGGGGCCAGAGAAGAAAGGAGCCCGTGTTTGTCAGAACATGGCTCCCTACCTTGGCGCTCAGTTTGGGACAGATGGCTGCTGGGAGTTTGAGTTGAACGAGCTGGTGGAACCCAATCTCTAAAAGGGACCCTTTGGATGTCCTGACTGAGACCGGCCAGGCCCAGAAGCCCTTCCCCCTCACATCTGGAAGGAGGAGTGAATCTGGGCTCTTGACTCCCTAACACTGAACCCCGGGTGGGCTCAGGGACCACCCACGCTCCCCCCTGGACCAGAAAGGCAGGAGAGACCCAGCAAAGGCCTGGCTTTCCCCTTCGTGACCCTTGACTTCAACTCTCCAACAGAAGCCTTCCACCTGGAGGATGGGAATGCAAACAGCTTAGAGGAGGTCAAGGAAATATACGCCGGCATGTTCTGCAGAAACCACAGGTAAGCCCAGGAGAACTGGCGCCTGCTGGTGTCTTTTTCTTCTGAGATGTCACAGAAGCCCCGCTTTAGCTCCAGAACTCCGGACAGTGGAAGAGGCGCTGCCCACCCCCTGAAAGCCCTTCTGTGCTGGAGAGAATTCTTTTCTATCTTAATCCGATAACAGGAATGACATTTTTTATCAGAACAAATATTTTTGGACACATACTTATCACAGAAAGTGTCAAAATACAGAAAAGCTTTAAAAAGAAAATAAAAATACATACCGTTTCACTTCTCAGGGAAAACCAATGTTCATTTCAAAGCATAGCCTGTTTTTTTTTAATTTGCACATTATTTTATAGAAAGATGAGATCATAGTGTTTATTTTCTATTATAACTTTAAAAAACTCAACTGGTGACCTTATTGAAGGAAGAGGAGTGGGAGGAGGAAAAAGTTTTCATATTTCCCATATGAAAATAAGGAAAATCCGCTCTGACTGGTGTGGCTCAGTGGGTTGGGCATTGCTCTGCAAAGCAAAAGGTTGCCAGTTCGATTCCTGGTCAGGGCACGTGCCTGGGCTGCAGATTTGGTCCCCAGTTGGGGGCGTGGGGGAGAGGCAGCCAATCAGTGTTTCTCTCTCCCTCCCTTACCCTCTCTTTAAAAATGAATAAATAAAATCTTTTAAGAAAAGAAAAATCCAAACATCGGCCTACTTTCCAAGCTTCACAGGAGCCTAAGAAAAGCCACATTGGACCTGAGAGACAAGGAAACCATAGCACCCCCGGGTGTCGCAGATGCTGAAAGGGGAACCCGTTTACAACGTCACATCCAAACTTGGACAGACTGTCCTGAGAAACGTCTTTCTTGTGGTTTGCAATCTCAGCTGCTATGTTTAGCTCCTGTTCTAGCCAGGCTGTTCATGTGCACTGTGTGGACACGCGCCCTGCTGGGCTCCCAGGATGCCATCACCCTCTGCACCACATCCTCGTCCCACAGAGCAGCCTGGACTTCGGGGGGCGATGGCCGGGCCTGCGTCGTCTCTGGTGGCCCCAGGGCACGTCCACATAGTGAATATCCAGGTTAGCCTCTGATAAGACCCAGGAGTATAAGCAATTCTGCTCACTCTGGAAACAGGACCGCAAACAGCTTGCTATTTAGAAACTTCCTAAAGCCTGCCTGGATGAGGTCGTGTCCCATCTTCTTGGAAAGTGGGGTCGCTGAAGACATTTATTTTCTTCTCTGTGCTTTTCTGTACTTTCCAAAAAAAAAATTATTTATTTTTAGACAGAGGGGAAGGGAGAGAGAAAGAGAGGGAGAGAAACATCAATGTGTGGTTGCCTCCTGCGCACCCTGCCAACGCAGGCATGTGCCCTGACTGGGAATCCAACCAGCGACCCTTCAGTTCACAGGCCGGCGTTCAATCTACTGAGCCACACCAATCAGGGCTGTATTGTCCAAAATTTTTAGCGACAAATGTACATTTTATCTTAATGGGAAACAACCAAAGGGAAATGATAAAATATTAAATTAAATTCACAACGTAGACCATGCGAAATACAGAAAAGTATGAAAAAGGACGTGGCCACCCATAACTGCGGTCTGTACACCATCTTGATGGCTGCAGAGAGGAGGCAGGTATGGTGTGTGTGTTGTGTACGTACATACCTGGCAGGGTGTCTGGAGCCGAGTTCTGCAAATCTAAGAGGGCCCACCTTGTAATCAGTCTGGGAGACGCTCTCAGCGAGGTGGGTGCCTGCATCGGTATTTCCCAAATGGCTAGCAAGTGACCCCCACCCCATCTACTCCATGAGCCGTCCTTGCCCTACTGCTTGAAGATAAGAGCTTTATCACGTACTGAGGTGTTATCAGTATTTGTATCACTTGAGCATATGGGAATGGCTACATTTCTTTCTTTTCTTTTTTTTTTTTAATTTTATTTTTCAATTACAGTTTGGCTACATTTCTTTTAAAGTCAAAATAATTAGGGAGGATTTTTTACTAGTAATATTATAAACCTACAATAATTAAAACTGCTACAGCTTAAGGATATATTAATTACATACCAATTATTACATATTAATTATATATAATTACATTTTGTAATTATCATATTATAATTAGTTCATTAAATTACAAGTAAGCTGAAGTGCCTTTGTTCAAGATCACTTGTGTTTCCCTTCCTGGGAACTTTTGTTACCTATTCTTTGCCCACTTTCCTGTCGGACTGGTGGTCTTTCTTATGTCGTTGTAGAAGCTCTTTATGTGTCTGAACAATTAGCTCTCTTTCTAGTATGTGACTTTAAAACAATTTTCCCTTGGTTGTTTATTATTTTGCTTTTGATGTTTTTGTTTTTTGTTTTTGACCATGCAAAAATGAAGCCTAATCCATTGATCTGTTTTGGTACCTGAGTTTGGTGGAATGCTTAGGCTTCCTCCGCTCTGAGATTAAAAAAAAAGAATCCTCTGTTTTATAGTGGCTCACATGCTTTTTTTTTTTAAGATTTTATTTATTTATTTTTAGAGAGAGGGGAAGGAAGCGAGAAAGAGAGGGAGAGAAACATCGATATGCGAGATAATTGGTTGTCTCTCGCACGCCCCCAGCCGAGTACCTGGCCTGAAACCCAGGCGTGTGCCCTGACCAGGAATCAAACCAGTGACCCTTTGGTCTGCAGGCCAGTGCTCAGTCCACTGGGACACAACATCCAGGGCTCACTTGCTGTTTTTATGACACCATAGGGACTATTCCTCTCAGTATAAAGACACTCTGGGTACAGGTTCTGGTTTGCCAAATGCTGTCATATTGTTTCATTCTTGTAAATGTCTTCGAAGAATAGAACTTTAGCATTTTGATGAAGTCCAACTTATTTTTTTTTCTTTTACAGATTGAGTTTTTGGTTTACATCTAGGTATTTCATGGTTTTTTTGGGGTGCTGTTACAATCAGTATTTTGTTTAAATTTTACTTTCCAATTGTTCATTGATAGTATATAGAAATACTATTGATTTTTTACTTATCATCCTTATAGTCTGCAACATTCCTAAACCTGTTTCTTAGTTACAGTCACATGTTTGTAAGTTCTTTGGGATTTTCTAAATATGCAATCATTGTTTGCAAATAAAGATAGTTTTACTTCTTCCTTTCCAATCTGAGTACCTTTAATTTCTTTTGCCCACCTATTGGTCTGGCTAGAATCTCTAGTGCGATTTTGAGTTGAAGTGGTAAGTGGATATCCTTGTCTTGTTCCTAATATTAGGAAAGAAACATTCGGTCTTTCACCATTAAGTATGATGTTAGCTGTAGCTTTTCAATAGATAGCCTTTATCAAGTTGAGGACGTTCCCTTCTGTTCCCAGTTTGCTGAGAGTTTTCATCATGAATAGATGTTGAATTTTGCCAAGTGCTTTTTCTGCATCTATTGAGACTGTAAAAAAATCATCATATTTAAAAATTAAATATCGGTAAGTTTTTGAATCTGTTGATATGATGAGTTACAGTGATTAATTTTCAAAGATTGAAACAGCTGTCTTGCATTCATAGAATAAACCCCACTTGGCCATGATATAGTAATGAACACATACGTGTGTATGTCAATATATCATACATTCATATTTATATATTTGCCAAGTTTGTGTTAAGAATGTTGGTGTCGACGTTCAGGAGGGACACTGGTCTCTAGTTATCGTGTGTCTGTTTTCTCTCCAGCCTGTGCCCGAATAAGGTTCATCCGAAAGACTTTGCCCACTCGTGCCCATTTGAAGCAATCTGGAACGAGGTTGAGGAGGAGGAAGAGGAGGAGGAAGAGGAGGAAGACGAGGAGGAAGATCAAGAGGAAGAGGAAGAGGAGGAGGAGGAGGGGGAGGAGGAAAAAGTGGAGCTCTTACCTTCCTCGGTCACTTTGTCACCAGACCTCATGGAATTCGAACGGTGTGAACAGCTGAGAGGTGGCCTCGCCCACAGCTGGAGCTCCTGCGGGGGAGGGGACGGAGGCTCGGGCGGGGCGCGCTGCAGGCCCAGAGTCATGGCAACTCCAGAACCTCCACACAGCTGGGGCTTGGGGATGGGGTTGGCAGAAGAGCTAAAGAAATAGTCTTGAAGCTACGTTTGCATAGCACATACACTGGGTTTACTTAGACTGGGTGTTTATCTGAGATGCCTTGGGAGGTGGTTGATGGGGATTATAAAGGCTAAAGCTCCCCACCCCACACACACACACCCACAAAGCCTGTTTTGGGGCAGCTTTATAGGAAGATGGCTCAGACCCCCGCTGCCGCCCACCCCTCCACAGACTCAAGACCCTGGGCCTCAGGGGCATTGGCTCAACAGGTGGAGGCTCTGTCCACAGCTGAGCCTGACTTTCAGGACTCAGATTAAAGCGGATGTCACATCACGTCTGCACATTCACAGGCCAGGAATTTTAAGTGGTTTTCCTGTAGGGTTTCCTGAGCCAGCCACGCCTCTCATCTTCTCTACATAAGGCAGAGAGCTTCCCAGGGGGCACTGGCAGGACATGAGGAAGGACCCCGAAGAAGAAATCTGTCCCCCATGGCCTCCAGAGCAAGATGGCTCTGCTCTCCGAGGGTCAGGGCCATGCCGGGACTAGTAATGCGAAGTCTCTGGTACAGCACAGGGTGATGGCCAGGCCCATGTGTTGTGCACCAGCCCATACCCGGATGGGCTCCTGGGGGCACGGCTTGGGGAGGGCCTGTGGGCCTTGAGCTTCAGGCCTGGGAGATGGTGTCGTTTCTGTTCCAGGTATCTCAACTTTTATAAGCAGACCATGGACCTTCTGACCGGAAGTGGGATCATCTCCTCGCAGGAGGTGACACTCCCTGTGGTCTCTGCCGCCATCTCCCACCTGTGGCAGAACCTCTCCGAGGAGAAGAAGGCCATTTTCCTGGAGGCCTTGGCGCAGAAGCATAGCAGCCTCCTGGGCCTCGAAGGGGCCACCCAGGAGCCTGCCTGTGCTGAGGGCAGCATGAAGGACAGTGGAGTTGACAGCCAAGGGGCCAGCTGCTCGCTCATGTCCACCCCGGAGGAGGTTAGCTGACCCTGCGACATGGGGTGGAGGGGTGTCACCCCAGGCCAGGAGATGCCAGGGCCGGCTCAGGGTCACTTGGCAAGTTTGAGGGGCTGTTTGGATTCTAACTCACGTGGTCAGTTTCTGATTTTGCTGACATCATCTCCGCAACCACAGAACAGCATTTGTTATTCTTGGGTTAGTTTCCCTGCCTTTCCATGGGGATGATAGGAGAGGAACCTTAGAATAGGGCTGTCAAACTCATTTTCCCCAGGGGCCACATCAGCCTCACGGTGTAAGGGCCGCATGTAATTTTAGGACTGTGTTAACGTAACTACTCCTTAGGGGAAGGAGCTCGGTGCTGCCACCGGGTAGAAACAAGGTTCCAGGCAGATGAAACAAGGTGGAGAGCTGGATTTGGCCCACGGGCCTTGTGTTTGCCACCTGTGTCTTAGAAGGCTGTATCAGCTGGGATTTTTTCGGGCTGCCTGTTACTGGTTCATCAAACCTGGAGCCCAGGGAGGCTCCAAGGCAGGAGAGTTCTGGTCACTGTCTCAGTGATGGAGCAGAGACCCGGTTCTTCTCTGCTCAGCTTCATCTCAAGGCTGGTTTCTCACCTTTTCTCTCCTCCCCACTCCCCTGCGCCCCTGCCCCTCACCCCTCTCCATGTGACTGTGCCGTGTGACTGTGCCATGCCAGCTGATAGCAATTCAGCCATCGTTCCTCCTCTTGTATCAGCTGTGAAAATGATGTCCTATGGCCTTTTCTCAAGAGTCTAGGAAGAACTTTTCCAGAAATTTCCATCAAACCTCTCCTCCTCTCTCATTGGCCAGATTTGGTCAGATTGACAGATTACTGAGCCAATGGCCTGCATAATCAAGATAGGATTACATTTGGACCAATGAGGCCCAATCCCTGAGAGGAGGTCAGTTCTCACCCCAAAGAACATTGCTGCCGCTCAGTGAAGTTGGCTTGAGCCAGCCCAGGGCTAGGTGACAGTTATGTCTTAGCTAGGGACAGAGCCACCGTAACTGTGGCTTCTGAATGAGTTGCAGTGAAACCTCTGTGGCTCCTGGCCCATCTGGAGAGGCTCTGCTGTGGAACAATTGTGTTCGGGGCCAGGCTCTGGACTTGAGGTCAGGTGTGCCCAGGAGGTACCTGGACATTGCCTTTGCTGTTCTGCGAAGCGCACCCACAGTGTGCTGGGTGCTCTGGAAGGGCCGTGGAGTGCGCCCCTCCCGGCTGGCTTATCAGGGGGTTTCCTGGGGAGGACAGTGTGTGGCGTGCAGCAGCTGGGAGCAGACTGGTTTAGGTCCTGGGTCCCTGCCTCAGTCCTGTGGGGAGGGACACCAGGCGATAAGCTTCTAGGCTAAAGGACATGGGTTCTCAGTGACCTCACTGAGTCCAGATTCTGTTTGAGATAACCAAATGGTTATTTTTTTAAAAGGACACCAGAAAATGTCCCAAAAGCCAGGAGGGGGCTGTCCACAGGGCCAGAGTCCCAAGGGGTTCAGTTCAGGGGGAACGTCTTATCAGATGAATGGACAGACAGACACTCAGGGCTAAGAACTCACTCTCCTCTCCTGGGGGTGGCCTGTGTGACCAGGTGTAGGGTAACACACAGCATGCCAGCAAAACTTGTCATGAAAGGATGTCCTGTGTGATAGTTTATCTAAAATTCAAATTGAAGCATCCTGTATGTTTATTTGCTAAATCTGGCAATCCTGAGTATATAGCACATTCCTGTTGAATATTTAATATTCTCCATAAATTAAGGAAAAGCAGGACCAAACACTGTCTAAATAGCAAGATTCCAAAACTGGAAATATATGATGTGATGCGTGTAGGGCAAGGAGGGAGGGAAAGAAGTCACTGTGTCAATGAAGGACCCCTCCAGGTGGGATCATTTCTCAGGGAACTTCGCTTCTTCTATCTATTTCATTTTTCCAAAATTTCCATGATAAACATGTATTTCTTCTATAAACCAGATAGCATTCAATAATAGCTAATACGTTTGAGCCGTTTTTATGCTTCCGGTGCCTCACGTATCTTATCTAATCCTTGCAACACCCCTGTGAGTGGGCACTGCTGCAACTCCCGTTTACAGAGGAGGGTTGGAGTAATGCCGTCACTTGTCCGAGGTCACACAGCTTAATGAGTGGCAGGATGGGGTGCCGGCTCTCCTGCAGCGTAGCTCCAGAGCCCCTTGACCTCTGCATTTCAGCTGCCCTGCCCTGAAACTGTGGGATTGCCCAGCCTGGGCTCAAATAGGCCCTCCAGCTGGAGAGGTGAAGGTGGGCCCTTCTCCAGGTAAACCGGCTCAGCTCTGGCTGTTGCATCTCCTGCCCGAGCTCTGTCTTCTTCAGAAGGAGGAAAGCACAGTCCCCAGCACTCCCCTCGGGGGCTGGCTGTTCGTTCTGAGCAGGCAAGAGCTCAATATTCACCCCTAGGAAGGTCACCAAGCAGAGCCCCTGGGACTGAGCCCGGCTGTAACAGGCATGCCCTTCAGGGCCGAGGGGTGAAGGGAGACCGTCTTCCTATTCTGTCCCGCAGCAGCCCAGCGCAAATGTCGAACTGCCGAGTTATTTCCGACCAAGTTCTGTGCTTTTTTTCAGTTCCTTTTTGAAGATGCGTTCGATGTGGCGTGTTTCCTGGACAAATGTGAGGATCCAAGTACATCTAGCTCCAGGTGAGAAGGGGTGTGAGTTGGGGTGTGTATGTGTGTGCATGCGTGTGCACTCCTGCTGTGAGGTTTAGGGGCCTCGCCCCTGCAGCCCTCAGCGGGGCGAGTGACTCAGTGGGCATTCTTGGAGATTGTTCTCTTTCCTGGGATCCGAGGCAGGCTGGTCCTAGGACTGTGCTGTTGCCCTGGGGATGGTGTTGTCTGGGGTTCTTCAGAGCAGAAAGTTCTTCTCTCCTGGCCCAGGGCTGAGACACAGCAGGTTAACAACTCCAGGTTGTTCGAATGGCACCGTTTTGCCAGGGGGAGGTGGCCACCGTGGGCAGTTACAGCAGCTAATCCAGCCTGAGAGGCGGGCAGGGGCATCTGGGGCCCGGAGAACTTGGGCCAGCCTGGGAGCAGGCCCCGTGCCTGGAGCTTAGGAGAATCTCTGAGCTGCACAAGGGGGGCTGCTTGCCACCTGGTGTCAGTAGACCTGAGACGAGGGGGGGAGGGCGTGGCTGGCCCCACTTCATGGGGTGAGGAGACACAAGACAGCATCTGCAACATTTGTCAACGAGCAGCAGTGACCAAGTCTGCGCCACTGGAACGCTGTCTCAGAGCCAGCTGAGGACTGAAGTGCCTTTGCTGCTTCGTGACCTGGCCACAAATCGACATTTGTCCCTCCCTGTCACCTGTTTCTCGCCACCCACCCCTGGCCCGGACAGCCCTGTCCAAAGTCTGCACAGGTGTTTTACGGGGTGACCGAGCTCTCCTCTGCTCTGTGTGGAGCTGGACTTTGCTGAGGCTGGCCGGGGGCAGATACTGAAGACAGTTTGGCCGGGAAGTTGTCGAAGCACACTTGACCAGCAATATTTGGAAATTCTTACCTTGCTGTTGGAACAAAAAAACAACCTATTAAAAAATCCTTTCTTTGACTTTCCCTAGAAAAGGCAGGGCCGCAGGGTCTGCTGCCAGAGGGCTCCTAGCTGGCTGGGGGACCTCATTCCAGGGGGGGATGTGAGGTCACAGTGTAACTCACGGCTTCTTCTTTCTGTGGTCCCTGGTTATTGGGCTTCTCTCCCTGTTCCAGGAAGGAGGCAGGAAAGGAGTCTGCAAAACAGGCCTTTTCTCTGCATCCACAACCTGTGTGGGACCTACTGGGCGGAGGCGTCTGAAGGGGCTGACCTTCAGTGCACCATGCGCCCATGGGTGGGCCAGAGCCGGGGGGGCTCCACTGCAGAGGTTGACCCTTGGGGAGGGAGAACACATCACTCCCTTGTTCCAGAGGCTACAGCTCGGGACACTAAATTAGGGCACGGCAGCCAGTCTCTCTGTCATCCCACTTTGCCAGTGGGTTCCAGATGTGACACTGGAGCAGAGGTGACACAGACCTTCCAAGAAGGGCTCCCGACTGTCTGAGGAGTCAGCTGGGTGTTGAAAGAACTTGGTACACGCCATAATCTAGGTCTTTTAGGGGCACAAGCAGAGGTCAAAGGACAGGGTTCTAAACGTTTGCTGTTTCTTCTTCTACTCTGTCATCAGTTCCTTGTTTGCCGGCTGCCCCCCGGAGAACCCAGAAGAGAAGTTTCAGCTCTATACACAGCTCATTGACTTCTTTAATGGCCTTTGCTGTGTTAACACACAGCTGAAACAGGTAGGAGAAACCTGGCCGAATGGCTCATTTGGTTGGAGGGTCATTCCGCACACCAAAAGGTTGCAGGTTCGATCCCTGGTCAGGGCACATACCTAAGTTACAGGTTCAATTACCAGTTGGCGTGCATATGAGAGGCAACCAATTGATGTTTCTCTCTCTCTCCCCTCACCTTCCCCTCTCTCTAAAATCAATAAATATGTTCTCAGGTGAGGATTTTAAAAAAAACAGGTTAGGACAGAGCAGAGTGCAAAGAGACCTCAGCCCTCTGCCCATTCACTTTAGGATCCAGAAAGGGCTGTGGAGGGGAGCCCTAGCCAGATCACACCACAAGGGCTACTGGCGTGGGACATTCCTTCATTCTCTTGGGCCTGCTCCATGGATGGTTGACCTCAGCCTAATGCACCAGTGGAGTGGAAGACGTCCAGGACACTGAGGGGAGAGACAGAGGGATGCTCTTTGGGGTGGCCACCAGGTCCCAGTTCCTAACTGGCGTGGGACTCCTCGACACCTTTCCAAGAGGCTGAGCTGTTCCCTCATCTCCTAAGACCCTGGGGTAATATTTGCCATCAGCGTTGGAAGGATATTAATTTCTCCTTCCAAAAAGCTGACCATGCAGCCTATAATGACACAGGTAGTGAAGGTTTGGGTTAGGAGGAACATTCTGGAAGCTTTTGTGGGGGCACGGGTTTATGCCTGAGCCATGACGCTTCATAGCCGTAACTTTTCTCTGCTAATTTAGCAAAAAATATAGTTGTTTATTTTAGAAGCTAAGCAGTACTAAATAAAAATGTTTACCTAAGAATAATTAGGACAGCTTTCCGACAGGCTGAGGAAAGAACCATTTTGCCCTTTTCCCACTAAGCCTTCATGTGAATGCATCCTGGGACAGCCTTTGCTCTCCCTGCTCCCTTCCTGCACTCAGGGCAGAAAAGAAAGGACAGGCAGGCACCGGAGCATCCACATAAGGCAGAGGCTCTCTGACGTGAATCACCTTGACAGCTTCCTGGAAATGCCAATCCCTGGTGCCCGTCCCCCAAGAAACTCACTCAGTGTTTGGAGATGGGGCCCCAGGAATCTGTATTTTGAACAAGTTGTTCTAGAGGTTCCGGTTCAGGAGGCCTGGGGCTTTTCATAGCCACTGGTGTAAAGAGGGACATTCCATTCTCTCCCCATTTACTTGTGGGAGGTGGCTAAATGACACTTAACGCACTGGATAGGTTTGGGACGCTGTAACCAATCGCCACAAACTCAGTGGTGTGCAGCGCTCATAGCTTGGAGGACAGAAGGCTGAGTGAGGGTGTCGGCAGGGCCCTGCTCTCTGCAAGCTCTGGTGAGGGGCTGTGCCATGCCTTGTCCTCCCTCCTGGGGGCTCCCCCAGCCCTGAGCATTCCTTGACCCGTAGCTGCGTCACTTTCAGTGGCTACCTGTCTTCACAAGGCCCTCTGTGTCTCTCTGCCCCTCTCATAGTCTTATAAGGACACCAGTCCTTGGATTGAGGGCCACCCCAAATCCAGGATGAGTTCATCTCAAGATCCTTAACTAATTACCTCTGCAAAGACCCTATTTCTAAATAAGGTTCCAGGAGGGCATGGATTTGTGGGGGGTTCGCCATTCTATCCACTGCAGACACCCCTCACAGCCTGTGGGCCTGTGGCTTTTGCAAATCTGCCACTTAAAGATGCCTCAGACACCATTTTCAGGGGCTGAAGGAACTAGAAGATTTTGAATGATGTTGAAGCACTTTGTGTGACAGAGACTTGAGTGTGTGGTTCCCTCCAGGACGCTCGGCCTCCTGGAACCCCCATGCTCCGACTCCCACTTTTCTCAGCCTTTGCCATTCATCATCCTCCCCTAAATGGGAGCCCCGGGAGATCTTCCTTTGATGGCCGGTCCCCCCAGATACACTGGTTCCCCTCCCACCCACCCCCATCCGTAGGGCATGGACCATGAGGCTTGTTGTCCAGAGCAGAAAAGGCTTCACCTGCAGTGTTAGCCTGTGCGCTTGCCACCCCCCTTGGGGCCAGGTCCTGCATGCGTGAGATGACCGGAGACGCTCCCCATGGCTCAGAGGGATCAGACCTAGACTAGCAAGGCCAACAAACTCCAGGGGACATTTTCTGCCAGGGTGGGGAAAGACAGGAAGTGCAACCCCTGAAACACACTTTTAGGGGGAGAAGTCATGTGGATTCAGAAGGGTTGGCTGGGGTCATTGCAAAGGGAATGAGAAATCCTTGCTAGACAAATATAATGATAGTGCCGCTTCTTTAAAAAATTATATCCAAATAGCTAACCCATATATGTGGTTTAAAATTCAAGTTACCAATGATATACAAAGAAAACAGTCTCTGGCCTACCAGTATTCCTTGGTTACTTACTACCCATTCCCTTCCCCAAAGGCAACCCCATTACCAGTGTTTCAAACAACCATCCAATATTTACATATTCTCTCAAACACAAATGGTAGTCTACTGTGCACATTGCTTGTATCTTGCCCTTTTTAATTAGTATATCCCACAGATAGGGAGTGATCACGTTCCTTTTTACTGAAAGAGTTGCGTGGTGTTCCAGCAGTGGGCGCATCACGGTGTGACTCACCATCCTCTGCTGATGGCCATTTAAATAGCTTTAGGATTCCCAAAGAAGCCAGTTCTGCGGTATCCAGGAAGAGCCTTCCTGGCAGTCATAGAGAGAAATGCAATGGAACCTCCCCCCCCCCTCCCCGCGTTGACCTTACTTCCTGGCCGGAAGCTGGAGGTGAAGATGCAACAGAGATGTGGGGTAGAGACCGAGGGGGCGGGGCCTCCTCCTGGGCCTGGGCCAGGAATCCTTAAATGAAAAGCAATCCTCTTCTACCCTGCGTGTTGCAGGAACCAGACCCTCCTCCCCTGGACGATGAGCTGTTGATGCTGCAGTGCATGGAGACCTTTGACGACGAAGATCTGTAATGCGGCACAGCTGGGTGGAAAGGGCTGCGCGAGGTGGACCGTTTCCAAGTTTGAATGCTGGCAGCCAAAGCTGCCCATGCCTCAGCCTTCTGGGAGTGTTTTGGATGGACTGCCCCAGGAGCATTTTGATGGTTTTAGTTTCTGGTTATTATAAAGCATTAAAAGCAGCGTGGCTCCATGTTGGTCTTTCGGGGTAGTTCGGTACAAGGAACTGACCTGCTACAGGGCACACACCTGTTCCCCGTGTTCCTATTCTGGGTGGGGGATATGGGCATTGGGTGCGGCTGAGGCCCAGGCCACAGGCCTTCCAAGAAAAGGACAGGCAGGGCCTGTCTCTGGAGGTGCCGTGATACCAGGTACTTTCAGCACACTCTGGGTTCAGGTTGTTGTTCTGGTGGGTTCTAGAGAGTTCTGGAGACCACCCACTCATCCTCCAGGCTCTGGGAGCTCAGGAACAGTGCTGACCTTAACCGTGTGCTACAGGTCATCAGGGTAGAACCAGGTACACCTGCTTTTTCTGGTAATAAAGACCCCTGAATGGAGGCCAAGCCAGATTTCACAATGTTCTGGGCACTTTCTGGTGAGGCTCCTTGACAAGGAGTGTATATGTCCCTGAGCTGTATGCTGGGTGTGATATTTGACCAAACACTATTCTAGATGTTTCTATGAAGGTACTTATTTTAGATGAGATTCACATTTAAATCAGTAGACTTTGAGTAAGGCAGATTACTTGCCACAATGTGGTGGGCCTTGTCCAATCAGTTGAAGGACCGAACAGACCAAATGATTGACCCCCACCCCCTCCCTGCCGAGGAAGAGGGAGTCCTGAAATGATAACCCTCAGGGACTCAGCTCCAATCTGCCCAGCCTACTGGTTTACCCTGCAGACTTTGGACTTGCCAGCCTCTAGATCACAGGAGCCCATTGTTTAAAGTGTCTCTCTCTCCTGTGTGTATATATTTATATATCAACCACATATGTGTATATATAGTATATATCTAGTAACACACATGTATGTGTGTACACGTGTGTCTGTATGTGTACACACAAACACAACCCATGGGCTCAGTTTCTCTGGAGAACCCTGACTAATCCACTGAGCGTGCAGAGAGAAGGGGTTCGCCTGGCTCCTTACAGTTTACACATTACAGCACAGGGGCCCCCCTCCACTGCAGACCGCGACATTCTTGGACCGCTTCATCTCCTGTCTACTCCACTGCCCAGCTCTCACCACTCACTGTCCTGTGATGTAGGAGCTGACCCCCCAAAGACTCCCCCTGGGGGTGTGAGGGGGTTACAAATAGCAGGGGCACAGAGGGGAAGGGCCTGGAGGGGCCGGAAGGGCCACCTGTCTCTTTGGGGAGGAAGAGACCTGTTCTTCCCGCCAAGAGCCCCATCTCCATCCCCTGCCCCACTCCCCTGGCCTCTTTTTCCCAAGGCATCAAAATACTGTCGAGAACATGTGGACTAAAGGCG
The DNA here is from genome assembly GCA_004024845.1 of Tonatia bakeri. Lineage (NCBI taxonomy): Eukaryota > Metazoa > Chordata > Mammalia > Chiroptera > Phyllostomidae > Tonatia > Tonatia bakeri. The sequence continues at coordinate 151,403 of PVIA01002574.1, forward strand.
TTTCTGCAGGGACATCGGGCTGCACTGGTTTATACTGGAGATGTAAGGCTGGAGACCAGTGGAAGGATGCAGTTCAAGGCCTGGCCTCATCCAAACACGCTTGTCATTGTCTTCAGTTAATGCTTATCTGGCCGCCGAGCTGGATAAGCCAATGGAGGTGCTCAGGAGGGTGTGGTCTCCACCTGTGCGTGCATGGGGCGATCAGCACGTCCTGGGGTGGCGGAGGGTGGAGAGGGCTTGGGGACGTGCGTCAGGAGAGACAGCCTCACATCCTGGTTTCTGGGGCTCCCTTAGGATGCTCTCCTGAGGGATCCTGGGAGCAGAGTGTGCACTGGCTCATTCCCACCTCTTCTTTCCCACCGCCTTCCAGTCTGGGCCAGAAGGGGAGATACCGGGTCCAGGAGGAAGAGCAGGACTGTGTGCCAATCCCGCAAGGGAAGCCGTAGATCTCCAAGACTTTCGTCGTCTCCGAGGACTCCTGGATTTGATTCCATGCCAGGAGGCCTCTCTCCTCCAGACTCCCTGAGAGCAGACAGTGAGTGGTCAGGACTGGGCCGGGATAGAGCGAACCATGGCAGGCGGAGGGGGCCTCTGGCGCCTCCTGCAGGCAGTCATGAGGTCTCAGCACCCTCCACCTGCCAACAGAGCCAGCCACCAGCCTAACTTAGGAATCGTGCTCAGCTCAGCCCGGCTCAGCTTCCCAGGCATTGCCTGAGCTCCCACTGGGGGGCTGACACAGCACAGAGCTCCAGGTACGACCTCCTGTGAACCACTGTTCTTCCATTCAGGGGCTGGCCTTTCCACATTTTAATGTCTCTAGAATGCAGGCACATTTTACACTTGGAGGAGAAGAGAATGTGGAAAATTGAATACCCCAAAGCAGGTGCTATCATAAAGGCCCTTTCCAGAGGCTGTGGGAGGGTCAAGAAGGGCGCATTGAAAGCCATCAGCAATCGTAGCTCTGAGCTCTCCACCTTCCACCTCCTTGGCACTTACAGACCCCATTCGCTCATCCCCACACTGATGACCCTATATTATAATGGTCTCTTTCTCTTGTCTCCCTCTCCCATTAGCCTGTGGGTTTCTGGAAGGCAGGGGGCGTGTCTCTCTGCATTTTATATTTTCAGCAGAAGCCTACCTCGGAGGTATTGTGGGTTCAGTTCCAGGCCACCGGAATAAAATGAGTACCCTAACAAAATGAGTCACAGTCTTTTTGCTGGTGGAATTTGTAAACAAACAAACAAATGAACAAACCATAATATCTGCGAAGCATGATAAAGTGATGTGTAATAAAACAGGCTGTGCCTGTATACAGCACCTAAAACACAAGGGCTCAAGAAGTTTTTATCGAAAATATGAATGAATGAATGAATGAATGAATGAATACCCATGTCCTCTCTCTCACCAGCTAGACTCCTGAACAGCGCTGGGGCTATGTCTTTTTCTTTTTGCTTCTGGTGTGTTTCTCACCTTAGGGACCTGTTATAGGTTGAATTGTGTCTCCCCAAAAAACTACATGTTGAAACCCTAGGCCCTGCACATTAAAATGTGACTGTATTTGGAGACAGGATCATTGAAGAGATGACTAAGTAAAAGAGGAGGGCTTTCAGGTAGGTCCAATCTAATCGGACGGGTGTCTGTTTGCAAGGTGAGTAGGACACGTGGAGAGACAGCAGGGATGCACACCCACGGGGAAGGGCGGGTGTGGATGCTGTGGGAAAGCAGCGGTCTGCAAGCCTAGGGGACAGGCCTCAGGAGGCCAGGGGGAGGCCTCAGAAACCGGCCCTGACAACACCTTGACCTCAGATCTCCAGCCACCAGACTGAGAGAAAGTCCATTTTGTTGTTTAAGCCCCAGACTGCGGTATTTTGTGACAGCAGCCCTCGAAAACTAATACAGACCCATACACCCCACCGGACCTAGGGCCCGCTCCAGCTGTGGTTGGCCTGACCTGATGTAATCAGGGCCGGAGAAGCAAGGGGAGTGGCCCAAATGCTGGCCCCCTACCCAAACTGCTCGCTCACAGAGCGAAGGTGAGCCCTACCCGGGATGGTGTTGTCCAGGAGAAAGCCCAGAAATCCACCGACGAACATGCCCGTGGTCAGCAGCACCTGGATGACCTGGTCCAGCTGGAGAATCCCTGGCGTGGAGATAAAAGTGATAAGCATTCCCAGGGATGAAGAGCCCTGTGGGCGCTGCCCCTGGAGTGGTCCCAGTCCAGAGGATGGAAAATCACCTGTCTGGAGCTTCTCAGGGTTCTTGTTCACCCAGTTGGGAATGGCGAGCCCACAGAAGATGGAGAAGCCAAAGACAAACAGGTTCCTGGACGAGTTCATGTCCACGTACTGCGGGAGAGAGGGCCCCATGGCAGCCCGGAGCCTCAGCGCCTTTGCTGCAGGCCAACCTCACACCCCTCCAGGTGCCCCTCCCCTCCCACTGCCACCAGAGGTTTTAGGGGGAGGGGGCTGAACTCAGAGCAACCCACATTCTCAGCAGACAAGCCAAGCCCTAATTCCCACTTGGCTTTGGGAACTGAATGGTTCAGATACTCCAATTCAAACTGATACAATTTCCAGTTTTGGATGCTTCTAGCTGTGTCTTTCTTCCATGGTGGTCTGGGGGGAGCAGTGTGGTTACCGGGACCGAGGAGCCCCTGCTCCTCCCCTTCCCCAGCCCTGTTCCATTCACCTCAGTCCCCACGGGCTCCTTTCAAGACAGGAGATGCTGCTGTTTTCCCAGGGGCGCCTCGCTTACCTGCAGGTTGGAAATCCCCACGGCAGAGATGATCCCGAACATCACCAGGAACATGCCTCCGATCACCGGGGTTGGGATGGTGGCAAACGCAGCCCCAACCTTCCCAAACACACCCATCAGGAGCAACACACCGCCCGCGGCCACAATCACCATCCTGCTCCCCACCTGCAGCACTCGGGGACATCAAGATGACAAGCTCAGCACCAGCCAGGCCACATGCCTCAAAAGCCTCTGCTCTGCGCTGCTCCCAGGCACCTCCATCAACGTTCTGGGCAGACTCACAGGAGCAGCACCTCCTAACCCCGAAGTGACCCCCCCCTCTGCTCCGGCATGGTGCTTTTGGGAAAGGATGAGGGTGTGACCAGGTGGCAGCTAAATCATTCAGGTTTGGAGGTCTGAGCCCCAAACCTTAGAAAGTACAACATTTCTTCAGCGCCTCAAAGCCACTGACGTCTGCAATCGCCAGGCTAGACTTCCTGCAGGTGAAGTGGCTGCCACCACGACGGGCAGCATGCTGAGTGGAATGGTGGCTCCTCGCAGAGGTCATGGCCTAATCACCGAACCTGGGAATGTGTTACCTTGCACGGCCAAAGGGACTTTACAGAGGTGATGGTGAGGATTTTGAGATGGAAAGGGTATCCTGAGTCAGCCAGGGAGGCCTGATGTAATTACACAAATCGGTGTAAGCAGAGGACCTTTCCCAGCTGTGGTCAGGGATATGTGACTATGGAAGGGAGGACAGAGAGGTGTGACATTCCTGGTTTGGAAAATGGAGGACGGCAAGGTGGGGATAGTCAAGGAATGAGGGCAGCCTCTACATCAGCAGTCCCCAACATTTTGGGCCTCAGGGACCAGTTTTTCAACCTACTGGGGCGAGAGGCAGGGCACGAGAGGCAGGGCACAAGAGGCGGAGCTCAGGCTGGGGTGGGGGAGGTGTCAGGAGGTGGAGCTCAGACAAGCTCCACCCCCCCACCTCCTTACCCCTCAGCCTGGCTCCTAACAGGCCACAAACAGGTACCTGTTCATGGCCCTGGGGATTGGGGATGTCTACTCTAGATAAGGGAAAATGCAAGGACATGGATTCTTCCCTGGAGCCTCCGAGTAGGAACGCAGCCCTGCCAATGTTAGCCCCCGGAGCCCCATGTCAGACTTCTGACCTCCACATCAGTAAAATAATAAGTTTGGGTTGTTTGAAGCCGGTAAGTTTGTGTTAATTTGTTACAGCAGAAATAGGGGACCAATACACTGAGTGGCAGATTGAGGTACCCGCCTGCCCCCAGGAGCCACCTACCCTGGTGATTCCCAGTGCCCCAACATTCTCGCTGTAGGAGGTGGTGCCGTTCCCGGTCCCCCAGGCCCCTGCCAGCAGGCAGCCGAGGCCCTCAATGCCGATGCCGCGGTTGATGGCGTGCTTCGGAGGGGGTGGGGCCCCCACCAGCCGGGCGCAGGCATAATAATCGCCTACAGACTCCACCATTGAGGAGATCACCCCAGCGATGATCCCAAAGACCCCAGCCAGGCTGATGGTGGGAAGGCCCCACTGCCCTGAAAATGCAATGCAGACGGAATATTAACCCAGAAGATAACAGGCTGCCGAACCCCAAGTAACATCTTTGCCCGAGGGGTCTCTGGAAGGCTTTAAAGATGGGGCAGCATGTCTTCAACCCCACGACTGTCCGGAGGATTTGTCTTAGACTCCTGCCCTACCATTTCTCCCTCAGGACAGGTCAGATGCCCTGACCTTGAGGCCACTGTGCACAAAAAGAACCAGCAATGGAGAGCATCTTCCCAGAAAGACCTCGAAGCCTTTGGGAGATGAGAGTCTTACTCAGGGAACCCCAGCCCCACAGTCCATAGGCCAGGGCAGCCCTCCCTGGAACCTGGTTATCTACACACCCTGAGTCAGGAACTGCAGGGAAAGGAGACTGGGGGTGGCCTAAGGGATGGCCTTGAACATGTCTCCCCAGAACTGCTTTCATTCGGTCCCAGGGATCTGCAGAATCTGGGAGGAGACCCAAAGGTCCGGCTAGCAGGTGGGGACCTCGCTGTCCCCTCCCTGCTCCCAGGCTCACAGGCTCTGAGCCACGCGTGGAGAGGAGGTGAGAGACACAGGCCAGCTCAGAGGGAGCCTCTGGTCTAGCAGTGGAACAATGAACACGGGTTGTTGGAAGCCACTGAGTTTGTGCTAATTTGCCACAGCAGCAATAGGAGGCTAAAGGACTTGTGGACACGGACAACAGTGTGGCGACTGTGGGGGTTGGGGGTGTATGGGGACTAAATGGTAATGAAAAAAATACAATAAAAATTTTAACAAAACAACGACTAGGAGGCTAATACATTGAGTGACAGGTGTAGGTGCCCCGCCTGCCTCAGGAGCCACCGTCGGCAGGCTTACCAGTGCCCCAGCATTCTCGCTGCCATTCCCTGTCCCTGAAGGAGCCTCAGGACAACCCAGGGGTCTCCTTCTCCTCTTGGGGGTCTGATACGGGCTCCTGGGGCCCCTGCCTCACTGTCAGGTTCCTTGGAGGAAAGCCTGCCTACGCCCCTATTCAATGCTCCATGCCCTGCCCTGCGCCCCATGGACAGTCCCAGGAAATGGGTCCCAGGCCAGAAGGGTCCCTATCTTCTCCTTACCTGGGTAAGGAAAGCGAAACCAAGGGGCCTGGTTCAGGACGCTGCCTTTGGCATCAGTGCGGGCCAGGTACCCATAGGCCGTGGGGGCCGAGGGGAGGGCGTTGGTCACCGTGAGCACGAAGCAGAGGAGCCACGAAATGCAGAGCGCCAGCAGCACCTGCCAGAGGAAGCCGCCTTCACCACCTCACCGGCCCCAGCCCCTGCCGCCCCTCCCGGACAATGGGAATTTAGTGTGTGGTGGATAATTAGCACATTAAAGGAACATAGAAAATAAGTGATGGGGAGCCCTTGCGTGAAATAGAGGCAGAATGTTCGGTGAAGTGGGCACTTGTTACATAGTCTGTCTCCCCTTCTACTGTTGGCCGGTCACATGACCTTGGATCAAATTCTCTGAGTCTCAGTTTCCTCGTCTGTACAATGGAATTACAGTCAGTGCTCTGTAGAGCCTGAAGCAGGATTTTGCAGAGCAGGGCCCTCAGAAATATGATTTTCAGTCTCTGGGGGCTAAACCCTGGAAATCTATATTTCAAGCAGTGTCCCCAGGTGATGGGGACTGAATTTTAGGGCCCCTGGCCTACAGGAGTGTGAGGGGTCAATGCAATCACTATGCAGAAGTGTCTTCTTACAGCAAGAAATGGAGTTTACTGTTCAATTGAACCTGATAACGTGTGCGGTTGACAGCTACCCACACTTGGCAGTGTGGTGCAAATGCAACAGAGAAGGCTCTGAAGAGGGAGATACCATCATCATCACGGGGCACTTGAATTACCCATGAGCCACTGAGAAAGAACCTGATCCAAGCATCTTGGCCCCTGGTTTTCTATCATTAGCAGTGAGCCCTGCGGCCTCCCTAGTATCTCGCTGAGATGATGGCCCAGGGAACGTGAGAAGGCTGCCCCACCCAGTGCCCAGGGCAGCGACCTAGGGCAGGGTGCTCTGCTCCTAGGAGAGAGGCAGGGAAGAAAGACTGGGATAGCATCACCCCAGTGGTGAGGCAGCGTTCTGCAGGGCTCAGGAGGACTAAGGAAGGTCACGGAGTGCAGGCCATGCAGTGGGGGGAGTATTTGATTTGGGGGTCATCCGGGAGTACAGGAAGCCCCTCACTCCCCAGGTGAGTCAACTAAGAATGGAAGGGGGTGGGAGTGCTTCTTACAGGGAAGACCTGAAACAGCTGGAACTTAGAGACGTGACACCCCCTCTGCCGTCCATAAATGGGCACGGGCACTGCGATGTTCTTCAGGTACTGAGAAAACAGCGTGATGAGGAAGACGGTCCTGAAACAGAAACCACACCCGACCTGGTGAGCTGGGGCCCATCCTGAGCGAGGGTGCAGGACACTCAGCCACCACGGCAGCAGGGTCCCCTTCTAGGCCCTGCTCTGCAGCGCAGGCAGCGTCCTGCCGTCTCTAAAAGTGGGGGACATTCCCTTTCAGAAGCTGCTGGTGGCTGAATAGGAGTAGTGGGAAGAGGGGCTAGTGTTCTTCGGGGGTGGTAGCTGAATGGGTGCAGCGGTTAGAGCCAGTGAGGCCAGGGCCTGAGATCATCCTCTCTCCCAGGTCATTCTCCAGGTACTGGTGGTCAGCCCACAAAGGGCAGAGTGAATGACAGCATCCGGTGTCATCCTCCAGTCCCTTCAAAGCTCTGTTTAAATGCTTAAGGCCTCTTTTTCCAGGAAGCCCTCCTGATGCTCCCAGCTGGCTGTCACCAACCCCACCCCTGATCACACCCGACTATCTAACTCTCGTCACTGTCTCCTGGTGTATAAGTATTCTCTCTGCAACATGGTAATGTGCCTGAGTTCTGAAGCCATGTGTTTGTACCCTTCGCAGGTGCCAGAGGTTTACAAGCATTTGCTCAGAGAAAACCTAGTAGGCAGGGGACTGGCTGTCTCAACTTACTGTGAACCCTACACAAAGTAGTCTGTCCTGCCTGTGGTTAACTCATTGTCTGTGTGTACTCATGACATAGTAGTAATAGTAAATTATAAATAGCCATTTCATTGCTTTTCAAAGCATCCTAACATTCGTGAAAGTATCTGTAAACTCCAGAGTTGGCCAATGTACAGGGCTCTTATTACGCTTACTGGGTCACCTTCCACCAAAGAGGACTTGGACGGGACTCCCTCCGCAGAGAGGACTTACAAGGCGGCAATCCCCCAGTGGGCCCCAGCATCATTGCCGGCAGAATTGAAGAGAGGCAGGGCCACCAGGGAGATGGTCGGAGCGATGGTCAAGGGGCCAATGAAGCGCATGAGATAGCCAAGGAGTCCCGAGAAGCCCACAAGCATCTGGAAACAGGAGGCGGCCATGACGACGCCCTGCAACTAAAGAGAGGGAGTGGCTCAGGCATCCTGAAGCTCGTGGCAGGACCATGGGCCTCAGCCCAGCCCAGGCCACTTCTAAATCTAGTCCCCCCTAAGTGCTACATTCAGAGGCAGTGCAGGGCAAGGCTGGACCGCAAAGGATCTGAGAGAAGGGGAGCTCTGACCTCCCTCCTCGCTCTAGTTCTGGACCAACTGTTGGACATTTCCACTTAATACCACCCTTCTCAGGAAGTAGCCTCTAAAAGTATCCATTGCCCATAGTGATGACAATGATGATGACTCTTAATACTAGCATCACAACACTGAAGAAAGAAATCAAGGAAGACACAAACAAATGGAAACATATACTGTGTTCATGGACTGGAAGAATTAACATCATCAAAATGTCCATACTACCCAAAGCAATTTACAGATTCAATGCAACACCTATTAAAGTACCAATGGCATATTTCACAGACATAGAACAAACACTTCAAAAATTTATATGGAACCATAAATGACCCTGAAGAGCTGCTGCAATTCTGAAAAAGAAGAGCAAAATAAAAGGGATCACAATACCTGATACTAAACTATATTACAATGCCACTATAATCAAAACAGCCTGGTACTGGCATAAAAACAGGCACATGGACCAATGGAACAGAACAGAGAGCCCAGAAATAAACCCAAGTCTCTATGGTCAATTAATATTTGACAAAGGGGACAGCAACATAAAATGGAGTAAAAATAGCCTCTCAACAAATGGTGTGGGGAGAACTGGACAGCTACATGGAAATAAATGAAACTCAAGCACCAACTTACATCTTACACAAAAGTAAATTCAAGGTGGATAAAAGATTTAAATATAAGCTGTGACACCCATTAAAGTCCTAGAGGAGAACATAGGCAAGAAAATCTCAGATATTTCACACAGAAACATTTTTACTGACATGTCCCTTAGAGCAAGGGACATAAAGGAAATAATAAACAAATGGGATCTCATCAAAATAAAAAGCTTCTGCACAACTAAAGAAAACAGTATTAAAATAAAAAGAGAACCAACTGTATGGGAAAACATATTTGCCAATGATACTTCAGACAAGGGTTTCATCTTAAAAATATATAAAGAACTTACACGACTCCACTCCAGGAAGACAAGCAACCCAATTAAAAAATGGGCAAAGGACTTGAACACACACTTCTCCAAGGAGGACATACAGAGGATCCAGACACACATGAAAAGGTGCTCAATACCACTAGCTATCAGAGAGATGCAAATTAAAACCACAATGAGATACCACTTCACACCAGTAGGAATGGCCATCATAAACAAAGCAACAAACAACAAGTGCTGGAGAGGGTGTGGAGAAAAGGGGACCCTAGTGCACTGTTGGTGGGACTGCAGACTGGTACAACCACTATGGAAAACAGTATGGAACTTCCTCAGAAAACTAAAAATGGACCTGCCTTTTGACCCAGCAATTCCACTGCTGGGAGTATATCCTAAGAATCCTAAAACACCAATCCAAAAGAACCTTTGCACCCCAATGTTCATAGCAACACAATTTACAATAGCTAAGTGCTGGAAGCAACCTAGGTGCCCATCAGTAAATGAATGGATCAAAAAACTATGGCACATTTACACAATGAAATTCTATGCAGCTGAAAGAAAAGAGCTGCTACTCTTTGCGACAGCATGGATGGAACTGGAAAGCATTATGCTAAGCAAAATAAGCCAGGCAGTGAAAGAGAAATACCATATGATCTCACCTTCAACAGGAACCTAAACAACAAAACAAAGAAACAAGCAAAATATAGTCAAAGACACTGAAATAGAGGACAGGCTGACAGTTACCACAGGGGAGAGGGGAGGGAATTTCAGGGGAGAATGAGAAGGGTTTACAGGAACAAATATAAAGGACACATGGACAAAAACTAGGGGAGGGTGGAAATGGGAGGGAGGGGGGGAGAGATGGGTGGGTGGGCTGGGATGGGAGTAAAGGACAGAAAAATGTACTTGAACAATGATTAGAATGAAATAAAATAAATAACATGAAATAATAAAATAAAATAAGAATAAAAAAAGAAAATGTGTTATACACATATAATGGAATATTTTTCAGGTATAAAAAGACTGAAATCTTGCCATTTGGGACAACATGGATGGACTTTCATGGCATTATGCTAACTGAAATAAGAGAAAGACTATATGCTTTCACTTACATGTGGAATCAAAATAAAACAACAACAACAAAAAACAAAACCCAAACCTCACTCTCAAATACAGAGAACAAACTGGTAATTGCCAAAGACTTGAGGGGCATAGGGGATAGTGAAATGGGTGAAGGTGGTCAAAAGGTACAAACTTCTAGTTACAAAATAAATAAGCCCTGGGGATGTAATATACAGCATGATGACTATAGTTAATAATACTATATTGCACATTTGAAAGCTGCTAAGAGAGCACATCTTAGAAGTTTTCATCAAAAGAAAAGAATTATAACTGTACGTGGTGATGGAAGGTAACTAGACTTATTGTGGTGATCATTTCTCAATATATACAAATGTCAACTCCTTATGTTGTACACCTGAAACTAATGTTATATCAATTATATCCCAATTTTTAAAAATCTCTTGCCTTGAATAGTTCTTTGGAGCTCCTTTCTATCTGCTAAGTTGGATGCTGTCCAATTCATGAATTGCTCAATAAAAGCCTACTTGATCTAGTAAAAAAAAAATACTAGCATCACTTAACGGTGTACTGAACATGTTTTTGCTTTATTTTTCTCTGTGTTCCTATGTTCTATTGCAGGACGTGCCATTTTTTTTTTTCCTGTAAAGGACCAGAGAGTGAGTATCTCAGACTGTGCAGGCCGTATGGGCTCTGTCACAACAGTTCCAGACAGCGAGGGGACCCACGAGCTACGCTCTGCTCCAGTAAAACTTCATGTATAGGCTCTGAAATGGGAATCTCACGTAATTTTCACATGCGATGATCTATACACTTCATTTGATTTTTTTTCAACCACTTAAAATATAAAACCATTTTTAGCTTGTGGGCTGTGCAGGAAGGGGCAACAGGCCAGATCTGGCTCGTTGGTCTGAAGTTTCCCAACTCCTGATCCACTGGACTGGTTTGGTTTCCTTTATTGCTCCTTTTTTTAGTTTACTAGTCTGGATGTTATAATTCCATTTTATTCCTGATAACTTCCTTTGCTTTGAAGTCTGTTCTTTCTGAAGGTCACATGGTGGCTTCTGCTTCCTTTTGATTAGTATTAGCGTGGTATGTATTTTCTCCATCTATTTACATTTAGTCTTCATGTGGCTTCATATTTAAAGTGGGTTTCTTGTAGACAACATAGAATTGGGTCTTGCTTTTTTATCCACCCTGGCAATCTCTGTCTTTTTTTTTTTTTTTTTTTAAGATTTTATCCATTTAGAGAAGGGACGGGAGGGAAAAAGAGAGGGAGAGAAACATTAATGAGTGGTTGCCTCTCACACGCCCTCTACTGGGGACCTGGCCCACAACCCTGGCATGTGCCCTGACTGGGAATCGAACTGGCAACTCTATGGTTTGCAGCCCGTGCTTAATCCACTGAGCCATCACAGCCAAGGCCAATCTGTCTTTTAATTGGTGCATTGAGACCAGTGATGTTCAAAGTGGTCATCGATGAGCTCCAATTAGTACCTACCTAATTCATCACTGTTTTCTAATTGTTGCCTTTGTTCCTGATTCCTCTTTTTGTCTTCCACTCCTTTTCTGCCTTTTGTGGTTTTCATCGAGCGTTTTATGGGATTGCACTTTATCCCCTTTCTTAGCATTTTCTCTTCTTTTTCAACAATTTTTAGTGGTTGCCCTAGAGTGTGCAATAACTTACAGCCAAGCCAAGTCCAGTTTCAAAGAACATGGCACAACTTCACGGGCAGTGTGAGTACCTTCCAATAACACAGTAACCCTTGTTCATCCCGCCCACACATTGCCATTATTCATTTCACTCAGCTCGCAGACTGTATGAATACAAACTACCGTGACACTGGGAGGCCAAGTCGAACCGGTCTAATGTGTTAAAGACCGAACTTGCCATCCCTTCCCACAGTTTTCTACTTTTTCTGCTGCCACCAATTCCTTAAAATAGAATCGTGGCTCCGTTTTACCTGCCATTACCTCCTATATCCCAGTGGGTAAGGGCATCCCTACCGCTCCCATATTCACGTCACTTTTATTTGTGGCCGGTACTGTGACATACAGATGATCTGGTGACCGTCAGCAGTTTTAAGACTTGAGAGGTGTGTGGACACATACAACCCAGGGGAACATGGAGAATCTACCTTAAATTCCAATAGGCTGGCTCAGCAAGTAAACTCAATCAATCAATCCATTAATAAAATGAGGTTGAGCTGTGGCTGGTGTGGCTCAGTGGATTGAGCTCTGGCTTGTGAACTAAAAGGTCACAAGGTCAATTCCCAGTCAGGGCACATGCCTGGGCTGCAGGACAGGTCCCCGCTAGTGGGTGTGTGAGAGGCAACCACACATTGATGTTTCTCTCCCTCTCTTCCTCTTTCTAAAAATAAATGAATCTTTAAAACAATAAAATAGAATGAGGTTGAAACTTGTAAGAACCTTCTCTTGTTGATAACACTGGTGAAAAGCACCAGACAGACCAGCAGATGGAGCTAAAGTTCCAGAGGTCGGACCCTGGGTTGGGGCTCACGCTGAGGAACACTTGGAGGTGAAGTGGGAAAAAAAGAGTCTCCTGCCCTAGACCCCAGCAAGGGGAAATCCTGCCCTGGGCCTGCGTTTCAGAGTGGGGGTGGCAAACTCAGTCTGTGGAAAGCAGGCTAGTAAATACTTCAGGTTTTGTTGGCCATATGGAGTTTCTGTTACATATTCTTTTTTTAAAACAGCCTTATAAAATGTAAAAGCCATTCTTAGTTTGTGGGTAGTTAAATTTAAAAACAAACGAACAAACACACAGACCGCAGGCTGGATTTGTTTCAAGAGCCACAATTTGCTGACTCCAGCCTTAGAGGACTCCGTTTATCACGCACCCTGAAATCAACAGTATGTGTATTGGAGAAGACACGGGCATCGCTCAGTGCAAGGACAGCGTGACCCGTATCCCTAAATGTCCTCTCTCACCGCTAACACTGTTCAAGCCCTGGGGGAACTGCTTGCCATAACTCTTGCTCACTGTCCTCAAAACACAAGTAAGTGATTCTGAGTGTGGCAGAGGTCCGTGCCGCCGCGGTGTTGGAAACACACACAGTTCATCAGAACCCAGGAAGGGTTCGAGCAGCAGAAGTCATCAGGTAAGAGAAGAGACAAATTAACTTGCCAGATTTTTCTTCTCGGGTAGTATGAAGGCAAGAGATGGATGCAAAAGGCATCACAGTCCCCAGGAGGTCTGCAAAGGGAAATCCTGCCCCTGGCATCTGGTCCAGCGGGTTGAGCAAATCCTGCTTCTTGTTCTTTGCTTAGCTTTAATTCAAATGTATCACACACAAGTATAGGCTCACTAGGGGCCCCAGAAACAAACAACAACAAATCACAAACGCAACACAAACAAACAAAGCCCCCTAAACCTCATGTGGCCCGTGATCCATTCTATTGATGAGGTGGTAAAATGAGGCTTCACTGAAGAAGAGCGTCCCGATTTGGAAAATCACACAGCAACACACAGCCTTCTGAGGCTGGACAATCAACCAGGAAAAAACCCAGCACCCAGCAGCTTGACAAGCGCCATTCGTAGGGCTATCTTGGTCTGGAACTACACGGAACTGTTCTCTAGAGATCAGAAAGCCCTGTTAACCCAGGGCCCACCCCGAGATTAAAAAAGGAAGCCTGAGGACTTGATTAGATGGCTGAAGTGCACCACATCCGGGTGATCAGACCACAGGCACCTGCAAAAGGGCTGCCTTTCCACGGGAAGAACAGCAGGAGGTTCTGGTTGAAATTCACTAGCTACACGGCTCAGACCGACCTGCTGTGTCCTCACAAGCACTGCGCTCCCCGAGGTAGCAAGAGGGCCAGTGAGACCCCACACTGCATGAGGACTGGGCCCATTCAAAGCCAGGTGGTCAGCCCTGTCATGGGGCTGTCTATCGCGTGGCTGTGACCTGGAGCAGCAGCCCAGTCACCCTCCCTTTGAAAGGTCGTTACTCATGAGTCTGCTAGTGGGCACTGTTTGGAATTAGACCGCTAGTGAATGGCACCAAAAACTCTGACCTCAGAGATTCCATATCTTGAGTGATGTCAGAAAGACATTCGAATAAGGAAGAAGAAGATATTTGCTGATTCAAGGGAGATAGTAATAGTCAGGAAAAGAAAAGGTGGTTACGCAGGAAGGATTCATAGGGCCTCCCCTTTCCTAGGGCAGGTGCTACATCACAGGATAATCCAACTGCAGCAACAGAGATTTGAGTCCCACCGAGCGTGCGGGTCTTTGAACTCAGAAAGCCCTGGGTGGAGCTTTGCTCCAGGAGCTGCAGAGAAAGTGTGAGCCTGGAAGAGCATGACATATCAACAGAAGGGCCTTGGGGGGAGGAGTCAGGCAGGTCTGAATGCAGCCTGTGGACCAAGCTACCTGGGATGCGGCGGACAGTGCGCACAAACGCACCCAGAGTTATTTCTGTGTAATCACGCAGGTTCTCAGGCTGTGGCCAACAGACCAGCAGTGTGACCTTGCAAGTGGACCATGGAAAGCGCTATCGAAATGTCACCTTTTGTGGGACAGGATTTTCATTCGAACCTCAAATACTGTTGCTTCATGTTGATGCCCCTCGGTTTTGAAAGAGCAGGGAAGTGTGACTTTCAATGGAGTCCCTGAGGCCCACGAGGTGACACCTTGGGCCACAAGGCATGCACACACAGGCTCACAAACAACAGAATCCCCATATCCATCTGAAGTCACCGACGTTGCCAAAGCCAGGAGCACGTGCGCCCTTGGTGGGCGAGCGTGAGGGTCTGTGGCCCGTCACGGAGCCCACAGGCTGCCTGTGCTGCACATTCCCAGAGCATGGGGCATCCAAGGTGTTTCTGGTTGGAGCTTTGCCCATTCTGCAAGTGAATCCCTGACCCAGATTGCTATTATAGCAAGACCGGTAATGCAGACAACCCACGAACGTGAATATCAACTTATAAAACTCCAGGGTCACTTTTCATAGCACCAACAGGGCAGGAGTGAACGAAGAAACACAATATCGAGTGATCTTTTCATATGTCACACCATTTCCCAAAGGCAGTGAAATTATTGAAAAATTAGAATGCGTGCCTGGAACCACAAATGCGGGCGACGAGGGCACCAAGGGCTGGCTTTCCCGGGGAGGAGGTGGCAAGGTCAAGCCGAACGTGAGGGGCAAGGGAGCCGTTTCTAAAGGACAGGCTGAGAAATGAGAGGGGCATAGAAACACTCTTTTCCCAGGCCCAGGGATTGACTTGTGTTCCCTGACATAGGAAAACTAGAGATCAATTTAACTGGACCCATTGGAATTCTGATGCTATTCATGGGCCAGATTGGGAAGTGTGGTGTTTTCAGGATGCGTCCCACCCAGTGGAGAGGATCCGGTGACAATATACTTATTAAATCATTTGAAAGCACTTGGTGAAGGTCACACAGCAGGGCTTACCAGTGTCCCTTTTGCTGCCCACTACCTGAAGGACAGTGGAGAAGGACTGAGAACGCCTCCTTCTAACAGGAACAAGGGAATGGGCTGAGAAGGGGCCCCAAGGGGAAAATGGAAGATGGCGTAGGAAGAACAGGAGCCACCTGACAAATTACTTTACTAAATGATGCTACTTTTTCCCTTTACGCTGAAAATAAGTTGAGTTCTAGCCAGTGTGGCTCAGTTGGTTAGAGAGTCATCCCGTAAACCAAAAGGTCGTGGGTTCAGTTCTTGGTCAGGATACATGCCTGCGTTGTAGGTTTGGTCCCCAGTCGGGGCACGTATGGGAGGAAAGTGATTCAAGTTTCTCTCCCTCTCTCCCTTCCTCCCTTCCCCTCTCCCTAAAATCAATCAGCTTGTCCTCAGGTGGGGATTAAAACAATAATAAACATTAAAAGATAAAAAATGTTGAAAATAATAAGATTATTTCTTAGCAACATTTCTAGATACATCTCCAGTCTGAGATGAAGGACAGTGGTGTGAGGGTTGTTCTGCTAAAACTGAAAGTCATCTCATGCCGCTGGACCCAGAGTTACTGAAAGGACAAGGGGGAGCGAACATGGTGAGTGTTGCTGGCACATCAGGGCACATTTACATACAATTAGGATGGGTCACGGACTAATTGAGTTCATAGGGGACAAAAAGTGAAGCTAAACCAATATTCTCAAGCATACAGTAGTAGCAGTATGCACTGAAATATTTTGTTGATTCTATTCCTTCTCGTTGGTCGAAGGTGAGCGAGAATAGGGATCTTGTACCATGTTCCCTCCTTGGACTTCCCTCCTCCTGTACCTTTCATGTATAGGGGATGAGACTGTTGTCGCAGCCACGAGGCCATTAGGACCCTAAGCATGGACTGGGGCGGGCTGCAGGATGGACACACGCTGGTAGGGTGTGCTAGCTTGGCCCCCCGGGGATATCTCTGGAACAGACCCTGCTCTAAGTCCCGCAATGTCCTTGGCCAGGTTCTCATGCACCCGGGGGAGGCAGTGCCAAAGGCAGGTCTGAACACACTCTGGACGGGAACCCCATCATCGGGTGGTGCTTCGGAAAGTCTGTGCCTCCTCTGGAGAAGGTGGCCTGTGGCCTGGCCCCAGGCCTAGGTGTTTAAGGCCAGCTGGGAGGGAGGTGGTTAGGCTTCCTAGAAATCTCAGGTGACCTGTACTCTTATATAGGGCCTCACCCACAAGCCACCCTTGCCCGTTCAACTGCGGTATCAGGGAGGATTGTAAAATCTACTTTCCCTCCGACGTGGCTGAACTCTCTGCAGAGAATCCTGAGTGTACCGACTTCCTCGTCTGCTGATTAGATAAGCCGGCCTGGAGCAAGGCCAAACTTCAGAGTCTGTGGTGGGGGAGCAAAAAAAAAACCAAAAACCCGCAAATGGAATTATCTTCTGGAGAGAGGGCCCTTTAGAGCACAGGCTTCCCCTGCTAGGAACCCATTTGTGCACCAGCTGGTGTTGTTGTGAGAGGCTATGTTTAGCTTCAGTGAATTTTTTGGAAGGTTCTTCCAACCTGTTTGCCCATTTCATGATGGGTGATTTACATACGCACCTGCCCACACTGTGCTGAGTTTTCGGCAGTTTTTTTGCCACAAATGGCATGACCCCCGTGCCCCACCCTCCCTATTCACCCAGTCTCTACCTGAGCAACTGTCGTTTTGTTTCCCTGGATGAAAAAAGTCCACAAAGGAAACATTTTGCCGAAGTCAAAGAGGTGGAACAAAAAAATGGCAGAAACGCTAAAAGGCATTCACATCGATGAGTTCAAAAACTGTTATGAGCAGTGGGAAAAAAAGTCTCCATGGGTGTACTGCATCAAATGGAGAGTACTTTGAAGGTGACTGAAGTTTAAACATGTAAGAATAAATACACTATTTTTTATCAATAAATTCCGGGGGGTTTTGAGTCTCCCCTCATACATTAAGGCCACCAGTTCCTTGCCCCTGATGATATGGCTGAATTAAGGGTTGGGTTTCACAGAAGATTAGCACAGGGGCCCAACTGGCCCAAGTGGGCAGACTAAGCAGACAGCACCCACTGCCAGAGTGGTACTGACCCAGAGTGGTACTGAGCCAGGCCTGGTCCTATACTTTGGCTTCCTCTTAATCAGAGCCCACTGTGGGTACAGGCAACATTGCACTTGTGCATCTATGAAAAACTTGTAGCGGAATGTCTGGAAAACTCTAAGAGCTTCGTTACTACAACCTGCTCCTATTATCATCTCCACCATCACCGTCATCGTCATCGTCATCATCGCTGTGATGTGTCTTTTCATCTCTTTGCAGTCCTGGCACTTAGCACCACACTTGGCATCAACAATGACACTTGATGACTTAATTTAAAACCTCTCTGCCTCCTGGGACTGGCAAGGAACGTGCCCACACTCTTCCTCCTTCAAATCAGGGAGTGTTTCCAAGCACACCTAACGTTCCCTCCGTCTTTTCCACCCCGGCAGCCCCAATCCACCTCCTGCTCCAAATCACCCTGATTGATTTTCTTCATCGTACAATAACTCCCTGAAATTCCCCCTTTTTATTTACTTATCGGAATACTTTTGTCTCGCCCCCCCCTTCCCCAGTCCTGCATATCGACGCACTGTTTTATCTGCAGCAGTGCCTTAACGCCCAGGATCCTGCCCAGTGGTAAGCTGAACAATGAATGTTGAACAAGGAATCAACACAGTAGCCCCCCGCCCCCCGAGTTGAGTATCCCTCCACTCCACACATGCACTCACCCCGCCCCTCCCTCGTGTCCTGTTACCTCTCGGATTCTCTTCTGCCATTCCTCGGTGAATTCAGGAGAGCTGGTGTTCACCTGGCTGGCGTTGAGTGTCCACTCGGGACACTTCCAGGCGGGAAGAGACAGCATGGCCAGGGAGGGGGCCAGGAAAGCAAATGTCCCTCCCTGGAGAATGGGCAGCCTGGAGGAGGG
Organism: Tonatia bakeri; assembly: GCA_004024845.1. Classification (NCBI taxonomy): domain Eukaryota; kingdom Metazoa; phylum Chordata; class Mammalia; order Chiroptera; family Phyllostomidae; genus Tonatia; species Tonatia bakeri. The sequence continues at coordinate 169,690 of PVIA01002574.1, forward strand.
GAAGAACACAGTTTCCCACACAGTGCTTCAGCACTGGTCTGTCACCACCCTCAACTGGGGGCCTTTTAATCCCGAGTCCTAGCTGGGCTTAGACGCAGCACAGGGTGCCTGCTGTTCTTGGTACACATGGAGTTCCTGCGAAGCTCCACTCAGACCCTCCAGCCCTGCCAACCTTTGCACAGGTAGGAGAGGTGGGCAGGTGAAAGGCCAGCAGACCTAACCCCCGTCCAGGAGATGCAGGCCCAGGAGTAGACAGTCAGGCCCTGGGAAATAACTCAGAGACAGCACAGAACTCAGCGAACTCGCTTCATGCGGGGCATGGTCTGCCCCAGGCCCCGAGACCAAGGTGCAGCTCACACGGGGACGTGCTCTGGCCAACAGGGGAGGGCACAGCCTGACACCTGAGTTGCCAGATTCCTGCCCATCTCCAGAAATGAACCTCAGTCCCAGGCCTCCACCTGCAGGCTTCTTTTTGTCATATGAACAAAACGGGTTTGAGGTCAGTTAGCAGGGTGTGCTCCCCACCTCGGCCCTCTCCCCTCCCTCCAGCCCGCCCCCTCCCCCCAGCCCTCCCTCCTCACGCCCCGCCCCGCCCCCCCCATCCGCGTGTCACACTGGCTTCCCTGGGAACATCCAGCTGCGCCTAGAACACCCAGCTGCCTGCCCTCCGAGGTGCACACGCCTGCCTAGTAAGTCCACCTCCAGCGATCCCCTCTTACTGGGGAGGCACGCCTAGTCTGCCCGCCCATGGACGTTCCAACGCGGGGGTGGGGAGTGGACCGAGGGTCCCCAGTACCTTGATTGAGCTGGACACCGTAGCACACACGGAGTTCAGAAGCTTTTTTTTTTTTTTTTTTTAAACAATACTAGAGGGGTGTTTTTCAACTTAGGATTTCCAGGAGACATCTGAAAGAGCTATTCTGGAGAAGAACTGAACACATTTTGTGAAAGGAGGATATCAAGTTTATGAAAGTTTCTCTAAGTGGCCCCCCGTAGCCCGGCCAAGTGCTGGAATCAGTGGTGCCTGGTTCTGACTTGGCAGCGGGGGTTCAGGAAGGTGCCCAGGCGCGGGGCGGGGGGGGGGGGGGGGGGGCAGGAAGCTCCGGGTGGTTCTGCCGAGCCAACAGGGTTGAGAACAACTGATCTGGATTCACAAATCTAGACCCATAGGTCTCTGAAGGGGGATGGACTTGCACACGCAAGGCAGGAGCGTGCGGGTGTGGGGGGGGGAAGGTGTGAGTAACGCGTTTTAACTTAAAAACTGTGAGTCTAAGTCTCCTGGCAGAACAGGAAACATGCTGTACTTATTGCCAAATCCCTTTTGAGCTTTTAAAATAAACATACAAATCTCTGTATGTGGGTATAACCAAAAAGTGCATAATAAGAACTTCTTTTTGCTATAACTTCACTCGTTCAACAAATGTTTTTTGAGGACCCGCCGGGTGGCAGGCATTAGGTGCTGTGGTATTGGGGACACCATGGTGAGTGAGACGGAGATCCCACTTATATTCTAATCACACATTTCTCCGTTGGCCCTTGTTCCAGCGAACCAACCACCTGCAGGACCTTGCTCTCAGAGATTGTTTTAACCACCTTACAGCTCCGCATACAAACCCTCCCCAAGTTAGCCTGCTGCTGCTGTCTCAGCCATGTCTGAGTCCCGGCTTCTGTGAGGGCAGGAGCGCTTACTTTTCATTGCCATCCCTCCAGCGCTGAGCCTGGGGCCCCAGAAAACCAGCCAACATTGGATTTTATCATTTTTCTTTTTTTAAAGTTTCATAGGCATGCAGTGAAGCGCTAATGAATGTGAATTTGCATTTCATTGGCTGTAATTTATGTGGACTCATTCGTGGGATTTTATGTCTGTTTTTCCTTGTGTAAAAGCTGTCTACTACATGTTATATAGAATTTGGGTACTGCCAGAATATAAGAATTCTTATGATTACGAGGTTTATTTTTATTTTTTTACAATGTCTTCTATTATTCTATGCAGAAATTTATCCCCAATTGAGACATTTTTAAGGGAGTTTTTAAAAATTTTCAAGCAGATAAACACTTTTCTAATTCTGTTCATGTTATAGTCTCTTGAGATAATTTTACATGTTTAGGATAATGCAATATATGGACTGGCTGCCTTTTTGTAATAGCTAAATGTCTTTCATGTTCCAGATGAATTTCTCCATGTATTGTTTCAGTGTTTTACCATGTCCTGCCTTTAGGTTCACCAAATGTATCAATAAGTTCTTCATTATGCTATCCTCTGATCTTCCAATTCTGTTTTCCATCCTTTCCTCTCCACCCCTCACCCCATTTTGCTAGGCTTCCCCATTTCTTTCTCATAACTTCTTGTCAGTACTCCTTAAATAGACAGAAAGGTAGATAATCAGATGATATAGATAGACAGACAGACAGACATATTTTTGCATTTCTGATTTTTCCTTTATGTACCTTCCTGGTACATGTGTGGGATGCTCCGAGAGACAGCCCAGCCCAAACCCTGTACCTCGTTGTGTCCAGGGTGGGGGATTTGGAAGAGACCTTAGCTCGCAGAGATACGTGAGCAGAAGGAAGAGGGAAGACGGGGAATGACCTGCTGAAGATGCAGGCACCAGTCTTCCAGTCCTCCCCAGAGAACGGGAGAAGTCAAGCACTCTTGTCTCTCCCAGAAATGGCCTGAGAAGGAAGCGCACTGGAGAGGGCCTGTGTTTGACTTCTAGAAAAAGGCCACACTGGGAATGAGCATTCGAGCCTGGATGCTATTTATGGTCAGTCTGTCCTGGGAACGATGCGCCAGCCCCGTGCCAGTCTGCATCTGTATGGCTTGATTCAGACAACTGATAGAGAATAAATGGATATTAACTTTTCCCATCAAATCGTTTTCTCATAAGGCAGGCCTGGCAGAGAGTAGGTCAAAACCAGGCTTGTGGTGGGGGCCTCACTTGCATGGCTCCTTCTAATGTCCAAGGAGGAGCCCATGTACTCATGAGCCAGCCACATGCCTTTGTAAAATTTGCAAAAGTAAAAGGTTTCAGCTAAACTGGCTACCACTACTGTCTCTTTCCACCTCCACCACCCTAACTCCTCGTCTTGTGTCTGATGGCACCTTTAGGACCTGGCTAGGTGGAAGGTGAGCCCGGATAAATTTAGTTTGAATGTAGTGGGACATATTCATGTGGTTGAGACCACTAACCTATCCATGGATAGTTAGTTTATTGCTAGCTGTGTTAGTGTAATCGCAGTGCCAGCCCCCTCTGCCTCATGACACAAAGGTGCAGGACCTGAGGTTGCACGATGATCTAAATGTGTCCTGTGGCACCTGGCACTGGACGTGTGTGATTGGTGGGTGAGAAACAAGGTTTGCAACATGCAAAGCCAGAACCAAGTCGGTGGAAAATTTGGCAATATGCTAAATTGCCAGAGGAGGTTTGGTTCTCATTGATGCACAGAGAAAATGGAAGTTTTCTCCTATCAGGAATACCTTTAACAAAGCAACAAGTACACTTATCAATGCACCATGTATTTAAATTTTTTTCATAGGAATTAAATACGATAGAATTTATCAGCGTGCCTGTGTCTTAGGAACACAAATCAATCTCACACTACGGTCTGTGTGTGAGGCGTGCTAACACGTGCCGACTCTCAGTAATAACAAACAAGTCTGGACCCGCCAACGCTGGGGAATGGCTGGATAATCTTTCCTTTTTGCTGTAAAACGAGGAGGTAATCAAAGAGTGTGCCATCACAAGATGTGGGGGGAAAGTCTCACAGTGAACTGTGGGAAAATGAAATAATAAAAGATCTCAGGCTGTGTTTTGGAATCTGTGGCATTCGTGATATTTACCTCCTTTTTAAACATTTTGTAATGTGTTATGGTGATTTTTCTTTTTATTTTATGTGAATATTCTCTTTTTTGGTACATGATTTTGTATTCATAATTTTGTGTCCTTTTTCTTAACGAGGACGCCCAAGCCTGCATAGTCTTCAGGCTGCCCTTGCACTAGCTGCTAAGTCAATGTTAAAGGAAGAAGACACGGATGGAACCAGCCAGTTCACTAGGAAAGGCCCAGAGGACCTGCAGGGACGCATTTCCCGGGAAGACAGTAACTGGACGGAGCAGGTTCTTGGGATTCAGGGGGAGCAGGGGATGGAGGGGGAGGATGTGAAGAGACATGTGGAAATCGGGGGGAGGGGGCTCCAAGGACACATTTTCCAGGCTTCCTTCCCAGTTCTGTCCAGGCCAGCTCCAGAGCAACAGGATTTATTATACTCAGACTGAGCTGAGCAGCCTACATAGAAACATAAAGGACTTGATGGTTTAAAAGAAAAGGAATTATAGTCATTATACCAACTGGTTATCTCAATGCTACTGTGAGGGAGCAGGGCCCGTGTCATCATTTGCCTGCTTTGACAGGTGCCAGAGCACAGATCTGGCTCGGTGGATATCTACTGCCTCATTTTCTCAGAACAGAATTCATCTTTCCTGCTTCAACTTCCATCCTTCCTTAAAGGGAGTTGTCACATTTGCTCCCTTGGTAGGTCCAGAGCTGGGCATTTGGTTTCAGCTGTGCCAATCAGAGCTCTTCCCTGGAATTTGACAATGTGAGGACAGCCAGAGCAGTACTTGCTTGCTTTAGGGGGCCACTGCCAGCGGCCCTGCCCACAGCCAGAGCAGGAAGCCTGTCTGTGAGAACAGACCCCAGCAGGGTGATGGAGAGACAGCCCTGCCCTCACACAGGAAAGGGGAGCCCCCCCGCACTGAGCCCATGTTCTAGTGGGCCTCACCCTGGCCTCCTCCAGGGAGGTGTCTGCAGGGCCAAGGAGACATGCCCACCTCAGTCCATGTGCCCTTCCTCTTTGAGTCCCAAGAATTCTCTGCCCAAATGGCTCTGAGCCTCTTCCAGACCCTGCCTCGGCCCCTTCCCCAGGTGTGTCCCGCTGAAGGCAGATGATGTGGCACGTACGCACACCCTAGGCCTGAAGGATGGCTGGGGGACAGCTGTTCAGGAAACCTGGATGGGGGGCAGGGGTGTATGGATGGAACTTCGAGGTGCAGCTTCATGTACCCACATGCATGCATGCAAGACCATTTGCGATCTGAAGCAGAGTTCGGGGAGGGAAGAGGAGGGGGAAGGCCGCAGGCTGGAGGCCATCTCCCACCCCCAGGATCCAAAGTAGAACTTTGAGGAGTCAGAGAATTCTAAACTCAAACATGGCCTCCCAGGTAAGATGATCAGAACATATTTTATTTAAGAGTTTGTAAGCTTGGCTTATAACTCCCCAGTTCTTAGACATGGAGTGTCCATTTGTACTCTTAGCCTGGGTCTCGCCAATATTAGGGGCATATCTGAGTAGAGATAAGAGATGCAGAGAAAGCCCCAGTGGCATCTGAGCCCCTGATGCCACATGTTCCTGATGCGTGTGCACCAGGCCTTTCTCTTGGCTTGATCTTCTAAGTTAACAAAGGACAATTTTGCCCAAGCTAATCTGGATTCATGTTACTTGAATCGAGATTCCTAGTCAATATGGACAGTAAGTGGCGGAGCTAGGACTCAAACCCGGGCTCTGACTCCTAGCCCTGTGCTCCCTCTATCATGCTTCAGCAGCGTCCTAACCGCCTCTCCGGCCACAACCCAAGCACACCTTGTCGACAGATGAAAGTCAGAATCCATGCTGAGGCGCTGCACCTACCTGACTCCTAAGAATACTTGCAGGAGAGTGCAGATGCCGGAGACGAAGAAAATGGTGCTGATGAGGTAGCTCTGGGCGAGGGGGTCATGCTGCAGACACAGGTCCTTGGCCAGGATGAGCGGCACTGCCACGAGCCCCCCCAGGGCCGTGAGGAAGTGCTGCGGGCAGAGGAGAGCAAATAGGCAGGCACTGTGGTTGCCGGCCCCGCCTTCATCCCCAGTCCTGCTGCCGAGGCCCGAGCTCCACCTCTGGTCTCTGAGGAGTCTGGTGGTTACTGACAGACAGAGACCCAGGCCAGTGGGAACTAGGAAGTCCTGGCAGCAAGAAGCAGGGGACTAGCCAGCTGGTCTGTGACTGAAGGGTAGGACTCTAGTGCTCAAAACTGATATCCTGGGTAGGAAACCAAGGCAAGAACACAGCACAGGAGGACATAATAGGAACCAAAGAGGGATATTTAAGAACAAGGTGTCCTGGCTGGTGTGGCTCAGTGGACTGAGCATAGGACTGTGAACCAAAGAGTTGCCAGTTTGATTCCCAGTCAGGGCACCTGCCTGGGTTTCAGGGCATTCCCCAGTATGGGGTACATGAGAGGCAACCACACATTGATGCTTCTCTCCTTCTCTTTCTCCCTCTCTTACTCGCCCTCTCTCTAAAAACAAATAAATAAAATCTTTAAAAGAAAGAAAAAGAAATAAAATCAGAAATTAAAGAAGAGCCATTACAATGGATACAAAGAGATAAAAAGTACCATAAGCACAAATTGGATAACCTAAAAGAAATGGATAAATTCCTAGAAACACACAACTTATCAAGACTGAATCATGAAGAAACAGGAAACCTGAACAGGCCGATGAGGGAGACATGGAATCAGTAATCAAAAATCTCCCAACAAGAAAAGCTCAGGACCAGATATTCTCACTGGTGAATTCTACCAGACATTTAAAGAAGAATGAACACCAATCCCTCTCAAACTCTTCCAAAAAAATTGAAGAGGAGGGAACACTCCCAAACTGATTTTATGGGCCAGCGTATAACCCTGATACCAAAGCCAGATAAGAACAATGCAAGAAAAGAAAACCACAGGCCAATACCCTTGATGAATAGAGATGCAAAAATTCTCAGCAACATACTAGCAAACGGAATTGAACAATACATTCAAAGGATAATACTGAATCCTATGCATTCAACATGGAAACAGCTGTTGAGGATGGAAAAACTTCAAGGCAGGATCGACAATGAAGACACACAGGAAGTTCTTGATGAGCACAATGAAATCATGACTGGCTTGCTAAGAACCAGACTGCAGAAAAGGAAGAATCTGAGCATCAGCAGAAAGAGCTGGGAAAAGCCTGCAGCCCCGTCATCACCAAGCTGTAGCAGAGTGCGGGAGGCAAGCCTGAGGAAGGCCTGGGGCGTCCCTGGTTGGGGAGGGGGGCGCCTTCATCTCGTGGTGCCTCTGCTGGGCCCACCGTCAGAGGTTGACTAAGCCAGCCTTGAGCAGAGATTTAGCATTGTTCCATGCAAAATATGAAAGGGCTCAGCTTTGGAACAAATTCCATGGCAGTTTTAAAAGTCGAGCTGTTGCGTAAATAACTTGGCATTCTTGATGCTTGAATATGGACTGTGTGCACAAGGAAAGGAAACAATACACTTCCTGAGCGCTGTATTGTGAAGTGGAAAATGTGATGTATTTAATAAAACTATTTAAAACTGGTGCCAAGAAAAAAGGGATCATACACCATGACCAAGTGGGATTTATTCTTGGATTGTTCAACATACACAAATCAATAAATGTGATACACTACATTAATAAAACAAAGGCTAAAAATTCTATAATTATCTCAATAGATGGAGAAAAGCATTTGACAAAATTCAACATCCTGTCATGATAAAATATCTATATTATCCATTTTATTGGCTCATAATATTATAAAAATAGTGTGACATTTTTTCTTCTTATTTTATAGAAAAACACAGAAAAGCAGACCAAATGTATATCCCTTCACCAATATTCCACATGGAACAATTTGTAAAATTAAAAGAAACACATCTATGAGATTAGAAAATTCATGCTATAAAAAATTACAGAATAAAAAGTGAAAGTTGAAACCTACCCTCCTTTTCCCAGTTCCTCATCCAAAGGTTAAACACCTTTGCTAGCGTCTGGTGAATCCTTCAAGCCATACAAAATTATTACATATACTTGTTTCTATCATCCTCTTTTTCACTTGTTTTTAACACAAAAAAGATCACACTACACATGGTTATTTACTTAGCTTTTTCCACTTACTATATCTTGAGGAACATTCCCTCACTTCAGGGTAAATATATTTCTGTTTTTAACAGCTGTGTAAAAAAGGGATTCATTAGGTTTTATCAAAATGTATTTAACTGGTTCCCAATGATAGATATTTTGGTTGATTCTAGGGTTTTATTTGTTTGTTGTGTGATTTTGATTTTACTATTATCAATAATGCTATAAGAACATCTTTGTACTTATCTTAACAAGTTTTTTCAACATGTCCTCAAAGAAATTCTTAAGCACTGGGGCCTGGGTTAAAGCGTAGAGGTCTGTCCAGAAAAAGTCCAGCCATTGTTAATATAACAAGAATGGTTTGCACGGCGTCAATGTGACCTGGCAGCCAAGCAGAGTGGACTGGAATGTGCCTGTGTGAACAATGATGACTTCACTGTACTAGTCAGTGGGGGTGGTACACACTGCTGAGTGAGCATGTGTACTGTGTGGCCATTTCATTCAAAATGACTGAGTGAGCACAGCAATAAATCTGCATCAAATTTTGCGTTAAGCTTGAACATTCCTCCACAGAAACTATTCAGATGATTTAGGAGGCTGCAGCTCTGGGCAACTGGTGACTGGCAGCTTCATCATGACAATACACCCACTCATGCATTACATCTCATGCAGAGTTTTTTTGTGAAACATCAAATCACCCAGGTGACTCAGCCTCTGTACAGCCCAGATTTGAGGCCCAGTAACTTCTGGCTTTTCCCAAAACTAAAATCACCTTTGAAAGGGAAGAGATCTCAGACTGTGGATGAGATTCAGGAAAATCCAACAGAGCAGCTGATGGTGGTTGGGAGAACTGTGTGAGGTGCCGAGGTGCCTGCTTTGAAGGGGACTGAGGCATCATTGTCCTACGTACATCGTTTCTTGTATTCTTCTTCAAGGAATGTCTGCTTTTCATAACACATGGCTGGAAACCTTCTGGACAGACTTTGTATGTGTTTTACTTGTTGACAGAAATCACCAAATTGTCATCTAGAAAGGTTGTACCAAATGACATTCCAACATAGTGTTTGAGAGTGCATATTTCCCCAAATCTCCCAAGCAGTGATTATCAGACTGTTTAGGTGTTGCCAATCAAATAAATTAAAGTTAGTATCTTCAGAAAAATGTCCCCGTCAGTGTCTTTAGTGTAACCTATCAGCTGAGCATGAGAGAGAAGCCTCCCCAATTTCTTCTATCACCCCCAAACTCCTGGAGAGAGAGACCCAAGAAGTCTTGAGTTCTGCTGGAGGTGCGCTATTATACATGAAAGGCAAGAGTATCCACAACTGTAGTGTAGATATGGACCAATTTGGCCCGATGTGTGTGGATGTGGCTTTTGAAGCAGAGCCTCTTTGGACCCAGTACTTGCTGGGTGGCATTACCTGGATCCCCAAGAAGATGCAGAGATACCACGGTGGGATGTCCAAGATGCCATAGGCCAGGTGGCTGCTGCTGGGACTCTCGCGCTGGCCCTCCTTCTTCTTGCCTTGGCCAGCATCGTGGAAGATGAGAACACCTTCGCCCCTCTGCTTGGAACAAGAGAAGGACACATCTGAGCATTTCAAAAGGAATCAAGTGGTATTACACCCCCGCAGCAGGGCCTCCCTGCAAAGTCTGGGCACCTGCAAGAGGAGTGGGTGCCAAGCCCAAAGCCCTGGCAGAGAAGCAGCTTTGTGCAGGAGGGGATGGGAGTCAACCCTAAGGTCATAAAATGGGCAGGTTTTCCTCCCCGCCGGTCAGGAAAAGGGGGATCCTGGTCCCAGAATGGAGTAGCTGCCCCAGGCCCTGTGTTGACATCTGCCGAAGCTCTTGTCACAGCATGTGTATTCTGACGGACAGTTCCTTATCCATCTCCTCTGCCGGACTGCGAGTTCCTAGGATGCACTGATGTGTCTCACTCATCCCTGCTGTTCCAGTGGTCCTTGTGCCCAGGGCAGACTGAATGGATGGTGAGTGGGTGTTACACACAAACATGAATCAGTGCACCCAGGCTGCTCTGGGAGCGGCAGCCAACCTCCATTCCTCTACCAGTTTCACCAAAATTAACTATGAATTCTGAGCATTCCCCGCCAAGCTATTGGCTATATGACTTACTGACCTTGAGCAAATGACTAGTGTTTGTAAGCCTCAAATTTCTGATTCATGAAACAGAAATGTCGTTAACACGTACTTCATAGTTAGTGGAGAAAATTAAATAAAAGCATGAAGAAATGGGGAGATTTTGGTCAAAGGATGCAAACAGATGCTATAAGATGAATAAGTTGTGGGGATCTAATATACTGCATAGTGATTATAGCTCATAACACTGTATTATAAACTTAAAAGTTGCTCAGAGAGTAGATAAATGCTCTCACCACAGAAAGGAAATGGTAATTACGTGATGTGATGCAGGTGTTAGCCAATATCAAGTTGGTGATCATTTTGCAATATATGTGTATCAAGTTAATACACTGCACGCCTTAAACTTATTCAATGTTATGTGTCAATTACATCTCAATGAAGCGGGGGTGGGGATGGGGTGGGGATGAACCAGGAAGCACACAGTCCTGTCCTGTGCCTGGCATAGGGTGTTGCCCAATAATTATTAACTGTTATCATTACAAAGAGCTTTCGGTCTCAAGTTCTGAAGGCTTTAAACGTGTGCCTAGGGCTGATGTCTGAGCGTGTAGCTGGGGGTGACAAGCGTCAGAACACTGTATCTGGTATGGCCAGGAGGGGGCAAGGCCACCAGCATACAAGTCAGGCAAGTCTAGCTGATGTGCCCCAGAGGGTTCTCAGGTTCTGGATCCTGGTCCAACTGCAGAGTGGTCTGCACAGTGGCACAGCCAGCGCTGCCCTGAGGCATTGCAGCCCTCTCCTGGAGAAAGTTCCAGAGAGAGCTTCCACACCCACCTCTGTGCCTAAGCACCCTTTACCTCAGCACTGCCTCAACAAATGGCTTCTGAAGCAGGGCTGCATTATGACCCTCGTGGGCGCTGTACAGTTTTACTCTATGTGCCCCTTCTTCCATAAAAATGCATGTATTTTCTGATCACATTTGTATAAAGACACGTGTATTATTATATATTAAAACATTTTCTTTGATATAAAAGTTCCTGTTTTTTCTTCTGGTTTTCAAAGAAACAAAACCATTTGCATGGGCCCCTGAGAGAATTACGGACCCCGGGGTACTGCGGCTGCCTCCCACAGAAGTGGGAGGATGGGGTGGAGAGGGGATGGCCATTTGTTCAAAGTGAGAAGAGGCAAGAAAGCCGCCAGACCAAGAACTGGGTGGTCGTCCTCTACCACCTTGAGGACGTCCCTGGTCCCTAGGGAACTTTATTCTGAGACAGGGGTTCTCACCCTCAGCACCACTGACATTTTGGACTGTGGTGAGGCTTGCTGACGCTGGGTTGGCTGACCCACACAGCACAGCTCTGCAGAGTCATTTGTTCCTGGGATTCTGAAGAGCACTTGCTCACCAATCTAGTATCTATGTCCTGAAACATAGATGTAAGATTTTTGCTTCTGCTCACCTATTTAGTGATGGCTGGAAGCATGCATCGCTCACCTACTCCAGGAAGCCTCCCCTGATTTCACCCCATCCTGGCCTCAAGCTAGACTAGGTCTCCCCTCCTCAGAGGCTCCCACGAAAACCTGGCCCCAACATGCCTCAGTGCAATCACGTTTATTTGTCCAAGAGACCGTAAAGTCCCATAATGTCTCTATCTCTGGCATATAGTTAGCACTCATATAACTGTCTGTTGACTGATGAAGTATATGAACGAATGTATAAGTTCGTGACTATTGAGAATTTTCCTCATTGATTTTTTAAAAATCCCTAACTGGTTGGACCTCTTCTGAAACATCATGCTTATGCTATTTAGATTTCCTAAAAGAAGGATGCTGCGTGGCACTTGGGTTGCACACGAAAGGTTGTTTCTGCCTAAGGATGTCAAAGCCGAACTAAAGTCAGACAGGAGGGTGCTGGAGGGAACTCGGGCCCCCTGACCACTTTTGGGGAGGTCTTAGTGAAGGTAGGGAGGAATCAGTGAGGTCAGCAAAGGTTAAAAACAGGCTGAGAAAAAGAGGAGAGGAAGAAGGAAAGAGGGACTGCGGGGTCGTTTGGGTTGCTTGGTCGATTCTGGGCAGGTTACAGAGCAACCGAGCGAACTGTTTGAAGTCGGCCAGACGCGGTCCCTCGGGGCCTTGCTCAGGGGTCATAGGTGCATCACCTTGCCTCTCCCAGCCTCCGTCTCCGCATCTAAATCTGGGGTGGTGCAAGGATGCCTGAAGACCCCAGTGAGCACAGAGCCTGCGGTCCCCAGCGTGCACCTGTGCACGAACTCACGGGGCCGCGGCTGGTACAGCTGTGTGTGTTCTGCCAGTGAGCTCACTCCCAGCCTCCCTAGGACCTCTCGGAGCTCCCAAGAAGGCGAGGGAGAAGGAAATGTGGGTGGGAGAGGGGACTGCTGGTCCTGGACCTTCTTGTCTTTTTTCCTATTAAGAGCCGATGACTCAAAGATTGTTCTCAGTGTGGTAAGCTCTGAATATTCTGTCTGGGTATCAACTTGGACCCTCTGAAGGTTATGGAAACCACTTTTGCCTCTGCTTTAAAACAATGTCTGGGAAACTGACCTTGTGTGAGGTCCAAATTAAAAAAAAATTATAATGTGGATCTGGGGAAAATATGTCTTCCTTGAGAACCGCTGGTTCTTACCTCCTGGTAACAGTGTGTGACCTCTCTGAAGCCCGTTGGCCAAGGCTGCTGAAAGCACGGAGCCCCATCAAAGTGGCTTTTCTGGTAAGCCACCTCACCTCGCTTACATGCACAGACGGGGCAGGTACAGAGCGCGCCTGCAGGGTCCTGTGCGGCCCGGAGGGGTGTTAGCGTAGAAACAAGCAACACCCCAGAGACACTGCAGAGCAGGTCTTCCCAGAGGGCAGTAGGAGAGGCGCCATCTCAGAGTCTGTCCCCTTATGGGGAGCGCCCTTGTCCCTGGCGTGGGGAAGCTTCTGCAGGGAGAAGCCTGGGCAGGTGACTCACGCTGCGGGAGGAAGACGCTTGCGAACACCCTTCCGGAGGAAGAAGGAAGTCTTTTTTTTTTTTACTTTGCCATAGTACATCTGTATATTTTTTCAGTAGCTTTTTTGTAAAAGATATATTTTTAAATTTAACTGTTCAAGTGCAGTTTTCTGTCTTTTACTCCCATCCCAACTAACCCCCCAGCCCTCCCCACCTCCCTCCCATTTCCACCCCCCCTAGTTTTTGTCCATGTGTCCTTTATACTTGTTCCTGTAAACCCTTCTGCTTTTTCCCTAAAATTCCCTCCCCTCTCCCCTGTGGTCAGCCTGTTCTCTATTTCAGTGTCTTTGGTTATATTTTGCTTATTTGTTTGTTTTGTTGTTTAGGTTCCTGTTAAAGGTGAGATCATATGGTATATACAGTAGCCGAGTGTTGGGAGCAACCTAGGTGCCCATCAGTAAATGAAAGGATCAAAAAACTGTGGTCCATTTACACAGTGGAATTCTATGAAGCAGAAAGAAAGAAGGAAGAACGAAGTCTTAAGGAAGCGCCCCTGCTTGATGAAGAGGGGCCGCGCCTCTTCCTGTGGGAAGTGACTTTGCCAACCCAGCACGTGGGCGTGACCGAATGAGGCCATCTGGTGAGCCTTGCTGTTTTGTCGCGCTTTGCAGTCTACAAGCAGCTTCCCGTGTGCCCTCTCTTTTGAGTGTCACCACCACCAATCACCCCCGATTCACAGACATGAAGACTGAGGCTCAGCGAGGCTTGTCCAAGGTCCCATTGTCAATGGGAGAACAGCACCCTCCTCTTTTGGTGTCTAGGGCCATTGCCTGTGGTTTCACCCCCTGTGCACACAGGGACAGCCCTCCAGCTCCCTGGTGCGTACAAGCAGAGCAGGAGGGGACTGCTGCGGGGACAGCAGCAGTGGGGAGGGGCGGAGTTCTTGGGGGCAGTTGGATCCCTTGCCCTTTGAAGCCATCCATACCCCACACAGCCTCCCACCCCCCACACCAACCCCAGCAAGGTTCATTTCCTAACACTCCCATTTGCCTGGCTGCAGCCGATGGGATTGCCCAGGTCTCTCCAAGTGCGGCCTCCATCATCCTGCCTCAGTGCCTTTGCTCACCCCGTGCTCCCTGCTCATGTCCCTGCTCCCCTGAGCTCACTGTCTCCTCCTCCATCCCCTCTCCCGATGTCCCACCCCTGTGTGACTTTCCTCCCACTCACTCCCAGCACATGTTGTCCCCCTGTCACACCATTGACCAGTTTCTCCCATGTATTAGAAAGAATTCTGCATACCCCCGCCCTTGTCTCTAGCTAGGCCATAAGATTTCAGGCTCGGGAAGTTAGCTGCCCTGGGTTTATATCACTAGAAGTTTCTAGCTGAGTGACATGCACATGGAAACCAAAAACACTCCAGAAGAGTGGCTTCCCAATCCGGATGCTGACATTGAGGTTTTGAGGAAAACGCAGAGAGGATGGGCCACCGAAAAGGAAATAGGTAGGTGCCCTGTCCACTCTGCTCTCCCACTGGCCTCAGGTAAGTCCAAAATGTGGAGAACGTCACAGCCTTCAGAAAATGGGGTCTTCAACTTATTTCCCAAGATTTGTTTTGTTTTTAAACTTCCATGAAGTAATGATAGAAATTATTGTGAGGAGAAGGGGGGAGTTCTCTCAGGCGTCCACCTCACCCCAACAATTTCCCGGGAGAGAGCCAGAGTCTCCTCTCTACCAGGGGCTGACCAGCAGTGACCAGTGTCTAGCAGACTGGCCCCAGGGGACAGCTCTAGAGCCCAGTCCAGATTCGTGGGTGGCACCTGTCCCAAAGACACCTGGGCTAGGCCTCGCTAGGGCTGCAGCCTGAACCTGGTGCGGAGGGAGGGTCTCTTCCCACCTGTGGGGGGCAGTGGCAAGAGCAAAGGGTCTCCACTCAGTTCCTCCTGGTACTTTCAAGTGGCCAAAGTAGGCTGGAGAGGTGCTAGGGCCAGGGCTCAAGGACTAGCTAGGCAAGCCTCCAGTTGGGTTACCCTGACTTTCCTTCTCTGGGCCTCAGGCTCCCCATCTATAAAATGGGAGCAGGAGAGCCTGCTTCATGGACTTCAAAGGGACAAAATAAATTATATAAAGTGCCTGAGGTCAGTTCTCTCTCTCTCTTTCTCTTTCTCTCTCCTTCCCACTCTCCTTCCATTTGCTTTGCTTCAGAAAGGGCTTCTGATCATTTTTGAGAAACCCGAAAAACAAACATTGAGTTTCAACAGAGACAAACCTGTGTATAAAGGTAAAGCAGAGGACTTTCCACCTTTTCCTCATCCCTTTGTGATTCATTCAGAGGTCAGCTCTCAGGGAGGAGTCTTTGCCTCGGTGATGGCAGGTCCAGAGCATAGCTGCTACCCTTGTCTAATAATTGAAAATGTCATCTGGATCTGTGAGCCATCATCCTTGCAGTAATAACGAATCAGGGTGTTAGGACTCCACGCTTCGACCCTGCACCAGGCCTCCTCCTTCCTCACTGCCTGTCCCCTTCTCGCCCTTCCCTCTCTGTTTTACCAGCACTCACCAAGGGGTCAGGGTGCTCACAGCTGGTGACGGCAGAGTTCATGGCCACTCGGGGTCTTCTCCTTTGGGCCTCCTCTCAGGATAAAACAGAAGTGAAGTCACTGTAGTGGAGAAAGATCAACATCTCAACACCTGCCAAAACAATACGCGGAAGAGAGACACAGAGATCCAGGGCTGGCTCTGGGGAGGGCGAGGCCTCCAAGCCCCACCCCGACTGCTGATTGATGACAGCCTCCCTTCCAGACCTTTCCCTGTATGATTACCGCAGGGGAATAGGTGCATGACGTTGCAATGAATGTTTTATAATTTGATAAGTTTGAATAATGGCAGAGAAGTTAATGATCCTCCATAGCACAAGGAACCCAGTCAGGGTACAGCTTCTCAGGGTGTGGCAGTGAGACAGGAAAATAAGCTAGGAAAATTCTTGGCAAGTGGAATAGGGAAACTGAGACACATAGCTGAAAATAATGGCCGAACAATTTACAGCCCGGTGCAGTTGGTCACCAGGGCATCTGGCAGGGGCAAAACTGGGCAAACAAGGCTCTTACCCCAGAGTGACCTCTTTTACCCTGGCTCTCCTCCCTGGAGATAACATCTTGGCCTCAATTATATTTCACCTCCAGGCCTCCCAAAGCAGCAAAACCAGGTGGGCAATGCCAAAACCAACTATAATTACTAAAGGTGCCCTGCCCTGGCACTGACCAATCAGAGGAGACCATGCCCCTGAAAGGGCACACCTGGAGAACTGATGAGTATTCTGCTGAAACCCTCCCCTGAAGCCTCCCCTAAGATTCCCACCTGCAGGAGAGATAAAAGCCTCAAGACGAAGGACCTAGGGGTGGGTGCTCTCCCTCTGGGGAGTAGCCAGCACTATTTTCCTTCTCCCTACCCACACTTCTTTCTTCACAGGTATGCATCTCCTAAACTCTAAGGCAATAGGCAGCTGGCAGCATGTCCCAGGTGGATCCCCTGAACTTGTCCCTAAAGCCCCCTTTTCTCTGACTTCTCAGTGAGCTAAGGCAGGCCAGTTGAGACTGTCCTGTTGCTTCCTCTATGCTAAGCCCTTCCTTGTTTTACTGTCTCCAGCTTTAATAAATGTATCCTCATAGTTACCCGGACTCATGTTGTGAAATCTTTCCTACACAAAGTCAGAAATCCACACACTGCACATGACCCTAGTCAGACCCACTCAGGGCCAGGCCCCCATCAGCATAATATGGCGACCCAGATAGGACATCCCTGTTTGACCCTGTACAGCCAAGCTGGCTCACTTGCAGTGACTTGAACTGTCTCATCATGGAAGGAATGGCGGGATTCTAGAGAGGAGCCCACCCAGGACTGCCTCACAGACCAGGACTGTGCTAGGTACTACAGAGGTCCGTTGTGCCCAATCAGCTTCTCTGTTTGCGTGGGCTGGACTTGGGTGAATTCCCATGGATTCTAGACATCTCTGTTGTTAGAAGGTAAGAGGCTGAATTTATTTCATCTGTCTTTTTTTAAATCATCGAGGTAGAGCTAGAGGTTGAGGTTTGAGAAGAAGCCAAGCTAAGACAGAACAGAAGGGAAAAAAATGAATGGCTGATTTTTAACATTGGCTTTCAGTGGAAGTTGCTCTCTGATGGTCTTAACAAAGACTTTTTCTGGGTATATAAAAGTCTAAACTCAGTGGTTCAGCTCTGAGGGTGAAGGGTGCTTACTCCTTCTGGCTCAACTCAGATATTCTCAGGCAGCAAAGAAACTTTGAAGGGGAGGCAGAGACATGTGGGAGGGTTTGATGTGCAGACATGCAATTACTGAAAAGCCTTTACTCACTTGCAAATACTTACAAATATGGGAAGATTTAACTAGAATTGGCTGACTGAATATGGCCAAAATGTATCTCTTTTAATGTCTAGGTTAATTTTTGCATACAAAATTAGCAATGCCAGCTCTAAAACCAAATGAATGGGAAGCCTATCTTTATTACAAATTAGAAGCCCCTAGGAGGAGCAAAGGTCAGTTAACACTATAATAGAAACCAGTTTACAGGGCAAGCTCTGGATGTGGCTGCTCCTGGGTCTGGGGTCTTGGTGACAGCCAGGCTGTTGTTAGGGTGTTCTGCCCATTTCCTGAATCTTCCAGGCCTGGTCCGGGCCTTCCCCTTGGTGGGTCCTTTTTCTGGACATGTTAGGGTTCTGTGCCTCTTGTTTAGTCTGGTCCTTTCCCCAGAGCTGGGCTCTGCCCCTTCATGTCACTACTGCTGTGCATGTCTCCAGGGTTCTGCTGCATTGTCTGTTCCTGCTGCAGAGGTTTGTTTGTTTTTTTCTACTCTTCTTGCTTTTCTGATAGTCCTGGTGCCTGGCCTTGGTTAAGCCCCAGAAAACTGCTTCCTGCCTGCCTGGAACATTAGGTCCCAAGGACAGAGGACATGGCAGTCTTCTGGGTGTGAATAAACCTGTAAATGCTATGGTTTTCTTGTAAATCAGGCTTAAGGAAACGCTGTGGCTTCATGATGAAGCAAGCTTGGAGTCTGATTCAGCTTCCCAGTTTGGTAAGCTATAAAATTACGAAATAGGGTTTGCTGGGAAACTCTTGTGGAGAAGTCTGTTTCTATTGCAAAAAGCCGGGTCACCTAGGAGGAACTGTAGGAGACTGAAGTGAGACTTGGAAAGAAAAGGCAGGAATGGATGGGGTTGCTTGTGGGTGTTTCCCTTTCCCCTAGCTGATGGTTTGGGAGAGGTTGAAATTGTTGTGGAGGGGAAAGCTACTAAGGCCCCTGCACATACTTTATCTGTTCTATTTTAAAATTATAGTTTAAAAAAGGCCACCTCCTGAAATGAGACTCAATGGTTTGGCTGAATTTACTCATCAGGACCGGATGGTTGAGTTGGATGGAACAATTCCGTACCAAGATGATGATGCTTCAAGGATTCCAGCCTACCCCTACTTTGGGAGAATCAATTAACAGCTTTTCTGTTCCAGTTTTGGATCCTAGTCCCTTGTGTCCCTTAGATCAGACAGGAAGAGACTGCCATACCCTGCACAGGCAGGGAGCACAATCCATGTCAGCAGGAAGCAGTGACCGAAGAGAAACCTTCCTCTCTCACCACCTCCAAACCCTGTGGAGGTCACAGCTGATCTGAGAGACACAAAGAAACTGTTTTCTTAAATATTGTTACATACATTGGACGCATACATTCAAGGTCATGACCAGTTGCGTGTTTATACATGACTAGTGTTAAGCCATAACATCTAACCTGTCAGAGTGGTTACAACACATGCTTCATAGCAAATATCAGAGTGTGTGATAGTCAATGTGTGACCTACATTGTAATTTTTTTGACTGCGACCTCTGCAGGGTAAAAGATTTTACGGATGGAGGTCTCTGAGGAGGAAATGAGACAGGATAGTGAGAAGCTAGGAAAACTCTTTGACAAGTGGAATAGGGACACTGAGACAGATAGCTGAACACAATGGCAGAACAATTTACAGCCAGGTGCAGATGGTCACCAGGGTGGAAGGCCTGAGTGCTTGGCAGGAGGAAAATCGAAGAAAACAAGGGCCTTACCTTCAGCGTAACATTTCCTCCCTGGAGATGACATCTAGGCCTCAGTTGTTTTTCAGCTCCAGGCCCAGAAAAGCAGCCAAACCACGTGAGCAACACCAGAACTAACTGCAGTGACTAAAGACTCCCTGCCCTGGCACTAACCAATCAGAGGAGACCATGACCCTGGAAGGGCACACCTGGAGAACTGAGGAGTATTCTGCTGAGAACCTCCCCTGAGACCTCCCCTAAGATTCCCACCTGCAAGAGACAGAAAAAAAGCCTCCAGACAATGGACCCAGGGCACGTTCTTCCTCTGGGGAACAGCCCACGTCATTACCTTGCACTTCTTTTCCTGCTGCTTCTCTCTTCACAGGCACGCATCTCCTAAACTCTAAGGCAACGGGCAGCTGGCAGCTCGTCCCAGGCTGATCCTGTCTCTAAAACCCCCTTTTCTCTGACTTCCCTGTGAGTGAAGGCAGTGCAGCCGAGGCTCTCCTGTTGCTTTTCCTACACTAAGCCCTTCCTTGTTTCACTGTCTCCAGCTTTAATAAACATACCCTCATAGTCACCCGGACTCATGTTGTGAAATCTTTCCAACACGCAGTCAAAACCCCACACACTACACACAACGCTAGTCAGACCCACTCAGAGCCACACCTCTGTCCGGTAATAGGAGTGGCCACTCAAGCTCACAGGTGGGGCAAAGGCCTTAAGCGAGAGCTTGAGAAAAAAAAATGCCTTTAATCCTGGATGAGTGACTCTGTTAACACTCAGAAGTGTCTAATGACCCATCTTTTAGAAACAAGAATCCAGGAGAGTGTCGCCTGGCTCTCATTCCAGACAAGGCACTTGAAAGGCTCTATTCAAAAATTTTGGAAAAATCCTACTCCAGCAAATTGAAGGCAAGCCAAGTGTCAGCTACTCATCACAGTGGAATGTTCTGGAATGGGCAGCACTGAATCTCAGGGTTTGGGAAACACGTGGCGGGACGCACGTTGACGTCAGCGGGAGCTGGTCCAAGAGGAAGCCCTGAAAAACCCAACCGTAAGATGTCTGCAGGAGGAGGCAGACCTGATTTGGGCTGTAACAGAAGAGGAATGGTCAGAAGAGAGTCAAAGATCTCTAAGCTGCTGAACTTGACTGAACATCTAACCATGTTCACTGTGCTCCACCTTTTCTCTCTGATCTTACCTAACGTTCACAGCAAACTGAACAGTCACAGCAAACTGAACATTCACAGCAAACTAAACGTTCACATCCCTATTTTGCAGATTGAGAAATTCAGATGCTGATGGGTTAGACTATTTGCCCAAGGTTCATAGCGAATGCAGGAATGGAAGTTCAAATCCAGACTGTCTGGTTCCACAGCCTGCAGGGTCAAGGACATGCCAGATGGACCCACGTGGGCCATGGGGGTCTGAAGATGCAGAGGATAGGGCTCCAGGGGAGATGGCCCAGGGTGCGTGACCACAGAGGAGCCTCCTCATGCAAAGACTCTGCCCTTCCCCCAGGAAGGTCTTGCCTTTCCTGGCTTTGCCCTCCTGCCGCTTGCCTGGGCAGACAATGAAACTCGTCTGCCACCTGAGGTAACCAGGTGCGGGGTTTGCGACCCCGTGGAGGCCAAGCACAAAGGTGATCTTGTTACCCACTTCATTTGGCTGCCTGTGCAGTGTTCCAGAATTTTCCTCTCTCTTCATCTCCAACCTCTCTTGGGGGCCTGACACTCTGCCTCGTGTAGTCCTGGGTCCAAGCCCTTTCGCATCCACCCTGTGGCTTGTGTTCACCACTGCTAGCACGTAATTCCCACCCCTCTCAGCTGTTCAGATGAGTAGCCAAGCCTTTTGCTCCTCAGAAGTCACTTTTGTGGACTTAGGTCCCTCCCCTCAATGGCGTGGCCTGGCTCTGCCACTGTCTCTCACCCAAAACCACTGTGGTACCCCACGACTGTCCCACAGCCTTAGCTGCTCAGCTGGTGGCCTCAGCTGGAATCCTCCTCCCCCAGTCCACACCAGCTTGGGGTCCCCCATAAACACCCAACACATTCAAGGGTGATCATGCATGACCCTTGTGTTTTGAGTTACGAAAATCTAGCTTTAGTAATTAGCTCAAGCAATGACAGGAATTTGTTTTAAGAATGTGGGGGTCTCTCTGGAAACCTGTGATTTTTCCTCAGACACATGAAGGAGTTAAAACTCTCCCATTACATCTTCGAACAAAAGCTCCTCACCTCAAACTTGAGGCAGTTGTTCTGGCCTCAGGCACTTCAGGAGAAGGAAGGCACTGGGTCTCTCAGTTTATAATGCCGATGGCCCCTCTGGACTGGGCGCACCATCCTTGCATGTGAAGTAGGCTAAGCAGGAAAGCTTGACCTTTCAGCAGGCAGGTCAGATACATTGGCAGCTAGCTATTGCAGGAGGGAATATGCCAAGAGATAGCCCTGGGGCAAATTACACCTGATAACTAGAGCTAATGAGGCCCACGGGGTTTCTGAAGAAATGGTCCAGTTACCGTAGGCCGGCTCTCGGTTCTGCCTTTCAGAATCCACTTAGCCTTCCCTTGTTTTCCTCTTGCAAAGCATCCCGAGCCACAGCAGCCAGGTCATGTTCTTCAGGCAGAGTGCACTCTGCCCGGTGGCTGCTCTGCACGGGGGTGTGGGCACAGTGGGAGCACAGCACACCCCTGGCTACGGCCTTGGATGAGCAATGGGCACGAGCCCAGCGAGAGCCATGAGCCGCGATGAGGCTTCTGCTGGGACGTTGGGGTGGGAGGCGTACTCTCTTCTTCACTAACCTTGAACCTAGAAGATGTTGCTGTGTAGCTGCCGGCAGCCACTCATAAGTAGGTGGCACCTCACGAGGAATCCAACAAGGAGCGGAGAGCCGAAATGGAGAGAAATAGGGCCCAGTGGTATTCGAATCTGTGCACCATGCCTACACTCCTGTCAGCCAGTTTCTTCAGGCTTAACCCAGGTCGTTTTGGGTTTTCTAACATTTGCAACAACTATAAACACCCATCCACAAACCTACGCTCTTATCTCCAATCCCAGACAAGTTTTTTTTTTCCCTAGAATGACTTACATAATATTTGTTCATTTTTTACCCTTCAGTTACATTGATTATTAAATTCCAAGAGCATTAAAAATAACTTAAACATTAATTCTAATGCTAACAACCTCAACACATTTTTTTCCACAACAGAATTATATTTGTTGAAAATGTGCCAAAAGCAATCCAAGAGAGGACTAGAGAAACAATTTTTAAAAAGATTTTATTTATTTTTAAAGAGAAGGGAAGGGAGGGAAAGAAAAACATCGGGGACTGAACACATAACCCAGGCATGTACCTTGACCAGGAATCAAACTGGCAGCCTTCGGATTTTCAGGATGACATCCAACCAACTGAGCCACACCCATCAGGGCTGCGGAAATGACGTAAAGACCACTTGCATATAAGAGGCTTCACTCAAAATAATACCTGGTTTCATATACTCTCAATCTGGAAGGTCAGTAAACCAGCATTAGCCACGGAGGGTGGGGTTTTCTCTGTCTTTGTTGAGCCTTTACTACTTTCACCAGAAATCGGAGTTGTACAATCTCAGGTTTGGATCTGCAAAATCACTTACTTCCAATTTTGATACGTGCAGCTTGAGAACGCTGCCTCAAGTGCATGATGGCTCTTTTTTTTTTTTAATTTAATTGTTGTTCAAGTGCAGTTTTCTGTCTTTTACTCACATCCCAGCCAACCCCCTCTCCAGCCCCTCCCACCTCCCTCCCATTTCCACTCCCCCTCTTAGTTTTTGTCCATGTGTTCATATTTGTTCCTGTAAACCCTTCCCCTTTTCCCCTGAAATTCCCTCCCCATTCCCCTCTCATCAGCCTGTTCTATATTTGTGTCTTTGGTTATATTTTGTTTGTTTGTTTGTTTTGTCGTTTAGGTTTCTGTTAAAGGTGAGATCATATGGTATTTATCTTTCACCGTTTGGCTCATTTCACTCAGCATAATGCTTTCCAGTTCCATCCATGCTGTTGCAAAGTATAGGAGCTCCTTACTTCTTACTGCTGCATAGAATTCCATTGTGTAAATGTACCATAGTTTTTTGATCCATTCATTTACTGATGGGCACCTAGGTTGCTTCCAACACTTGGCTATTGTAAATTGTCTTGCTATGAACATTGGGGTGCATAGGTTCTTTTGGATTGGTGTTTCAGGGTTCTTAGGATGGAATTCAGGGTTCTTTCAGTGAAATTGCTGGGTCAAAAGACAGATCCATTTTTAGCTTTCTGAGAAAATTCCATACTGTTTTCCACAGTGGCTGAACCAGTCTGCATTCCCACCAACAGTGCACTAGGGTCCCCTTTTCTCCACAACCTCTCCAACACTTGTTTGTTGCTTTGTTTATGATGGCCATTCTGACTGGTGTCAAGTGGTATCTCATTGTGGTTTTAATTTGCATCTCTCTGACAGCTAGCAAACTGAGCATTTTTTCATGTGTTTCTGGATCCTCTGTATGTCCTCCTTGGAGAAGTGTCTGTTCTAGTCCTTTGCCCACTTTTTAATTGGGTTGCTTGTCTTCTTAGCATGGAGTTGTGTAAGTGCTTTATATATTTTGGAGATTAAACCCTTGTCTGAGGTGTCATTGGCAAACATGTTTTCCCATACAGTTGGTTCTCTTTTTATTTTAGTACTGTTTTCTTTAGCTGTAAAGAAGCTTTTTATTTTGATGAGATCCCATTTGTTTATTATTTCCATTATGTCCCTTGCTCTAGGGGACATATCAGTAAAAATGTTTCTGCGTGAAATATCCGAGATTTTCTTGCCTATGTTCTCCTCTAGGACTTTAATGGTGTCACAGCTTATATTTAAATCTTTTATCCACCTTGAATTTATTTTTGTTTATGGTGTAAATTGGTGCTCGAGTTTCATTTTTTTGCATGTAGCTGTCCAGTTCTCCCAACACCATTTGTTGAAGAGACTATTTTTATTCCATTTTATGTTGCTGCCCCCTTTATCAAATATTAATTGACCATAAACACTTGGGTTTATTTCTGGGCTCTCTGTTCTGTTCCATTGGTCCATGTGCCTGATTTTATGCAAGTGCCAGGCTGTTTTGATTACTGTGGCCTTGTAATACAGTTTGGCATCAGGTATTGTGATCCCTCCTACTTTGCTCTTCTTTCTCAGAATTGCAGCAGCTCTTCGGGGTCATTTATGGTTCCGTATACATTTTTGAAGTGTTTGTTCTATGTCTGTGAAATATTCCATTGGTACTTTAATAGGTATTGCATTGAATCTGTAAATTGTTTTGGGTAGTATGGACATTTTGATGATGTTAATTCTTCTGATCCATGAACATGGTATATGTGGTTGCTATCAGATAGCAACCATTGCTATCTGAGAGTTGAGTTGCCTCTATTTCACTCAGTGTTCTTCCTGAGGCTTCCTCCTTTCCTTTCATTTGGGGATTGTTTCTTTGTCTTCCCATTGTTTGTGAGCCTCTCCTTGTTAGCCTCAGCTTCTTAAATTGGTCTGTTCTGGCTCCCTGGGTTTATGGTGTGAACTTCTGTGGTAGAATGCCTGTGAGATTCAGTGGTGCCATCTCCTTGATCTCCCGAGCTCACTGGTCTTAGGCTGTCATTTAAGTTGGCTCTGTGTTTGTTTTTGGGTTTTGATTGTTGCTGGGTCTTTCTTTGGTGGGCCCTTCCCACCAGCTGGTTAACTGAGGGTCACTCTGTCTACCACCTCTTGTATGTTGTTGTACTGGTGAGGGCAGGTTGTGTTGAAGCTGGTTCTTCCGTGTGTATAAGGTTTTGAGGATTCTCTCTTGCTCTTGTTCAGTAGTTGGTTCTGGGTAATTTCTCCACTATTTAGCTGTATTTCCAGATAGGTCCTGGGTTGAGTTAGTGTGGCTTCCACTCCCTCCTTCACCTTCTTCTGTTGTTCTCTGTTGGTGGCTCCTTTGTTGGTGGGTTTCCTCTTCCAGCAGGTGTCCTGGTGTTCACAGCTTCCGCCTACTCTTTTTTTGTGGTCAGTTGGAAGGGGAAGGCAAAATGGTTTAAGACAGCAAGAAAGTATTCTATGATATTTACAGTAGCAGCCGGTAAAGAAGAGATAGGAGATCCTTTGGCTATGTATAGTGTTAACCGTGATATTCCACCCAATTAGCCACTTTTTAGAAAGAATGGAGAAAAGATAAGACTCTTGTTGGGGAGGTAAGGGTTGTGAGTTGGATCTAGAAAGCAGTGAGGTTGTGGGAGGTCAGATTCTGAGGTCAGGTGAGAGTAAAGGATAGTAAATAGGTGTAGTGAGTGAGGGAACAGAGTTAACCACTACAGTGATAAAGTTGAGGAAACCGTGAAGTGGGCTAAGATCTGGGAGGGGTGTTGTGTAGTATTTACAATTGTATGGAACAGCTATTATTTACAATAATATTAGAGCAACAATCATATGACAGAATCTATGTGATCTGGATAACAAGAATAGGGAGTATAGGACCTTGAGTAGTGTGCTAACGGGACACAAGTGAAGTGAAGGACAGTAAATTAGCAATACCCTATGAAAGAGAGAACAGGGGACACCTGTCAAATGATACAATACACCCAGGCAAGCAAAGAAGACTAAACAGAAAGAAAAGCAATAGAAAAATACTATTAAAATAAAAGATGTAAGAATAATGAAAAAAATAATAATATAAATATGCAATAACTTGCAGTTCTGTGTAATAGCAAAGTGAAATTTGTCTCACTGTCTCAGCCGTTGGGATGCCCCCTCTTTGGGTCCACCTCTGGTCTTTTCACAGTTCCAGGGTTTTTTGGTCTCACTTGTGGGTATTTAAAAAAAGAGAGAGAGAAGCAGAAGAAGGAAGGAAGAAGAGATAAAATTGGAAAGAAAGGAAGAAGGAATAAAACAAGAAAGAAGGAGAGGAAGAAGGAATTGAGAGATAAAAAAATAATAACCTCTTGGTGGTTTCTAACTGGCCACACCGGTTTTTCTGGTCTTGCTGGCTGCGCAGGCCGAGGGGCTTTCCCTTTCTCCTTTCCTGATCAGCAGTCGGTCAGCCTCCTGTGCACCCTCCCCAGAGCTAGTCTGGTGCCTCTGCACACGGTGCTGGGTGCAGGACCCAGGCCTTCCTCAGAGCGCACTCTCCCCGGAGTTACCGCTGTGGGCTGGGGCTTTCCAAGAACGCACTTCCCCCGGCTTGTGGGTGCTAGCACTTGGCCAGCTGTCTCCAGCCCCACGGGTTGTGGTGTGCACCCTTCCCAGTGCTATGGGGGCACGAAGGGCCTCCCACACCCCCTCGGAAGCGCTGCCCGGCTGGGTGGGGAGGAGGCCAGAGCGATTGTTGCAGCAGAATTCCCCAAACGGTGTCTTTTTTCACGTTTTCTTTTTGAGAAATTCCTCCTATTCAAGCTTCCCACTCCATACAGCGGCCTGGCCTCTGGTACAGCCCAATTCTCCAGCCAGACCGGGGACTGTCAGGGTCAGGGCCCATCACGGTGCAGCCAACTCTCCCCAGTCGCCGTCCACAGACTCCATGGGTGCTCACAGCCCCTGTGTGTTTGCCAATTAGTCCTTATGCCCCTCTCTGCGACTTCAAGCAACCGTTGGGATGCTTCAAGCATCTCCCGATGCTGCTCAAGCCTTGTTTGGCCGGGGAGGGAGCAGTGGACCCAGCTCTCTCCCAAGGACCCTGTGGCAGACTGGGCAGGTGCCAAGCCTGGGGCTGCAGCTGCCCTGGTCCCTGGTCCCTGGTCCCAGTCCCTGGGACCTTATCATCCTGAAGCACTCTCCTTACTGGCTGGTTTTTCAGTGTCTGCTACAGTTTTTGGTCTCCTATTCTCATATATGCTGGGGTACTGTTGGCTGTTTGCTCTGTTCCTCCGCAGATCGGCTAGATTTTTCTCCCGTGTGCAGGGGGAAGTGGAATCTGCTCCCTCCTACCTCTCTGCCATCTTCCTCTCTCCTCCAGATGGTGGCTCTTGATTTACGACTTCGTGGTCTAAATAATCCCCATATTCATGCTTAATTGAATTTCGGTTTATAAAACAGAGGCAGGCAAACAGGCCCAGTCTGGTCCACCGCGTGTGAACAGAGTTTCTCGGAAACACACCCATGCCCACCACTCATCGACAGGGTCTCTGCAGCTGCTGTGTGGCACAACGGTTAAATCGTCGTGACAGGACCACAGAGCCTAAAATACTTCATTGCCTGGCCCTTTCCAGAAAAGGTCCACTCACTGTTGTTCCTGAGCACCAGTCCAAAAACAACTCTCAATTTAAAAAGTCTTCAGCGTGTAATTTTCTATTTTTAATTGCACAATGTAGGGGTGATTTTAAGTAAATAAAAATTTTTTAAAAGATTTTATTTATTTATTTTTAGAGAGGGAAGTGAGGGAGAGAGAGAGAAACAGCAATGTGCGGTTGCTGGGAGACATGGCCTGCAACCTAGGCATGTGCCCTGACTGGGAATCGAACCTGCGATGCCTGGTTCGCAGCCCGCGCTCAACCCACTGAGCTACACCAGCCAGGGCTAAGTAAATAAATTTAAACAGAGTATAAATCTTTTCTTTTTTTTAAACCCGATTTTCTCCTCTTTAGCTGCAGCACACCCACCAGCCTCTGCTCTTCCCTTCTGGAGCCCCATGACGTCTGAGCTCTTGTCCGGGTTCGCTCTTGGGGGCTCAGGCAGGTCTCCAGGGCGGGCTTACAGGAACAGTCCTGACAGGCCATTCGCCTTCTATAATCTCCCTTCTCTGCTCTCGTGTGACTAACTGCTTCTGCTAACCCTCTAGCTTGTGTCTGTACCTCAGCATCCAAGCCCTCCTGCGGGACCAGCAGGACCCAAGGAAGCATATCTGGGTGGGGTCCCAGGGAGCCAGGGCCGGACACCTGGGTGGGACAACCTGACCTGAGGGCTGCTGAGGAGCGCGGAGCTAAGACCTGAAACCAGCGCAGGGAGAGCAGGGTTGGAAACCAGCTCTCTCCTACAACCAGGACCAGGAAAACAGGTTGCCACAATTCCACAGCTGCCTCGAGCTGCCCCTTCTCAGCAGGAGCAGGTCCTGCAGCTGATTGTGTGTCTTCGTGATTATGGCTCTTCCTCACAGCACTCTGGGTCCCCTTGAGGGTCACTGAGGCTCAGAGTGGAGGGTGGGGCTTTGGGGGACCAGACCCTCCAGGCTCCTGCACGTCCTCTTCACCCCAGGATGGGCACTGGCTCCTCTTTGCAAACCCACTGACAGTGTGCAAGCCCAGGGCCAGAGACCTAAGGTCTGTGCTACAGACTGAATGTTCACGTCCCCCCAAATTCATACGTGAAATCCTAAAGCCAGAAGGGATGACATTTGGAGGTTGGGCCGTTGGGAGTCCTAACAGTGACCCCTCAGAAATGGAATGAATGACCTTATCAAGTGGACCCCAGTGAGCTCCCTCGCTCTGTCTGCCGAGTGGGGACACAGCAAGAAGCCGGCTGCCTGTGAGCCAGGAAGCAGGTCCTCACCAGAGGCAGTCTTTCAGGGCCCTGACCTTGGACTTGTCCGCCTCCAGAACCGTGCGGAAAAAATGTTTGCTGTTCAAGCCACCCAGTCGGCAGTATTTTTTAATTTAGCAGCCCAAACAGACTGAGACAATCTGGCATGTGCAGAATTCCCTTGTGATCGGCTTTATAAAAGAGAACAGTGGTTCCGGCCTCCAGCGTTTCCTTCGCTAGAGTCCTGTCAATAGGAATTGGACCCAAACACAGGGTCCGGTTGAAGAAACACCTGCTTGAGTGTGGTCAGTAGGGTAATAACATGGGTGTAATAACTTACAGTTTTAATTTGAACATGTCACCTAAACTGTCATAGGGTGTGCTGGAGTGTGATATTGTTATGTTACAGAATTACACGCTTATGATTTTGTAATAGAAGATTTTGTAGTAAAGAGGGAGCATTACTTGTGTCAGACCCTGTGCTTTTGGCAAGCAGTCCCTGTCTTCCCTTGGGGCACTCTGACCAGGGCTGAGGCGCTCTAGGGATTGTGCAGCACACTGACGATGCTTCTCCCGGGCAGTGCACGGGGAGGCCATCGTGGTGGTCCCCGCCCAGCTCGGACTGTGACCCATGCGTCCTTGGTTCTCTGCTGAGTGCCGGCTGGGACGGAGGTTCGAAGGCTGACTTCTGGGCCCATGCATGTAAACACCCCTTCCCCCTTTTCTGTCCCCACCTTCTTGCAGAGAAATTTTCTTACTGGGAAGTAGAATCCTAGGTGTTGAGAGCTGGAAGTAACTCTAGAAGAAACCAATGTCCAGAGAAGAGGAGAACCTGCTCGGTCCACACTCCTCCGCTCGGTGAAGGACACTAACACCCGCCAGAGCCCGAGCCAGAGCGTGGCCCACCGCGTGGCCCACCGTGCACAGCCTTCCCGCCTGCTGCCAGCCTCACCTCCTAAGTGCGCGACACATGTGTCCAGTTCCCCGTCACGGTAGCAAATACACTGGCTTCAACTCGGCCGCCTTCATTGCCCCCTTTCAGTCCACACCAGCTTCCTTGTGCTTTTATGCACGGCAGTCTGGACAAACTCTTAAAACACAAATCTGGTGTTGTCATTCTCCTCTCTAAAATGTGTCCTGCCCTGACTGGTGTCTGGTGTGGCGCAGTGGTTTGGGTGTCATCCTACGGAGCGAAAGGTCATCGGTTCAATTCCCAGTCAGTGCACAAGCCTGCGTGGTGGGTTCAGTCCCTGGTCGGGGCATGTGCAAGGGACAACCTGTTGATGTTTCTCTCACACATCGATGTTTCTCTCCCTCTCTTTATCCCTCCCTTCCTATCTCTCTAAAAATAAATAAACTCTTTAAAAAAAAAAACTCGCTTTGAGCCACATGGCTCAGCACTGCCCCACCTCACTCGGCGTCGAGTACACACAGGCAGCATTCCAGGAATAGCAATTGCAGTTAATCAGATTGCTCAAGTGTATTTGGCACAGCTTAGTCACGAACTTGTGACTCTGAACTCTTGGGCCCGCTCCTTTGTCCAGAAAGAGGTGGACTTCAAGGGCCTGCCTTCCATGTCGGGCCACCATGCTGCACACATGAAACCAATGCGAAATAACCAGAGTATACTTTAATTGAAAAGCACATTTTAAAATAGCAATAAAAAAGAGGAAACAAAAAAAGGGTACAGAAAATAAGAAAATACAGCTACTCCACTGCTAGATGGAAAAGTTTTGAGTTTCTCACGAGCACACTGCTCACCAGAACAGCTACCCCGGGGTGCTTACATCACCACCGTCCCCTTTGTAAGAACCTCAGTCATTCCTGCTTCCATCAAAAGGGTCCATGGACAAAAAGGGCAAGGGGAAACTTCTGGGAGAGAAAGTGCTAGTGTGGAATAAAACCTGCCCTTGTCATTCTTTCCAAATAAGCTTTGTAGCCTCCCCGAAAAAGTGAATGGAATGGGAGCTGAGGCAGTGGGGAGAGGCTGCCCCTCGGAGATCTCAGGGGAAAGCAGAGGCAAGCAGTGAGCGCTTGGCAGGGTCCCTGTGGCCTGAGTCACCTACCTGCTTCTTGGCCGCTTGGCTTCTGGTCTGTGGACACAGCCAGACAGTGGCAAAGGGCAGTCCTTACTGGTGTCTCCTTAGGGCTGGGAGGCAGGATCCAGCTGCTGGCATCAAAGCAGCAGCACCGCCAGGCTCAGTCCCGGGCTTGTGGAGGGGAAGCTTGTGAAGGACTGTGTACACAGAGCTGAACCCACAGATGGGAGAGGAAGCAGAGGGAGGGAGAAATCGGCTCAGGGCACCCGAGAAGTGAGGCTGCCAGAGCCCTCCCCTCTGAACTCACAGAGAGTTTCTGTGCAGGAAACTCACACTCACCCAGCACGCGTCCACGCCCCCTCCCCCTGGTACTATCTTAGTTCAGTTGTGTTTTGTTCTGTTTCCCAGGCTCAGGGAAGTGCTAGGGTCTAGACCTTCACTGCCCCATGTCTGATGTCCTGGAGACTCCTCCTGAAACTTCTGCAGCCGCTGCAGGGGATGCAAAACTGAGTTTCTTGAACACACTGAAGAAAATTTTGGGTAGACTCAGAACTCCTGAGGAGGGGGCTGAGAGCCCAGGGCCACTGGGTCAACACACTTCCTCTAAGACAGTCTGGTCAAGTGCCTTCATTGGCTTGGATGTGTCTTTGGTGGGTGCCTTGGGTGTGTGTTTGGGGGGTGAGGGTGGGGAGAGAATGATGCACTTGAAATGGTGGAACATTTAGAAATCAAAAGGACAGGTAAAAATCAACAGCATCATAATGAAAGGTTCGGCTGCAGGTGGTGGAGGCAGCCATGTTCAATTTTAGACTCCAATCACACACTCTGCAGTGCATGTGGAGGCTCCCCCCCTCGGGAGCTGGAGGTCACAGATAGAACACCTAGCCCATCAGAGAAGAGAAGAGATGACCCACGTCTGAACAAATGATCTTTGGAAGGAACACAGAGAAATGTCCTGCGGGGCGGGCTGCGTTTCTGCTGGGAGGGAAGGAACGAAGGCAGGGAGGGTGTGAAATCCAAACGCTGGAGGGGGCAAGGGGGCGCGGTGCTGAAGTCTCCGGAGAGGTCAAGGCCTGCACTGCAGTGGCTCCTGGCGCCATTCACAGGATGGGTCTGTGGGGCGATGCCGTGCCGCGGTCCCGGTGGACGGCACGTTCGTTGATTTTACATCTGACCACACACTTTCTTCCATAATTGTCCCCCCCCCCGCCCCCCACCCCCCGGCATGGAGGGGGGCGGGGCCTGGCGGAGGAAGGTGAAACAGACCTATACTGGGACTCAGGGAGGTGGGCCCTGCCAGGAGTGCCAGCGCTATCATTGGGAGGGTCCCTGATACACGCCCTCTGGGGGGTTTCCACCCAGAAACGTGTTTTCTGCTGTACCGGGGGATTGTTCTTTTTGGCTTTCGCTCTCTTAATTCCTGCAGTCCCTCCGAGTCACTCCAAAGAACCCCAGTGCTGCCCTGGCGAGTAGCTCAGTTGGTTGGAGCATCATCCCAATGTGCCAAGGTTGCAGGTTTGATCCCCAGTCAGGACACGTATGAGCATCAACCAATGAATGCAGAAGTAAGTGGAACAACAAATCTCTCTCATCAATTAAAAAAAAAGAGGAACCCCAGTACCCAGGCCGCTGCTCTGCCCTCTCAGCTCCTGCGTTGTCGGGACAGGCTCAGGCCACCCTTTGAGCTCCAGGGTCTGTTCTTGGTGCCGAGTGGGATGTCAGCTCACAGGCGGCTCAGTGGCGACCTGTCCCTGGGGGCCAGGACTGCAGTCTGGAGTCCCAGAGGGTGAGCCCTCCAATGCTCGGGAGCCACGCCAGGGGCTTCGCTGTTCAGCTATGGCATGTCTGTCTAGGTCAGGAAGTCCTGAGCTCCCCCCGGGGACGGCTTCCATGAGCAATGTGTCCTCCTCGTCAGCACAGCCACCATCCTGCTGACCCCCCTCCTCCACAGTGAGCTTGCTTCCAGAGAGGGTGCTGAGGGGCTGCTCTGGGTAGGCGCCCCCTGCCTGTGAACTTCAAAGCCCCAAAGGCTGAGCACATGGAGCACGCAGCAGCCCCATGGGAAGGCGGGCCTGGGGGAGGCAGGGAACCGAGCCCCCCGGCAGCCCTCTGAGAAGCTCTAGCCCCTCTCCTAGCTCAGATGTGCTGGGATGGCAGAGAGACACCACAGCGGGGCGAGGCCTGCCAGCAAGAAGCAGCTGCCGGCAGGAAGTTCCATCAGAGAGTTCCCGCCACCTCACCTCACCACTCAGGTCGAGCAAGGTCGCTGTGTGGCAAGTAGCACAGGAGGGCTGATACTCTTGCCTGGGCTCCC